>NIVC01000411.1:0-112500 GCA_002269645.1 Macrostomum lignano | reverse complement strand
TCTCCTCTATCCCCTCTCTCCTCTCCTCCATCCCCTCTCCCCTCTCCTCCATCCCTTCTCACCTCTCTCCTCTCCTCCATCCCCTCTCTCCTCTCCTCCATCGCCTCTCTCCTCTCCTCCATCCCCTCTCTCCTCTCCTTCATCCCCTCTCTCCTCTCCTCCATCCCCTCTCTCCTCTCCTCCATCCCCTCTCCCCTCTCCTCCATCGCCTCTCTCCTCTCCTCCATCCCCTCTCTCCTCTCCTTCATCCCCTCTCCCCTCTCCTCCATCCCCTCTCTCCTCTCCTCCATCGCCTCTCTCCTCTCCTCCATCCCCTCTCTCCATCCCCTCTCCTCTCTCCACTCTCCTCCATCCTCTCTCCCCTCTCCTCTATCCCCTCTCTCCTCTCCTCCATCCCCTCTCCCCTCTCCTCCATCCCTTCTCACCTCTCACCTCTCCTCTATCCCCTCTCTCCTCTCCTCCATCCCCTCTCTCCTCTCCTCCATCGCCTCTCTCCTCTCCTCCATCCCCTCTCTCCTCTCCTTCATCCCCTCTCTCCTCTCCTCCATCCCCTCTCTCCTCTCCTCCATCCCCTCTCCCCTCTCCTCCATCGCCTCTCTCCTCTCCTCCATCCCCTCTCTCCTCTCCTTCATCCCCTCTCCCCTCTCCTCCATCCCCTCTTCCCTCTCCTCCATCCCTTCTCTCCTAATCTCTATAATTCTCTTACCCCTGAAAAATCTTGAAAGCCCGAGTTGCTGTTCAATTTTTCTCTGCCACCCCTCGCCCAGCATCCTCCCGCCCTGCCTCACCTGTGTCAGCTGGCCGCCGCTCTCGTAGCCAACGTAGCCAGGCGGAGCGCCGATCAACTTGGCGGCTTCGTGCTTCTCGGCGTATTCGGACATGTCAAGGCGGACGAAACCGTACGAATTATTGCCGGATTTTTGCTGCTTTTGGAGAGGTGATTGCCGCTGTGACAGATTCTGACCCTGCTGCTGCTGTGCCTGCTGGCTGTCTCGGTTCAGGTAGAGCGATACCTGCGAGGCGCATTGTGATTTACGCTCGCACAATCTCAAAGCTTAGTAAATCAGCACACCTAACTGAGAGTTCCCATGTCCTCTAAAATCTACCTGAAATGAAAATCCTCTAGGCATACCCTGAACATTAGGGAAAATCCCCAAAAAACCTACCACCTGAAAATCCCCCAAAAACCTACTTGAAAATCACTAAAAACCTACCTGAAAGTCCCGACAAACCTACGTTAAAAACTCCCAAAGACCTACCTGAAATCCCCCAAAACCTACCTGACAACTCCCCAAAACCTACCTGACAGCTCCCCAAAACCTACCTGACAACTCCCCAAAACCTACCTGACAACTCCCCAAAACCTACCTGACAACTCCCCAAAACCTACCTGACAACTCCCCAAAACCTACCTGACAACTCCCCAAAACCTACCTGACAACTCCCCAAAACCTACCTGACAACTCCCCAAAACCTACCTGACAACTCCCCAAAACCTACCTGACAACTCCCCAAAACCTACCTGACAACTCCCCAAAACCTACCTGACAACTCCCCAAAACCTACCTGACAACTCTCCAAAACCTACCTGACAACTCCTAAAACCTACCTGACAACTCCCCAAAACCTACCTGACAACTCTTCAAAACCTACCTGACAACTCCCCAAAACCTACCTGACAACTCCCCAAAACCTACCTGACAACTCCCCAAAACCTACCTGACAACTCCCCAAAACCTACCTGACAACTCCCCAAAACCTACCTGACAACTCCCCAAAACCTACCTGACAACTCCCCAAAACCTACCTGACAACTCCCCAAAACCTACCTGACAACTCCCCAAAACCTACCTGACAACTCCCCAAAACCTACCTGACAACTCCCCAAAACCTACCTGACAACTCCCCAAAACCTACCTGACAACTCCCCAAAACCTACCTGACAACTCCCCAAAACCTACCTGACAACTCTCCAAAACCTACCTGACAACTCCTAAAACCTACCTGACAACTCCCCAAAACCTACCTGACAACTCTCCAAAACCTACCTGACAACTCCCCAAAACCTACCTGACAACTCCCCAAAACCTACCTGACAACTCCCCAAAACCTACCTGACAACTCCCCAAAACCTACCTGACAACTCCCCAAAACCTACCTGACAACTCCCCAAAACCTACCTGACAACTCCCCAAAACCTACCTGACAACTCCCCAAAACCTACCTGACAACTCCCCAAAACCTACCTGACAACTACCCCAAACCTACCTGAAACCCCCCAAACCTACCTGTTTAGCCAGCTCAGTCTTGCCCACGCCGGAGCTGCCCAGAAACAGGAACACCAGCGGGTGGTCAGCGTCGCCCCAGCCGTTCTCTTTGCGACGGACAGCCGCGGCGACGCATCGAATGGCGGCCTCCTGGCCGACTAGCGACTGGCGCAGCCGCTGCTCAAGCGGGAACTGGCGACGTGCCCGACGGTCGGCTTCGAGTTCGGCCGACTGCAGCAGCCGGCGGACTTGGCTGGCCTCGGGAGCGTACACTGATGGCCGGTGGCCGTCAGAGTTCCGGCTGGATGGGGGAGAGGGATAAATTTCGATTGGGGACTTGAGTGAAAATGAGGGTATATATGGATTGGGGATCTGATTAAAAAGGGGATAAATATGGATTGGGGATCTGAGCAAATTGGGGATAAATATCGATTGAGGATCTGAGCAAATAAGGGATAGATATGGATTGAGGATCTGAGCAAATAGGGGATAAATATGTATTGAGGATCGAGCAAATAGAGAATAAATATGGATTGGGAATCAAATAGGAGAAAAATATGGGTTGGGGATCAGTTAAAATAGGGGATAAATATGGATTTTGGGTCAGAGCAAATAGGGAATAAATTGGAATAAACATCGATTGGTATCAGGATAATTTTGTACAGGCAATGAAACATGCATAGCAATTTATACTGCCAATAAAGCCTTACATAGTCGGATCGGCTTTAGCCTCCAGCAGCAGCTGCACCATAGCAACCGAGTCAATCAGGGCGGCATAGTGCAGCGGAGTGCAGCCAACAAAAGTGGCGCCGTGATTGAGCCGCTCGCTGAACTCTGCGCTCCGCAGGCTGCTCACTTCGGCCGAGTTAGCGCCCAGCCGGGCGGCCACCGAGAAGGCGCCGGAGAATGTGTCCGACGCATTGGGATCCGCACCCATGCTTAGCAACAGCCTGGCAACCAGTGACGGGACAGATGGTTTGGAGATTAATCGGACAGGTGGATTAGATTAGGATAGATGGATTAAAGATTCGGACAGGTGGATTAGATTCGGACAGGTGGATTAGAGATTCGGGCAGGTGGATTAGAGATTCGGATAGGTGAATTAGAGGTTTGGACAGGTGGATTAGAGATTCGGAATAGTGAATTAGAGATTCGGACAGGTGAATTAAGGATTAGGACAGGTGGATTAGAGATTCGGACAGGTGAATTAGAGATTCGGACAGGTGAATTAAGGATTAGGACAGGTGGATTAGAGATTCGGACAGGTGAATTAGAGATTCGGACAGGTGAATTAAGGATTAGGACAGGTGGATTAGAGATTCGGTAAGGTAGATTAGAGATTCAGACAGGTGGGCTAAAGATTCGGACAGGTGAATTAGAGATTCGGACAGGTGAAATAGAGATTCGGACAGGTGAAATAGAGATTCGGACAGGTGAATTAGATATTCAGACAGGTGGGCTAGAGATTCGGACAGGTGGATGAGAGATTCGGACAGATTAATTAGAGATTCGGACAGATGGATTAAAGATTCGGACAGATGGATTAGAGATTCGGACAGATGGATTAGATTCAGATAGATGGATTATTAGAGATTCGGACAGGTGGATTAGAGATTCGGACAGATGAATTATTAGAGACAGGTGGTTTAAGGATTCGGACAGATGGATTAGAGATTCGGACAAGTGGATTAGAGATTCAGACAGTGGGTTAGAGATTCCGACAGTTAGATTAAGGATTCGGACATATGGATTAGAGATTCGGACATCAAATAATTACCTGGCAACTTCCTCGTGCCCGTTGACAACAGCTGCAGCCAGGGCAGTCCAGCCCAGCCTGTGCCTCACATTGGCCAATCGCCTCTCAGGATCCCCATCTCTATCCCGCGAGCCCAGCTGGTTTCGGCGCACCATCCGATGCCGCAGAATCAACTGCTGCACTTTGTTGGCGTCGCCAAGCCGACAGAATCTGAGCAGCTCGTCCTCATCGGCTTGCGAGTTTTTGTCGCCATCATCGGCTCTGGCCACGGCGCTTCCGGCTGCTCCGCCGAGCAGGACGGCCATCGCGACCACCGGCCGGCGAGGCTGCTGACGATGCTCATAACGGTGTCGACGATGATCCCGACTGTACTGACTAGCGTCGGTTTGAGTCGCCAGTTGAGCAGTCAGCAGCCGGCTGAGACGTCGGCACCAGGTGGCCGACACCAGTAGCTGAGACTGGGTAGCAGCAGATCTTGCGGTGCCAATAATCATGAAGTTTATAAGTACATCTCTATTGAATATCAGGGTGTACATTGGCAGTGGGGTTCAGGGGTCAGGGAGTGTACATTGGCAGTGGGGTTCAGGGGTCAGGGAGTGTACATTGGCAGTGGGGTTAAGGGCTCAGGGAGTGTACATTGGCAGTGGGGTTAAGGGCTCAGGGAGTGTACATTGGCAGTGGGGTTAAGGGCTCAGGGAGTGTACATTGGCAGTGGGGTTAAGGGCTCAGGGAGTGTACATTTGCAGTGTGGTTTAGGGCTCAGGGAGTGTACATTGGCAGTGGGGTTTAGGGGTAAGGGAGTGTACATTGGCAGTGGGGTTTAGGGGTAAGGGAGTGTACATTGGCAGTGGGGTTTAGGGGTAAGGGAGTGTACATTGGCAGTGGGGTTTAGGGGTAAGGGAGTGTACATTGGCAGTGGGGTTTCGGGGTAAGGGAGTGTACATTGGCAGTGGGGTTTCGGGGTAAGGGAGTGTACATTGGCAGTGGGGTTTCGGGGTAAGGGAGTGTACATTGGCAGTGGGGTTTCGGGGTAAGGGAGTGTACATTGGCAGTGGGGTTTCGGGGTAAGGGAGTGTACATTGGCAGTGGGGTTTAGGGGTAAGGGAGTGTACATTGGCAGTGGGGTTTAGGGGTAAGGGAGTGTACATTGGCAGTGGGGTTTCGGGGTAAGGGAGTGTACATTGGCAGTGGGGTTTCGGGGTAAGGGAGTGTACATTGGCAGTGGGGTTTCGGGTAAGGGAGTGTACATTGGCAGTGGGGTTTCGGGTAAGGGAGTGTACATTGGCAGTGGGGTTTAGGGGTAAGGGAGTGTACATTGGCAGTGGGGTTTAGGGGTAAGGGAGTGTACATTGGCAGTGGGGTTTAGGGGTAAGGGAGCGTACATGTCAGTGGGAGGTTAAACTGAGCCAAGTGATGGAATGACAGCAAAAATTAGTTAACAGTAAGGACACAATTTAGTCATAAATGCAACCATTCACTAAGATTGAAAATAATGGAACAGTTGTATTTATCCAGCAAGTCAGCGAGGACAGACTTAGGCACAAATTTTCACGAAGTTCACGATACATAATACGGCACTAATGCAGAAATGGAGAGGGAAATGCATTGTGACAATAATAACAAGATTTTATTATCAAGTGACAGTCGGACTTCTTTCTGACTTGCTAACTTTTTAAATTAACTAGACGCTTCATCACTTCCAGCTTCATCTCCATCTTCATCGGTAGCCATACCAGCTTCCTCATCTGCAGCCTCCCATTCGACATCATCGCAATCGAATTCTGGGGCTGCATCATCGACTTTGCCGTCATCAGTTTCAGCTGCCGCCTCAACATCAATGCGGTGGGCTGGGGCAGCGGACTTGTCAATAGTTGGCGCATCGCTATTCAAGAAATCCGTAGAGCAGATGTAGCGCACGCACTGGAACAGCAGATTGCGTTCGTGGCGAATGTGCCGTGACAGAAGCATCTCTAGTAGGGCTGGCCGTCTCAGGCGCATTGCTGGCTCCTGCGTGTTTTTAAATGCTTTTCCTTTTAGAAGTGGATGGGGGATAGAAAGAAATAGATCCTCATCTATGGGAATAGAGGGGGTATGGGAGGATAGATAGGGATAAAGGAAAAAATGGGGATAGAGGCGATAGATGGGGACAGAGGGGGATAGAGGGAAATAGAGGGAAATAGAGGGGGGATAAGAGGGGATAGAGAGGGATAGAGGAAAAGAGAGGGGATAGAGACAGGAGGATAGAGGGATAAAGAATAAAGGAAAGAGGGGTTGTAGACGGGGATGGAGAGGGGTAGAGAGGAATAAAGGAGGATACATAGGGATAGGGGGATAGAGAGTGTTAGGAAGGATTAAAGGAAGATAGAGGGGTAGAGGGGGATAGAGGGGGATAGAAGGGGGAAAAGGGGGATAGAGGGGGATAGAGGGGGGTAAAAGAGGGATTGAGGGGGATAGAGGGGGGTAAAAGAGGGATAGAGGGGGATAGAGAAGGGGTAGAGGGGTAGAGGAGGGTAGAGGGGGATAGAGGGGGTAAAAGAGGGATAGAGGGGGGTTAGAGAAGGGGTAGAGGGGGATAGAGGAGGGGTAGAGGGGGATAGAGGAGGGGTAGAGGGGGATAGAGGAGGGGTAGAGGGGGGTAGAGGAGGGGTAGAGAGGGGTAGAGAAGGGGTAGAGGGGGATAGAGAAGGCGTAGAGAGGGGTAGAGGAGGGGTAGAGGGGGATAGAGAAGGGGTAGAGGGGGATAGAGAAGGGGTAGAGGGGGATAGAGAAGGGTAGAGGGGGATAGAGAAGGGTAGAGGGGGATAGAGAAGGGGTAGAGAGGGGTAGAGGAGGGGTAGAGGGGGATAGAGAAGGGGTAGAGAGGGGTAGAGGAGGGGTAGAGGGGGATAGAGGAGGGGTAGAGGGGGATAGAGGAGGGGTAGAGGGGGAAACGGGGGAATGAGGGGGTAGAGGCGGTAAGGGAGAATATAGAGGGGAAAAGTGGGAGTGAGTCGCGAAAATCCCGGCAAACAGATGAAATAGTCACAGGCGCAGGAGGGGCACTGTACACGAGACGCAGACGCACCTGCATCAGCCGCTCCCGACGACGATGAAGCATCAGCGCGGCATCAACGTGCCGTCGCGACTGACCGCAGCTCAATGATTCGACGGGGCCGCCCTCTGGCCGCTGTTTGTCCTTCTCTTTCTCCATCGAGTCGTCCAGATCGGCCTCAGTGGAGTCGGCAGACATGGAAGCTGATGAAGCATAGTTGGCAGCCAGACTGCTCAGCACAGTTGGCGGAGCGTCGGCTTCAGGATCTTCGACATCGCCGATGAGCATCTCAGTCTTGCCATCGGGATTGTCGACGCCAGCATTCCTGGTGCAAGGATCTTCATCATCAGATTCGGACTCGACCAGACAGGCCGACAGAGGGTCGCGATGTCGGGCATCGGCTTCGCTGTCGGCGGCGCCAAACTCGGCTGCATTGGCCGAGCTGAGGATCTGGGAAGATGGTAGCTAAGTATGAGGATCTGGGAAGATGGTGGCTCAGTATGAGGATCTGGGAAGATGGTAGCTAAGTATGAGGATCTGGGAAGATGGTAGCTGAGTATGAGGATCTGGGAAGATGGTAGCTTAGTATGAGGATCTGGGAAGATGGTAGCTGAGTATGAGGATCTGGGAAGATGGTAGCTTAGTATGAGGATCTGGGAAGATGGTGGCTAAGTATGAGGATCTGGGAAGATGGTAGCTGAGTATGAGGATCTGGGAAGATGGTAGCTTAGTATGAGGATCTGGGAAGATGGTGGCTAAGTATGAGGATCTGGGAAGATGGTAGCTGAGTATGAGGATCTGGGAAGATGGTAGCTGAGTATGAGGATCTGGGAAGATGGTAGCTGAGTATGAGGATCTGGGAAGATGGTGGCTCAGTATGAGGATCTGGGAAGATGGTAGCTGAGTATGAGGATCTGGGAAGATGGTAGCTGAGTATGAGGATCTGGGAAGATGGTAGCTAAGTATGAGGATCTGGGAAGATGGTAGCTGAGTATGAGGATCTGGGAAGATGGTAGCTTAGTATGAGGATCTGGGAAGATGGTAGCTAAGTATGAGGATCTGGGAAGATGGTAGCTGAGTATGAGGATCTGGGAAGATGGTAGCTGAGTATGAGGATCTGGGAAGATGGTGGCTCAGTATGAGGATCTGGGAAGATGGTAGCTGAGTATGAGGATCTGGGAAGATGGTAGCTGAGTATGAGGATCTGGGAAGATGGTAGCTTAGTATGAGGATCTGGGAAGATGGTGGCTCAGTATGAGGATCTGGGAAGATAGTGGCTCAGTATGAGGATCTGGGAAGATAGTGGCTCAGTATGAGGATCTGGGAAGATGGCAGCAAGACTTATTACGAGTGCGGGTACCTGCTGGTGCGAACCTCTGCCGCCTCGATGCTGACCCCAGCCGCGACCGCCGCCTCGACCTCCGCCGGCCCCGCGTCCTCGCCAGCCGCCGCCGCCTCTGCCGCCTCCACCGCCGCCCATCCGGCCAAACTGCCGCTGCTGCACAACTTCGCCGCGCGCCTCTCGCGCCGCCGCCTCGCGTCGTTTTGCTTCGGCCCGTTCGGCTGTTGGGAAATTTTTGCGCCTCTCCTGACGCCAAGTGTCGCAATCGGCCTGCAAAATCTGATTGGCCAAGCCGGTGCGGTGCTGGTGCACAAAGTGCAGCTCGATCAGCTCCTGGCTGGCTGTGAACGGGCAGTCGGCCACCCAGCACTTGGCGTGCTCCGATTTGTGCCGCTCCAGCTCCGACTCGCTGCGGAAGTCGCGGTTGCAGCAGTGCCAGGGCGACACCTCTGCGGCGCCTCCTCGATCTCCGCCGCCGCCTCTGCCTCTGCCGCTGCCTCGGCCGCGACCGCGAGAGAAGGCGAAGCCACGCCCTCTGTCGTTGAAGCGGTGCTGCTGATGATGCTGATGCTGCTGCTGTTGGTGATGCTGCACGTGACTGGTTCCTATATAATTATTATAATACAGTATTCTCTTCACGAAATCTGCTTTAAGAGTAAGACAATAATATTTAATTCATTGGGAAATACAAAGCAGTGGTGGCTCAGCAACTGAGGATCTGGAAGGCTGGCCCAGCTACTGAGGATCTGGGAGGCTGGCCCAGCAACTGAGGATCTGGAAGGCTGGCCCAGCTACTGAGGATCTGAGAGGCTGGCTTAGCAACTGAGGATCTGGAAGGCTGGCCCAGCAGCTGACGATCTGGGAGGCTGGTTCAGCAACTGAGGATATTGTTGGCTGGCCCAGCAACTGAGGAGCTGGGAGGCTGGCCCAGCAACTGAGGAGCTGGGAGGCTGGCCCAGTAACTGAGGAGCTGGGAGGCTGGCCTAGCAACTGAGGATCTGGGAGGGTGGCGGACAGCTCGGGGGTCTGAGTTACCTGCAGCAAAATACGGTCGACCAAAGCCGCCGCCAAGGAATGTGGATGGAGCAAAGCTGCTCTGCATGCCAGGGAAGCCGCCAGCTGCACTGGGAGGGCGAAATGGAGGAGTTGGCAGCAGTGGTGGCCTGGGTGCGCCACCCCAAAGGGTGGCAGCTGAAGGCAGAGCCGATCGAGAAAAATGAGATGATGGATGCATGAATGAACGAAGTTTTAACTTATAAAAATATTTTTATATAATTAAAATATAATCAGAATTCATGTATAATTTATAGATAATATCTAATAAATGTAAAGAGAATTTTAAGTTATACTAATTTATATAAGTGTTACTATAGGCCATTAAATTCTTGAAGCTGTCTATATATGAATAAGTCCCTTTTATTACAAGCTCTAAATTCTGGGTTTTTTGCGCATAGATTATATATTATCCATAGAGTATATATATGCATATTGAATTTTGAAATTGCACCCAAAAATAAAAAGTAGGTATAGTTTAGGTATAGGCTCACTATTTATTTACCTTTTATATACATGCAAAACTGCTAGCTGACCTGGCCAATCTGGCTACCATAGTTTATAAATATAAATAATTTATAATTTACCAAGTGTAAGTTTGAAAAATGCCCACCCAAAAGAATATACATATAGTACTAATTAGATGATAAGGTATTTAGGCTTAAAAGGATAGCCATAGTTACTCTTACCATTTATCCAAAATTGCATTAGTTTTTGTTTTAGGGTTTTTTATACGTAAGTCACATTTTTGGTCAAAAAGTAAGTCATATGGCCAGTGTAAATTAGGGGGTTTGTGTATATATGACCTTTAAATCTTATCTGACTGCCTTAAAATAAGAAATTCCCAAATCCTTATATTTAGTCACATAACCTATGTATAAAGATGTGTAGATATGTTTATATTCCTAGTTTTCTGAAGTAGGCCATACTCTTAAATCTGTTATATCATATGCTACACTATAGTCCCCCACACTATATTTCTTAGTTTATACTAGAAAAAAACAAATTTACTTATACCAGTAGCATATATATGCTAGAAATTAACAGAAAGGCATTATGTTATATTAGACATAAACAATCCTGCTTGCAACGCCATTGTTAAGTCTTGTAATTCTGTGCTTTATGTTTGATTGCTATGTCTTATTATTTGCTTTATATTTGCGCTGCAATATGATTAGCTTTGTGCCAACAAGTTGCTTAGAGAGAAGGGTATCCACACTTTTTGGTGCCTGTGCTTTTCGGTGCCCCAGCTTGCTTTTCGGTGCCTAAATTATACATTAGAATTGGACACAAAATATAGAGATTGAGCCCTGATTTAGCAGTAAGTGCTTTGTCTTTGCAGTACTTATTTACTTTAAAAAAAAGGTATTATTCATTTAGTTAAGCTGACTTGCTGTTTTAATTCAAAAAATTGTTTTTGATTACTCAATTCGATTTACTTCCATGTTGCTATAGCTGCACATCTCAGCCATGTTAAAATTTTAAACTAATGCCCCAAATGCGCTTGTAATAAAATCTGATAGATTATGGTCCAATAGTTATGCCCCAAAAGATTTCAGCTCATTAAATAATACTTGCTTTATTTCCTAGGCAGTTTTATGAAATAAAACATGATTGGGTGATTCAAAAAATCAATACTAACTAAAATACATATAGACTTGTCACATTTCATAATTTTGATCAAAACTACATGTAGCATCATTGATGGATTTCAACTTTCCTAACTAAGTCTTCATAGCATGCTTGCTGAGTGCAGCTAGCTTGTATTGTATATACAGGATATAGCAAATATATGCAATTAAATTGAATGGATTTTTTCAATTTAAAGAAACATGCCTGTTCAACAAAATTAATACTGCTTTTATTAGGAATATTGAATGTTCTGTAAAGTATTTAATATATTTGTTATAAGATTTATTTTTTTATTATCATCATTTTGGCATAATATAAACTGGGGCACCAAAAGGCAATCTGGGGCACCAAAATGCTGGGCACCAAAAAGCATGGGCACCAAAATGCATGGAAACCAGAGAGAAAACATGCTCGGGGGAAGGCAATAACGAGGATTTTAAGTTGCAGTCATAGACATAAATGAATAGGATAATAACAGAGGAAACGCTAATGGGCCATTCCATATAATTATAGTCTTAACATGACAGACTATTTTTACTTATAAAATGTAATCTAATAATAGAATATACTAAACCAATATTTTGAATGAAAGATTATTTTGTCAAGAATATGTTTATAAAGTTTCATATAGATAGTATCATTAGTATAGGTGCTATTAAACCTTGAATGGCATTTATGGTTGTAACAACAGGATTTTTGACATATAGAAACTAAAAGGTAAAAGTCTTATAACATTTTTCATTTTTGATATTTTGCAATAATTTTTTTTAAATTTGACTAAGAACATCTTTAGAAGTCATACTCTTTTATTAGAATATATAAACTCAAAAAGGCAACAAAGATACAAAAGAAAAGGCAGCCTTATGGTCGTAACATTATGGTTGTAACATATTTTTTTCTGTCAATTCAGTAACTTTGAAATACTAATATATTAAAAATATAATAGATTATATGGTTGCTAATGTTTTTATCTGATGATGCAAGTACTATAATTTTATATATAGTTTGTTTTAACCTTCTAAAGCTTTCTATTTGTTTTTAAAAGGTACATAAACTTAATGATATCTTTTGCTTAGAAAATGTCCAATTTTTTACAAAAATAACTTTTTGCCAATTGATAATATACTAATCCAACATTTTATCATTTATTTATTCTTAGATTATATACATTACATACAAAAAAGATTTGGTAAAAAATTGGCTGATAAGGCAATGACAAGCAAAAATATTGACTTTTTTCTATTTTCTAAATTTGTCCATCTTATATAGAATGGGTTCCTGGACACTTTGTCATCTTACCACTTTGTCATCCACTCTTATTGTTGGACACTTCGTCATCTTACCACTTCGTCATCCACATTACTAATGTGGACACTTCGTCATCCACTTTTTGTATGAAGTATATGCAATTATATAACTATATAGCTATATAAAGATAAAGATTAAACATTATACATGTATATGTATCTACATATAGTTGCCCTCCTCTTTTCACATTCTGGGCTTGGGACCAGAATGGCGGAGTCACAACCCACAAAGATAGTTGTTAAATACTGTAATTTGTAACTACATGTTAAAACAAAAAATCCTAACTTATTAATTCTTAATTTCGTTAAAGTTAACTGAAAATTAACTGATAATCAGCTGGACAGCTGGTGGCTTTACTGTTGCTGGACGGCTGGCGTCTGGATGGCTGGCAGCTCTACCTGCTGCTGGATGGCTGGCGGCTGGATGGCTGGTGGCTCTACCTGCTGCTGGATGGCTGGTGGCTGGCGGCTCTACCTACTGCTAGACGGCTAGCGGCTCTACCTGCGGCTGGCAGCTGGCGGCTCACCTCGACACCTTGTGCAGCTCCATGGAAAGTTCCCTTGGCTAGACAGCTCTCAATATTCTTCATTAGAAATTCCTGTGCCACAATGCATACGACGGTGCTGCCATTGCTGACAAACGTCACATTGAAGCGCTTGCTGTTTTGTGCTAACTGGCTCTTGGCAAAAATGCAGATGTCTGCCATTTTCACTTATAAACTAGCTGTTTCTTACATGTATTTGCTTCATATATGTGATTTCATGCACCATATTTATAATAAAATTCTAGGTGGGAGTAGGCTCGCCACTTCAGTTTTGAGGGGTAAAGTGACCATCTCTGCACCTGTACCCTTCTTAGATCCGCCACGCACTATGGTTAGTTGGTTGGAGAATTGGCACGTTACACTTATAGAAGAAGTGTCAGAATATTGATGACGAAGTGTCCAGGAACCTAGACACAAATGCATATATGGCTTAGCACATTTAGGCGGTGAAAATACTTTGAGCTCAGACTATATGCGTGTGAAGGGTTGGTTAAGTCCCTACAGGTGGAGCAAGGAGAAATCCATTACATAATATCACTCTAGCTTAGATTGTATGGGGTTGTGATTCAAGGGTTGGTTAAGTTCCTGCAGGTGGAGCAAGGAGAAATCCATGGCCACATACTTTGTTGCCTCCACTGGGTTGTAAAAGTGATAATGCCAATTTTAGGCTTTAGCAAGGAAGCAAAAATAATTATTAAAAATTAAATTGGCCACTTTGTCATCTAGATTTACTAACAATTTTTTGATATGACAAAGCATCCAAAAACCATGGTCACTTTGTCATTGAGATAACGAAATGGTTAGATGACGAAGTGGTTAGATGACGAAGTGTCCAGGAGCCATGGAATGGGCCTAATCAACAAAGTAAGAGTATGAGCTACAAGTATTAAATGCATTTACAATGCACTTCAATAACTAGGACCTATAATAAATTGGGATAGTAAGCCCCTAGGGCTTTGTTATTGCCTCTTTAAAACAAGTAAAAATTGAAGATATCAATTTAATAAATTTCAATGATACAGATTGTAAATTATGCTTTGTTGAATTATAGAAAAATGCTGTATGTACGACTAATTGTTCATAAAACTTATAAATTATTTTGCATGTTGACGTTTGTAGGCCTAGTGCCAGTGGCGTGGCAGTGGGATTGTTTCAAAAGTAAGCCAATGTTTATTATTTCTTGGACCTACAAAAGGAAGGAAGACCATGATGTTCTTCAGCATGATGAAGATGTTAGGGCCTAGTATAGCTGTAGTTGTTCGTGTTGTAGTTGATCATCATGAATAGGCAAGCAAGCGATCAGCGGGATCCGATCCAATCAGGTAAGGGCAAGGCAGGTCCTACCGCCCTGCGGAGATCGGATCGAAAATGCGCGAGCGCGAGTGATTCTCAAAATGTACCAGATTTAATCCACTCTGCTGGAACAAAAAGATACTTATACATACGTAGAATCTAGGTTCTAACGTTGATACAAACACTGACTGGCAAGGCTTACACCGCTTGCTAAGTTGCTACCGCTTTGACAGTAAATTAATATTCTTAGAAATTGTCCACACATTTCAGCTTAAAAAATTAACACTTTAAAACAAAGTATATTCACCGAAGTTTAATATTTAAAATAAAATAAAAACAATAGTATCTTTACTTTATGAATACAGTTTTTACTACATTAGTTGCAGTTATGCTTTGTAAAAAGATGTATTTTTACCGTCTCTATTATGACATTTGCACGATTCAAGTTTGTTTTAAGGTCTTTAATTGTTTAGTGAAAAAAGACCCTAGCCACGATTCAACACAAGTAACGTTTTCTAAATGGAACTACACTTAAGCGTACTAGAAAAGTTTTGATCGCTTAAATTTTCGTCTTGTATTTTAGATTTGTATTTTGGTTCTCTAAATCCGTATTTATTGGTGTGCTTGAAATTGAAACTATCATAAAAATATTTATAAAATGCGTTTTAGCTTTTCCATTGCACTATGTATTCAGCTAACAGACTTCGAGTATTGTAGTTATGTCTATATTAAAATTAACAGGAATTGTTTAATATGGTACTTTATTAGCTAGTATTTGTCTTCATGTATACATCCGAAGGCAAAGCAAGCACAAAAAGCACATATGGGCCCAAGCCCAAGAAAATAGTATAAAGCAAAAATCCGAGAAATTTTCTCAAAAGAGAAAATATTCGACGCTTAGCTCATGGCTGATTAGGGTTTATATGGGAGCTGGCGGGATGACTAGGTTCATTGGGTGCAACTCGATCAGGCCTCGTACCTTAGAGCTCTTGTCCAACCTGGACACGACCCTGTTGAAACTTGAACTGCACCCAAAATAGTCTGTGTAAACCATTTTTTCTAATTGGCAGTTGGAGCCTTTATTTGTCCAGTCTTTAATTCTAAAATATTTTATGAGCTTTAACACTATATTTGGAATTTTATATTATCAGTTTAAACTAGCAATCTAGTGCCCCCCTTCGGGGCGGCCGATAAGAAAGAGTAAGATTTATTTATTTAAATTCTGGTAGCGATTAGTATGGCGTCATTGGTAACAATAAGCATGGTGTCTTAAAGTATGAGTACACTTAGAAAACTTTCGTACCATTTATTTATAAAATTGGTAATCCACATTGCAGAATCGGTTTCTAAGAATCTACCAACAATACCCCAATCAGGTTTGCAATGATCCCCCAGTCAGGTTTGCAATGATCCCTCAGTCGGTTTTAAAATGATCCCCCTAGTTCAATCATAGTTTTCTCATCCTGTGCAATAATAGTCGTCTAAGCTAATGCAATAATAGTTTTCTCATCTAATGAAATTACAGTTTTCTCGTCTCGTGCAATGATAGTTTTCTCATCTTGTGCCATAACAGTTTTCTTATCTCGTCCACCAGAGAACAAGTAGCTAGTGCAACAATTTCCTTAGCTTTATAGAGGCTCCATTTTGTTTGGCATGACACTTCTTTTTATGTTTGAAACTGTGTCTCTTTTATGTTTGAAATGGTGACTCTTTAATGTTTGACATGGTGGCTCTTCTATGTTTGACATGGTGGCTCTTCTATGTTTGACATGGTAGCACTTTAATGTTTGACATGGTGGCTCTTTTATGTTTGGCATGGTAGCACTTTAATGTTTGACATGGTAGCACTTTAATGTTTGACATGGTGACTCTTCTATGTTTGACATGGCGGCCCTTTTACGTTTGAAATTGTGTCTCTGTTATGTTCGACATGGTGGCTCTTTAATATTTGACATGGATTCACGTATATGCTCGACATGGTGGCTCCCTTATGTGTGGCATGGTGTCTCTTTTATGATTAATGTTTGACATGGAGTCGCGTATATGTTTGACATAGTGGCTCCCTTATGTGTGGCATGTTGTCTTTCTTGTATGTTTAATGTTTGACATGGAGTCACATTGATGTTTGACATGGTGGCTCTTTTATGTTCGAAATGGTTGCTCTTTAATGTTTGACATGCACTCACGTATATGTTTGACATAGTGGCTTCATTGTGTGGCATGTTGTCTCTCTTGTATGTTTAATGTTTGACATGGAGTCACGTAGATGTTTGACATGGTGGCTCTTTTATGTTCGAAATGGTTGCTCTTTAATGTTTGACATGGAGTCACGTATATGTTTGACGTGTTGGCTCTTTTATTTTTGACATTGTGGCTCTTTATTGTTTGACATGGTGGCTCTTTAATGTTTGACATGCAGTCACGTGTGTGTTTGACATGGTGGCTCTTTACTGTTTGACATGGAGTCACGCATATGTCTGACTTTGTAGCTTTTTTATGTTTAACATTGTGGCTCTTTATTGTTTGACATGGCGGCTCTAAAATGTTGGACATGGAGTCACGTGTATGTTTGACATGGTGGCTCTTTTATGTTCGACGAGGTGGCTCTTTAATGTTTGACATGGAGTCATGTATATGTTTGACATGGTGGCTCTTTTATGTTCGACATAGTGGCTATTTTATGTTCGACATGATGGCTCTTTAATGTTTGACATGGTGGCTCTTTAATGTTTGACATGGTGGCTCTTTCATGTTTGACATGGTGTTTCTTTAATGTTTGACATGGTGTCTCTTTAATGTTTGACATGGTGGCTCTTTTGTGTTTATACATGACAGCTCTTTAATGTTTGACATGTTGGCTCTTCTATGTTTGACATGGTAGCACTTTAATCTTCGACATGGTGGCTCTTTAATGTTTGACATGGTGGCTCTTTTATGTCTTACATGGTGGCTCCTTTATATCTTTCATGGTGGCTCTTTTATGTCTTACATGGTGGCTTTTTTATGTTTGACATGGTGACTCTTTTATGTTTGACATGGTGCCACTTTTATGTTTGACATTGCGCTTCTTTTATGTGTAACATTTTTGGTTTTTAAGGTGTTTTAATAAAAAAATCTTTTTGCACTACTAATATTGGAACCCAGGTCGCTACATTAGCAGTCCAGTCTGTTCGCATCTAGGCTATCTCTTTTCAATTGGAGAACATGAATTGCTGTCCTTATAACTCAATTCTTACATCCCAAGACAGCAAGCATCCCCCAGATAGCAAGCATCCGCCAGATAGCAAGCATCCCCTACATAGATAGCATCCCCAAATAGCATAGCTCCACCAGACAATAAGTAGCTAGTGCGACAATTTCCTTAGCATTATAGTGGCTCCTTTAAAATTCGCTTACTTTTATGTTTGAAATTGTGTAAATTTTATGTTTGACATGGTGCCTGTTTTATGTTCTACATGGCAACTGTTTTATGTTTGAAACGATGGCTTTTTAATGTCAGACATGGTGGCTCTTTTATGTTTTACATGGTGGCTCTTTTATGTTTGACATGGTGCCTCTTTATTGTTTGACATGGTGGCTCTTTAATGTTTAACCTGGTGGCTCTTGTTTGAAACAGTGGCTCTTTTATGTTTGACACAGTGGCTCTTTAATGTTCGACAAAGTGGCTATTTAATGTTTGACAAGGTGGCTTTTAAATGTTTGACATGGTGGCTCCTTAATGTTCGAAATGGTGGCTCTTTAATGTTTGACATAAAGACACATATATAATTGACATGGTGGCTCTTAAATGTTTGACATGGTGGCTCTTTAATGTTCGAGAAAGTGGCTCTTTAATGTTTTTCATGGTATAGCTCTTTTATGTTCGACATGGTGGCTCTTTTAGGTTTGACATGGTGGCTCTTAAATGTTTGACATGGTGGCTCTTAAATGTTTGACATGGTGGCTCTTAAATGTTTGACATGGTAGCTCTTTAATATTCTACATTGTGGCTCTTTAATGTTTAACATGGTGGCTCTTAAATGTTTGACATGGTGGCTCTTTAATGTTTGACATGGTGGCTCTTTAATGTTTGACATAAAGTCACTTATATGTTCGAAATGGTGGCTCTTTAATATTTTACATTGTGGCTCTTAAGTGTTCGACATGGTGGCTCTTTTAGGTTTAACATGGTGGCTCTTTTAGGTTTAACATGGTGACTCTTAAATGTTCGACATGGTGGCTCTTTAATATTCTTCATGTTATAGCTCTTTCATGTTTGACATGGTGGCTCTTTAATGTTCGACATGGTGGCTCTTTAATATTCTTCATGTTATAGCTCTTTCATGTTTGACATGGTGGCTCTTTAATGTTCGAAATGGTGGCTCTTTAATGTTTGACACAAAGTCACATATATGTTTGACATGGTGGCTCTTTATGTTTGACATGTTGGCTCTTTTATGTTTGACATGGTGGCTCTTTTATGTTTGACATGGTGGCTCCTAAATGTTTGACATGGTGGCTCTTAAATGTTTGACATGGTGACTCTTTAATGTTTCAAATGGTGGCTCTTAAATGTTTGACATGGTGGCTCTTTAATGTTTTACATGGTGGCTCCTAAATGTTTGACATGGTGGCTCTTTATGTTTGACATGTTGGCTCTTTTATGTTTGACATGGTGGCTCTTTAATGTTTTACATGGTGGCTCTTAAATGTTTGACATGGTGGCTCTTTATGTTTGACATGTTGGCTCTTTTATGTTTGACATGGTGGCTCTTTAATGTTTTACATGGTGGCTCTTAAATGTTTGACATGGTGGCTCTTTATGTTTGACATGTTGGCTCTTTTATGTTCGACATGGTGGCTCTTTAATGTTCGACATGGTGGCTCTTAAATGTTTGACATGGTGGCTCTTTATGTTTGACATGTTGGCTCTTTTATGTTCGACATGGTGGCTCTTTAATGTTCGACATGGTGGCTCTTCTATGTTTCACATTGCGCTTCTTTTATGTTTAGTAGTTTTGTGTTTTTTAGGTGTTTTAATAAAAAAAATCTTTTTTGCACTACTAAGATTCGAACCCAGGTCGCTACAGTAGCAGTCCAGTCTGTTCGCATCTTGGCTATCTCTTTTCAATTGGAGAACATGAATTGTGGCCCTTATAATTCAATTCTTACAGCAAGTCAATTGGAGTAAAAAATTATGACATAATCAATTTCTCAGTCAGCCAGAATCAGTCTCAATTTAAGTTGGCAATATGGTTACGCAATTTCATTCAAGTTTTGTGTGCATTTGTTCGGCACTGTTTTCAACTTGTTGTGATGCAATCTTTATCACAATCGGAATTCAGTCAGTCAGTTTTTTCTCTAGCATTCTTACAATGCATTTCAGGTCGAAAGAGCTGCTTGACCTTTGCAAAAAAGCATGTTTTTCGAATATTTAATCCCTTTAGCATCGAGCAATTTCTTAGCCAAGATGCATGTACCGTCCCGGGAAAATTTCTGATCGAACAGTGCAAATTCGAACAAAATCGGTTCAGCCATTTGGGAGATAATCGATTGCGTACAAACAAACAACTCATTTTTAGTATATGGACTAGCAATCTTCGCCCCCCGTTGGGGGACATCTGGATAGAATCTCTGTTCTCTACAAGTAACAAAAAGACAGCCAAATAAAGACTCCACAAAGACGACAGACAAACTGCTCAAATAAAGTGTAATGCAAAAAGAAATCATCCCAAGACAGCAAGCATCCCCCAGATAGCAAGCATCCCCCAGATTGCAAGCATCCCTCAGATAGCAAGCATCCCCCAGATAGGAAGCATCCCCCCTCCCGGATAGCAAGCATCCCCCAGATAGCAAGCATCCCCAAATAGTAAGCATCCACCATATAATAAGTAGCTAGTGCTACAATTTCCTTAGCTCTATAGTGGCTCCTTTAAAATTAGCATGACGCTTACTTTTACGTTTTAAATTGTGTAAATTTTATGTTTGACATGGTGGCTCTTTAATGTTTGACATGGTGGCTCTTTTATGTTCTACATGGTGGCTCTTTATTGTTTGACCTGGTGGCACCTTAATGTAATGATGGCTCTTTAATGTTTGAAATGGTGGCTCTTTAATGTTGGACATGGTGGCTCTATAATGTTAGACATGGTGGCTCTTTAATGTTAGCCATGGGGCTCTTTAATGTTAGACATAATGGCTTTTTAATGTTCGACATGGTGGCTCTTTAATGTTCAACATGGTGGCTCTTTAATGTTGGACATGGTTGCTCTATAATGTTTGACAAGGTGGCTCTTTTATGTTTGACATGGTGGCTCTTTAATGTTTGACATGGTGGCTCTTTTATGTTCTACATGGTGGCTCTTTATTGTTTGACCTGGTGGCACCTTAATGTAATGATGGCTCTTTAATGTTTGAAATGGTGGCTCTTTAATGTTGGACATGGTGGCTCTATAATGTTAGACATGGTGGCTCTTTAATGTTAGCCATGGGGCTCTTTAATGTTAGACATAATGGCTTTTTAATGTTCGACATGGTGGCTCTTTAATGTTCAACATGGTGGCTCTTTAATGTTGGACATGGTTGCTCTATAATGTTTGACAAGGTGGCTCTTTTATGTTTGACATGGTGGCTCTTTAATGTTTGACATGGTGGCTCTTTTATGTTCTACATGGTGGCTCTTTATTGTTTGACCTGGTGGCACCTTAATGTAATGATGGCTCTTTAATGTTTGAAATGGTGGCTCTTTAATGTTGGACATGGTGGCTCTATAATGTTAGACATTGTGGCTCTAATGTTCGACATGGTGGCTCTATAATGTTAGACATGGTGGCTCTAATGTTCGACATGGTGGCTCTTTAATGTTAGACATGGTGGCTCTTTAATGTTCGACATGGTGGCTCTTTAATGTTCGACATGGTGGCTCTTTAATGTTCAACATGGTGGCTCTTTAATGTTTGACATGGTGGCTCTTTTATGTTTGACATGGTGGCTCTTTCATGTTTGACATGATGGCTCTTTTATGTTTGACATGGTATCTCTTTAATGTTCTTCATTGTAGCTCTTTATGTTTGACATGGAGTCACGAATATACTTGACATGGTGACTCGTTTTTGTTCGACATGGTGGCTCTATAATGTTAGACATGGTGGCTCTTTAATGTTTGACATGGTGGCTCTTCTATGTTTGACATGGTAGCACTTTAATGTTGGACATGGCGGCTCTTTTATGTTTGACATGGTGGCTCTTTAATGTTTTACGTGGTGGCTCTTTAATGTTCTTCATGGTAGCTCTTTTATGTTTGACATGGAGTTACGAATATACGTGACATGGTGGCTCTTTAATGTTAGACATGGTGGCTCTTTAATGTTCGACATGGTGGCTCTTTAATGTTAGACATGGTGGCTCTTTAATGTTAGACATGGTGGCTCTTTAATGTTAGACATGATGGCTCTTTAATGTTTGACATTGCGGCTCTTTTATGTTCGACATGGTGGTTCTTTTATGTTCGACATGGTGGCTCTTTTATGCTTGAGATGTTGGCTCTTTACTGTTTGACATGGAGTCACATATATGTTTGACATGGTGGCTCTTTTATGTTTGACATGGTGGCTCTTTTATGTTTGACATGGTAGCTCTTTTATGTTTGACATGGAGTCACGAATATACTTGACATGGTGACTCGTTATTCTTCGACATGGTGGCTCTATAATGTTAGACATGGTGGCTCTTTAGTGTTCGACATGGTGGCTCTTTTATGTTTGACATGGTAGCTCTTTAATGTTCTTCATTGTAGCTCTTTTATGTTTGACATGGAGTCACGAATATACTTGACATGGTGACTCGTTATTGTTCGACATGGTGGCTCTATAATGTTAGACATGGTGGCTCTTTAATGTTCGACATGGTGGCTCTTCTATGTTTGACATGGTAGCACTTTAATGTTAGACATGGTGGCTCTTTTATGTTTGACATGGAGTCAAATATATGTTGGACATGGTGGCTCTTTAATGTTCGATATGGTGGCTCTTTAATGTTTGACATTATGGCTCTTTAATGTTTGACATGGTGGCTCTTTTATGTTCGACATGGTGGCACTTTTATGCTTGACATGGTGGCTCTTTACTGTTTGACATGGAGTCACATATATGTTTGACATGGTGGCTTTTTTATGTTCTACATGGTGGCTCTCTTATGTTTGATTCGGGTTTTTTTAATGTCTGACACGGTGTCTGTTTATTGTTTGACATAGTGGCTCTTTTATGTTTGACATGGTGGTTCTTTTATGTTCGACATGGTGGCTCTTTTATGCTTGACAAAGTGGCTCTTTACTGTTTGACATGGAGTCACATATATGTTTGACATGGTGGCTCTTTTATGTTTGACATGGTGGCTCTTTAATGTTAGACATGGTGGCTCTTCTATGTTTGACATGGTAGCACTTTAATGTTGGACATGGCGGCTCTTTTATGTTTGACATGGTGGCTCTTTAATGTTTTACGTGGTGGCTCTTTAATGTTCTTCATGGTAGCTCTTTTATGTTTGACATGGAGTTACGAATATACGTGACATGGTGGCTCTTTAATGTTAGACATGGTGGCTCTTCTATGTTTGACATGGTGGCTCTTTAATGTTAGACATGGTGGCTCTTTAATGTTAGACATGGTGGCTCTTTAATGTTAGACATGATGGCTCTTTAATGTTTGACATTGCGGCTCTTTAATGTTTGACATGGTGGCTCTTTTATGTTCGACATGGTGGTTCTTTTATGTTCGACATGGTGGCTCTTGTATGCTTGAGATGTTGGCTCTTTACTGTTTGACATGGAGTCACATATATGTTTGACATGGTGGCTTTTTTATGTTCTACATGGTGGCTCTCTTATGTTTGATTCGGGTTTTTTTAATGTCTGACACGGTGTCTGTTTATTGTTTGACATAGTGGCTCTTTTATGTTTGACATGGTGGTTCTTTTATGTTCGACATGGTGGCTCTTTTATGCTTGACAAAGTGGCTCTTTACTGTTTGACATGGAGTCACATATATGTTTGACATGGTGGCTCTTTTATGTTTGACATGGAGTCACGAATATACGTGACATGGTGACTCGTTATTGTTAGACATGGTGGCTTTACAATGTTAGACATGGTGGCTCTTCTATGTTTGACATGGTAGCACTTTAATGTTAGACATTGTGGCTCTTTTATGTTTGACATGGAGTCACATATATGTTGAACATGGTGGCTCTTTAATTTTCGACATGGTGGCTCTTTAATGTTTGACATTATGGCTCTATAATGTTAGACATGGTGGCTCTTTAATGTTCGACATGGTGGCTCTTTTATGCTTGACATGGTGGCTCTTTACTGTTTGACATGGAGTCACATATATGTTTAACATGGTGACTCTTTAATGTTTGACATTGTGGCTCTTTTATGTTTGACATGGTGGCTCTTTTATGTTTGACTTGGTGGCTCTTTAATGTTCGACATGGTGGCTCTTTAATGTTTGACATTGTGCATTTTTTTAGCATTTTCTGTTTTAAGGTTTTTGAATAAAAAAATCTTTTTGCACTACTAAGATTCGAATCCAGGTCGCTGCATTAGCAGTCCAGTCTGTTCGCATCCATGCTATCTCTTGTCAATTGGAGAACTTGAATTGTGGCCCTTATAATTAAATTCTTATAGCAAATCGGTTAGAGTAAAAAGTTATGACATAATCAATTTCTCAGTCAGCCAGTATCAGTCTTAATTAAAGTTAGCAATATTAGTTACGCAATTTCAATCAAGTTTTGTGTGCATTTCTTCGGCACTGTTTTCAACTGGTTGTGATGTAATCTTTATCACAATTGGAATTCAGTCAGTCAGTTTTTTCTCTAGCATTCTTACAATGCATTTCAGGTCGAAAGAGCTGCTTGACCTTTGCAAAAAAGCATGTTTTTCGAATATTTAATCCCTTTAATATTGAGCAATTTCTTAGCCAAGATGCATGTACCGTCCCAGGAAAATTTCTGATCGAATGGTGCAAGTTTGAAGAAAATCGGTTGAGCCATTTTTTCTGAAATCTATCGCATACCTACCCACATACAGACAACTCATTTTTAGTATATAGGATTTAGTATATTGTGAAGGTATCTATATTCTAACCTGAAATTTATTTTAAAATACCAAGAAGCAATATGTAAACCTATTAGTAACTTCGTTTATAATTTTTTAACGCATAGGAATAGCCAGAAAATTTTGCTAAAAATACTCCGCTTGATTTCACCTTTTTAACAGCTGTTTGATTGAGGATTTTTAAGTGATTTAGATGGTAGAATTGAAATATTTGTTTCAATTGCAAACAATTTTTAGATGTAGCACATGTAATGATAAGCGCTATGAACACAAAAGAACAATATTTGTTTTCTACATAGCCTAGCTTTACTGCTTAAGGAGTTACCTGCAATCACCATATTAATTGAATTGCATGTATGCTCTTCACTGAGCTACAACCAGAGGACGCCATTCACTGAGCACACTAATTCAAAGAGGTTAAAAACTTTCAAATAAAGTTTCTTTGTCACCATGGCAGCACAGGCTGAGGTGGTGAACCTGTCAAAACTTGTGGACATGGCGGTCGGCTCGCCAGAGCAGGGAGCTGTGAACTTCAATCTGCTGCACGGCCTTTTGCACGCAATCGTGGAGAAGCTGAACGATCCCAGCGTCAGCACCGACCGACTGATGAGGCCACAATCGGAGGCTGCTGGTCAGCCGGTACAAGTCGGCGGTCAGAAGTCGGCTAAAAGCCGGCGCGATCTCGACGGCACCGAGTCGGTTGTGACCACCGACAGCGGCCTACCGCGCGACGGCACTTTCGGCAGCGGCGGTGCAGGTAAATCAGCTTTTATATACCACATGTTTTGTCTTTACAAGTATGTCGCAACTTTTCCTGAGCAAGCAGCTCAAAATACCGTTTCTGAAGCTCAACGTTTGTTTGAAGCTCCGTGATTGCGGAATTTCAAAGTTTTTCAAAATCATCCCTTTCTAGCTCGTGTTTCTCAAACCTAAACTAAAGCAAAATCGATTCCACGAACTCCCTCGATCTCAACGTTGATCTCATTCTCAGGCGGAGGCCTGAACTCAGAGCAGCTGCTCGACCGTCTGTCCAACGTGGAGACGCAGCTGGACGCTTTGAACAGCCTGCCGAGCGGCAAGGACGTCTTTGACCAGGTGTTCGGTAGCAAAGGCAAGTCGGATGGCCGAGCCACCGCGGACATGTTTCAGATGGTGCAGATGAGGCGCCGCACGGACGCTAATGAAGAGGGCGTTGCCAGGCTCTCGTCGCTGGTTGACGAGTTGATGAAGGAGATGGGCCGTCTGCGCAAAGAAAACGAGAACCTGCGCTCGGAGATGAAGGACCTGTCCTCGATGAAGTCGGTGTGGGAGCGGCTGGCTCAGCTTGAGTCGCAGCTCAGCGAACTCCGCGACAGCATGCAGAATCTGCCGACAAAGGAGATGTTCAAGGACTTCGTCACCTGGGAGTCGCTGGAGAAGGCGCTGCGCGGCATCCGTGAGGACATGGCTCGGATGGCCAACCCGCCAGAGCGAGTTGTTGTCAACATGTCCACCGACCCGATGTCGCGGCCTCAGAGCCCCGGGCCGAGCGAGGCGCTGCGCGAGATGCTCGAGAGCCTCGGCAAGCTCACCAATCGGCACGAGAGTCTGGAGGTTCGCGTCGACAAGCTCGAGCACGAGATGCCAAACAAGGCTGACAAGAAGGATCTGGAGAACCTGAAACTGCCCGACGACTTGCTCAAACAGCTGAACGATCTTCGCTCCTTGGTTGACAACATGCGCCAGAGCCGCGACCGCGACGTGGAGGCCCTCAACCGGATCCGAAAGGCGCTCAGCGACCAGCAGAAGGAGCTCGAGAGAATCAACACCGTCTTAGAGGCCCTGGCGCAGGGCGGCAAAGATGTCGGAGAGAAGCTGCAAGAGCTGTTCCGAATCACTGCTCACCTGGACGAAGTGAAAGCCGACAAGGACTACCTTGACCAGCAGTTGGAGTCCAAGGCGGACAAAATCCAGCTGGACACCAAGGTCAACTTCAGCCTGTTCGACGAGACAACTGGAAACTTGAACTCACAGATTGACGAACTGCTGCAGAAGCTGATGGCAACCGAGGACGATCTTCGCCGACTGTTGAAGCTGCTCGGCGCCGATCTGGACGGCAAACTCGACCGGTTGGAGATGGACGCGCTGAAGGACTGGCTGGAGAAGCGGCTGAAAGCCCTCGCCGCCAAGATCAAGAGCGGCGGCGGCGCCGGGGTCGCCGACATCAACGAGGACGACGCGGCCGGGCTCAGGCGGCAGCTGCTGCAGCATTTCCACTGCATCTCCTGCGACCGGCCGCTGGAGATGGGCGCCCACCCGCCAGCGCCGTCGCTGCCGGAGAAGCCAGCACTCAGCGTCACGAAGTCGATGCGGCCGTACACCACCTTCGAGCTGGACTCCATCAGGCAGCACGCCAAGAGCGTTAACGCTGGAGAGATGCTGGATGCCTACTACACTCCGCGGGCTGCGGGTGGGTCTCATACCCTCACTTATCCCAGCAAGAGGGTCACCCGCACGGCCGCAGTGCCGGAGGAGGACTACCACAGCCCGACTAGGGGCGCAGCGGCGGCCGCAGCGCCTCCGAACCGCGAGGAGACGGAAATCCAGGGCATGGACGGCCACATCTACAAGGGACGGATCGATCGATTCTTCACTGAGGTTCGAGCCTCCGACGAGCCGCCGACAAAGCTGCCGCCAGTGTCCGGGGCGAAGAGCTCCGCCAGCCGTGGCAGCGGCACCAGCGGCGACGCCAGCGGTCAGAGACCGTCGACTAGCGGGCAGCAGCAGCAGCAGCGGCCGCACTCGAGCCGCGCCAGGCCGGTTTCAGCCCGCAGCGGCTCAGAACAGCGCGGAGGCGGTGGCGATCCGCTGGGCCCCGCTCCGACGCCGAGCGCTGTTGACGTACCCGGAGGTGACGTCGAGTAGACTATCTAGATAGGGGAGGTAAGCCAGTTGTTTCTAAATGCGCAGCGCTCAGTGTAAATAAATCTGGCGACAGGATTAAAAAGGACAATTAATTCAAGCTCACTGAGCACAGCGGCCATCTTAAAACTATTTTTTCGAATTCTTCGCGCCAAATCTGAGCAACATTTAACACTATTAAATTTTCTGATAAACTAAAATTCTATTGATTATGTGTGCTTCCTCTATTCAACGATTGTCAACGATTATAACAAACTATATTTTCATTTTTTTCAAATGATAATTAATGGTGCTTTCAGGCAGTGAGATTGTGTCGTTATTTGGACCAAAAATATTCTATCGAATTAGAGTAATGTTTAGCCTATTGATTTATAATATTATTTACTGACTGGCTGCTCAACTATCAAGTTTTATTGTGTACTTTTATGGCACCTCTGCGAATTGCTACACTGATTTGAAAATCTGATATTTCTCTCTTTCCTAGAATGATATTTAATCGAATATTTTTTAGAACTTTTTTGTTATAACAAATCGAAAGTCTTCCAAGCCCTAGAAGTTTTGTGTTTTAACACTAGAAACTATGGGCTCGCCAAAGTGAACAAAAATTGTACGTACTTTTATTTTTTAGTCTTCATTTAGACTGTTAAAAAGCAACAAAAAGTTTTCTTTATTAATTTATGTTTCTAAATTCAACTGCGATTGTTCCTTTTGGTCGAATTTGCTGTATTCAATTTGCTCGCTTACTGTAGAAATATCTTTATATTTAAAATTTGCTTTTTTAAGTAACTTTTTGTATAATGTACATGTACGTACTAATTGACGGCGGAGCTACCTGTTACTCCCAGCCTCCATTAGCGATGAAGCTACTTGTTACTCCCAGCCTCCATTAGCGATGAAGCTACCTGTTACTCCCAGCCTCCAATAGCCGATGAAGCTACCTGTTACTCCCAGCCTCCTATAGCCGATGAAGCTACCTGTTACTCCCAGCCTCCATTAGCGATGAAGCTACATGTTACTCCCAGCCTCCATTAGCGATGAAGCTACCTGTTACTCCCAGCTTCCATTAGCGATGAAGCTACCTGTTACTCTCAGCTTCCATTAGCGATGAAGCTACCTGTTACTCCCAGCCTCCATTAGCGATGGAGCTACATGTTACTCCCAGCCTCCAATAGCCGATGAAGCTACATGTTACTCCCAGCCTCCATTAGCGATGAAGCTACCTGTTACTCCCAGCCTCCTATAGCCGATGAAGCTACATGTTACTCCCAGCCTCCTATAGTCGATGAAGCTACATGTTACTCCCAGCCTCCTATAGCCGATGAAGCTACATGTTACTCCCAGCCTCCTATAGCCGATGAAGCTACCTGTTACTCCCAGCCTCCTATAGCCGATGA
Organism: Macrostomum lignano; assembly: GCA_002269645.1. Classification (NCBI taxonomy): domain Eukaryota; kingdom Metazoa; phylum Platyhelminthes; family Macrostomidae; genus Macrostomum; species Macrostomum lignano. The sequence continues at coordinate 83,886 of NIVC01000411.1, read as the reverse complement.
AGCTACATGTTACTCCCAGCCTCCTATAGCCGATGAAGCTACATGTTACTCCCAGCCTCCTATAGCCGATGAAGCTACCTGTTACTCCCAGCCTCCTATAGCCGATGAAGCTACATGTTACTCCCAGCCTCCTATAGCCGATGAAGCTACATGTCACTCCCAGCCTCCAATAGCCGATGAAGCTACCTGTTACTCCCAGCCTCCTATAGCCGATGAAGCTACATGTTACTCCCAGCCTCCTATAGCCGATGAAGCTACATGTTACTCCCAGCCTCCAATAGCCGATGAAGCTACCTGTTACTCCCAGCCTCCTATAGCCGATGAAGCTACATGTTACTCTCAGCCTCCTATAGCCGATGAAGCTACATGTTACTCCCAGCCTCCAATAGCCGATGAAGCTACCTGTTACTCCCAGCCTCCTATAGCCGATGAAGCTACATGTTACTCCCAGCCTCCAATAGCCGATGAAGCTACATGCTACTCCCAGCCTCCAATAGCCGATGAAGCTACCTGTTACTCCCAGCCTCCTATAGCCGATGAAGCTACCTTTTACTCCCAAACTCGATCTTTTATTTCCTGTTTAATCAATGTCACAGTCACGTTTTGTGGTGTTATATAAGAATCTGCTGTTATTCCTCACTCGAAAAAATCACTTTAAGAAAAGCAGTTTCTCACATTCGGTTATATGTTTCGTATAGAAGTGCCCATCCGCCTTACCAATCCGTCCAATAGTATCCAATTCTGTTACTTTAGTAATATTAGAGCTGCACAGCATTGGCCATCTGTGTGCTCTCCGACTGTCAAAAACAAGCTTTTTTGCTTCAGCCAGAATTTGAATTATTTATTTTCTTAGAATTTATTAAAAACAAAGCTAAAAGAAACTTTTATTTTAATCTATTTTTCTGATTGACTATTTGAATGGGATGCATTCTAAGAAATAAACTTGATTTTTTTCTGTCGAATAAAGTGTTTTATTTGTTTCTACATATCATTTCTCATATATTTGGGGTTGGGGCAGGCTAGGGGGTTGGGGCAGGCTAGGGTTTGAGGCAGGCTAGGGGGTTGGGGCAGGCTAGGGTTTGAGGCAGGCTAGGGGGTTGGGGCAGGCTAGGGTTTGAGGCAGGCTAGGGGGTTGGGGCAGGCTAGGGTTTGAGGCAGGTTAGGGGGTTGGGGCAGGCTAGGGTTTGAGGCAGGCTAGGGGGTTGGGGCAGGCTAGGGTTTGAGGCAGGCTAGGGGGTTGGGGCAGGCTAGGGTTTGAGGCAGGCTAGGGGGTTGGGGCAGGCTAGGGTTTGAGGCAGGCTAGGGGGTTGGGGCAGGCTAGGGGGTTGGGGTAGGCCAGGGGGTTGGGGCAGGCTAGAGGGTTGGGGCAGGCTAGGGTTTGAGGCAGGCTAGGGGTTGGGGCAGGCTAGGGGGTTGGGGTAGGCCAGGGGTTGGGGCAGGCTAGAGGGTTGGGGCAGGCTAGGGTTTGAGGCAAGCTAGGGGTTGGGGCAGGCTAGGGGGTTGGGGCAGGCTAGGGGGTTGGGGCAGGCTAGGGGGTTGGGGCAGGCTAGGGTTTGAGGCAGGCTAGGGGGTTGGGGCAGGCTAGGGGGTTAGGGCAGGCTAGGGGGTTGGGGCAGGCTAGGGGGTTAGGGCAGGCTAGGGGGTTGGGGCAGACTAGGGGGTTGGGGCAGGCTAGGGGTTGGGGTAGGCCAGGGGGTTAAGGCAGGCTAGAGGGTTGGGGCAGGCTAGGGGGTTGGGGCAGGCTAGGGTTTGAGGCAGGCTAGGGGGTTGGGGCAGGCTAGGGGGCTGGGGCAGGCTAGGGGGTTGGGGCAGGCTAGGGGGTTGGGGCAGGCTAGAGGGTTGGGGCAGGCTAGAGGGTTGGGGCAGGCTAGGGGGCTGGGGCAGGCTAGGGGGTTGGGGCAGGCTAGGGGGTTGGGGCAGGCCAGGGGGTTGGGGCAGGCCAGGGGTTTGGGGCAGGCTAGGGGGTTGGGGCAGGCTAGGGGGTTGAGGCAGGCTAGGGGGTTGGGGTAGGCCAGGGGGTTGGGGCAGGCCAGGGGGTTGGGGCAGGCCAGGGGGTTGGGGCAGGCTAGGGGGTTGGGGCAGGCTAGGGGGTTGAGGCAGGCTAGGGGGTTGGGGTAGGCCAGGGGTTGGGGCAGGCCAGGGGTTGGGGCAGGCCAGGGGGTTGGGGCAGGCTAGAGGGTTGGGGCAGGCTAGGGGTTGGGGCAGGCTAGGGTTTGAGGCAGGCTAGGGGGTTGGGGCAGGCTAGGGGGTTGGGGCAGGCTAGGGGTTGGGGCAGGCTAGAGGGTTGGGCAGGCTAGAGGGTTGGGCAGGCTAGGGGGTTGGGGCAGGCCAGGGGGTTGGGGCAGGCCAGGGGGTTGGGGCAGGCTAGGGGGTTGAGGCAGGCTAGGGGGTTGGGGCAGGCCAGGGGGTTGGGGCAGGCCAGGGGGTTGGGGCAGGCCAGGGGGTTGGGGCAGGCTAGAGGGTTGGGGCAGGCTAGGGGGTTGGGGCAGGCCAGGGGGTTGGGGCAGGCCAGGGGGTTGGGGCAGGCTAGAGGGTTGGGGCAGACTAGGGGGTTGGGGCAGGCTGTGTTTGCGATGCAAGGCCTGACCACGGATGCTACAGGAGCTTCATTCGAATTCTCAATTTATTGCATGGCAAAGCGCGCCAAAGAGGCTGCAGAGATGAAGGGCGAAGGCGTCAAGTACAAGACAATTCACGACGCTGTACGAAGCGGCGATGTTGAGCAGCTGGAGGCGATGGTGAAGTCGGGAGCGAGCATTAATGAGCTGGACGCCAGGGACAAGTTCACCCCTCTGCACGTGGCCGCCAATGTTGGCGCTGTAGAGGTGCGCGGATTGTTTGACTGTCACTCTTGAGAGTCTGTCACTCTCTGACACCGTCACTCTGTGCTACTATTAAGTCCGCCAAAAGTATTTTCCTATCAAATCACCCCGTTAACCTAATTTTCTGTCCCTCTGTTGAATCTGTCACTCTCTATTGAATCCGTCACTCTATTGAATCCGTCACTCTATTGAATCCGTCACTCTATTGAATCCGTCACTCTATTGAATCCGTCACTCTATTGAATCCGTCACTCTTATTATTGAATCTATCACTCTCTATTGAATCCGTCACTCTATTGAATCCGTCACTATTGAATCTGTCACTCTTATTATTGAATCTATCACTCTCTATTGAATCCGTCACTCTATTGAATCCGTCACTCTATTGAATCCGTCACTATTGAATCTGTCACTCTTATTATTGAATCTATCACTCTCTATTGAATCCGTCACTCTATTGAATCCGTCACTCTATTGAATCCGTCACTCTATTGAATCCGTCACTCTATTGAATCCGTCACTCTATTGAATCCGTCACTCTATTGAATCCGTCACTCTATTGAATCCGTCACTCTATTGAATCTGTCACTCTTATTATTGAATCTATCACTCTCTATTGAATCCGTCACTCTATTGAATCCGTCACTCTATTGAATCCGTCACTCTATTGAATCCGTCACTCTATTGAATCCGTCACTCTATTGAATCCGTCACTCTATTGAATCCGTCACTATTGAATCTGTCACTCTTATTATTGAATCTATCACTCTCTATTGAATCCGTCACTCTATTGAATCCGTCACTCTATTGAATCCGTCACTCTATTGAATCCGTCACTCTATTGAATCCGTCACTCTATTGAATCCGTCACTCTATTGAATCCGTCACTCTATTGAATCCGTCACTCTATTGAATCCGTCACTCTATTGAATCCGTCACTATTGAATCTGTCACTCTTATTATTGAATCTATCACTCTCTATTGAATCCGTCACTCTATTGAATCCGTCACTCTATTGAATCCGTCACTCTATTGAATCCGTCACTCTATTGAATCCGTCACTCTATTGAATCCGTCACTCTATTGAATCCGTCACTCTATTGAATCCGTCACTATTGAATCTGTCACTCTTATTATTGAATCTATCACTCTCTATTGAATCCGTCACTCTATTGAATCCGTCACTCTATTGAATCCGTCACTATTGAATCTGTCACTCTTATTATTGAATCTATCACTCTCTATTGAATCCGTCACTCTATTGAATCCGTCACTCTATTGAATCTGTCACTCTTATTATTGAATCTATCACTCTCTATTGAATCCGTCACTCTATTGAATCCGTCACTCTATTGAATCCGTCACTCTATTGAATCCGTCACTATTGAATCTGTCACTCTTATTATTGAATCTATCACTCTCTATTGAATCCGTCACTCTATTGAATCCGTCACTCTATTGAATCTGTCACTCTTATTATTGAATCTATCACTCTCTATTGAATCCGTCACTCTATTGAATCCGTCACTCTATTGAATCCGTCACTCTATTGAATCCGTCACTCTATTGAATCCGTCACTCTATTGAATCCGTCACTCTATTGAATCCGTCACTCTATTGAATCCGTCACTCTATTGAATCCGTCACTCTATTGAATCCGTCACTATTGAATCTGTCACTCTTATTATTGAATCTATCACTCTCTATTGAATCCGTCACTCTATTGAATCCGTCACTCTATTGAATCCGTCACTCTATTGAATCCGTCACTCTATTGAATCCGTCACTCTATTGAATCCGTCACTCTATTGAATCCGTCACTCTATTGAATCCGTCACTCTATTGAATCTGTCACTCTATTGAATCCGTGACTCTATTGAATCTGTCACTCTTATTATTGAATCTATCACTCTCTATTGAATCTGCCACTCTATAGAATCTGTCACTCTACTCAATGTGCCACTGCGGCATCTATTCTACAGTCACAATAAGGTTCATAATCTAAACTTTTTTACTTGCTTTTAAGTAAAAAAACTTGCTTCTAAACTTTTTACTTTTTTACTTACTTTTTACTTTTTACTTTTTTATTTGTTTACATACTCGACCCTACTCAAAGCTACTCTTACTTTCTACTAGAAGACAGAAAACAGTCGCCTTCACTACTCGTAATAGAAGCCCAAATGAGTTGCTTTCTCGGAAAATAAACTTGAGGGGCATTCGAGGTTCAGTCACGCTAATTACTTAGACATTTTTGTCTGCACTACTTTGTAGGCAGGGCTGCCCTTGTTTACAAACCTAACCAAAGGCTTTTGCCGCCTCTCTGAATACAAAGCCAATTGTTCTAAAAAAAAGCTGGCCATGTGAAAAAGCTGGGTGGGTGGGTCATCGCCCTTCTGACAGCAAGCTTGAGTAAAAGATGCGCAAAAATTATTGTGCACTTTCAAATTGTAAACATCTTTCCTTATCTACTGATTACTTAGCTATTTAAGTAGAACATTGTCTTCACTACACTACTGATGCAAAGCCGTAACAGTAGAAATATTCGCAAATGCGTTATTTTTTTGTTTTTTAGTGCATGCACTGGCTGCTCTGGCACGGCGCCGATGCCACGGTCACGAATCCGCGCGGCTGGACGCCCGTCAGCGTGGCGGCCATCCGCGGTCAGGACGCCTGCATGCAGGCGCTCATCACTCGAGGCGCCAGCGTCACCACGCCGGATGTGCGCGGCAGCACGCCAGCGCATCTCTCCGCCGCACATGGCAACTCCTTCACTCTCCAGACTCTGCTCAGAGCTGGCGCTGTGAGTCCCGCCTGGCGTTTGATGAGGCACATCCGCCTCCTCACTCCATCCGCCCCTTCACTGCATCCGCCCTTCACTACATCCGCCCTTCACTCCATCCGCCCCTTCACTCCACATGTACATCCGCCCCTTCACTCCACATGTACATCCACCCCTTCACTCCGCATGTACATCTGCCTCTTCACTCCACATGTTCATCCGCCCCTTCAATCCGCATGTTCATCCGCCCCACTCATCCCCCTGCGCAGGACGTGCAGCAGCTGGACAAGCAGGGCTGGTCCCCGGTCCACGTGGCCGCCTATCACGGCCGCCTCGGCTGCCTTCAGATGCTGGTGCGCTGGGGCGCCATCCTGGATGAGGTGGACTCGGCCGGCAACACGCCCGCGCACCTGGCCGCCATGGAAGGCCACCTGCCGGTGCTGAAGTTCATCGTCACCGCCTCAGGCAACTCTGCGATGGTGCTGGGCGCCAGAAATGATCACGGCGAGACGCCGAAGATGCTGGCTAAGCAGTTCTACAAACAAGCCGTGATTGAGTACATTGAGCACGTGGAATGGGAGCGAGACTACCCTGAGGAGCAGGTGAGTGGGGGGTATTTGTTTCCTTAGCAGCCGGTCAAAACTCTGCAATCACACATCGATAATCATGGATCATTGTCAATACAACCCATCCCTTTGCTCCGCCCCATATTAACAAAATCCACCCCTTCACTCCACCCCCTATCAAAAAATCCGCTTCTTCACTCCGCCCCCATATCAACAAAATCCGCCCCATTCACTTCGCCCCTCCCATTCAACAAAACCCGCCCCTTCACTCCGCCACTATCAACAAAACCCGCCCCTTCACTCCGCTCCCATTCAACAAAACCCGCCCCTTCACTCCGCCCCCATTCAACAAAAGCCGCCCCTTCACTCCGCCCCCCATTCAACAAAATCCGCCCCTTCACTCCGCTCCCATTCAACAAAACCCGCCCCTTCACTCCGCCCCCCATTCAACAAAACCCGTCCCTTCACTCCGCCACTATCAACAAAATCCGCCCCTTCACTCCGCCCCCATTCAACAAAACCCGCCCCTTCACTCCGCCCCCATTCAACAAAAACCGCCCCTTCGCTCCGCCCCCATTCAACAAAACCCGCCCCTTCACTCCGCCCCCCCCCATTCAACAAAACCCGCCGCTTCACTCCGCCCCCCCATTCAACAAAAACCGCCCCTTCACTCCGCCCCCATTCAACAAAACCCGCCCCTTCACTCCGCCCCCCCCATTCAACAAAACCCGCCCCTTCACTCCTCCCCATTCCCAGGAGAGCCTGGCCTTCCCCGCGCACCTGGCGGCGCACCACGGCGACTTGGCGCAGCTGCGCTCCCTAGTCGAAAACGGCATCGTGAACGTGAACGAGCGCGACGATCACGGCTCGACGCCGGCGCACAAAGCGGCCGGCCAGGGCCACATCGACGCGCTGCAGTGGCTCATCGAGATAGGCGCCAACGTCGGCATCCAGAACCACGCCGGCGAGACGCCAAAAGATGTCGCGCGCCGATTCGCTCAACTGGCTGCCGTTAAAGTGCTCGGCGGCACCCAGGCCGAGGCCGATGGCGAAGCCTACGCCGATGGCGTTGACGTTGACGATGTCGACGACATGTCGGATCCGCCCTACGGCAACACAGAGGGCGACAGTCTGCAGCTGACGCCAGAGCAGATTCAGCAGGCTCAGGGTGAGGCAATGAGACTGGGATTCTCCATAGGTCAAGGAGACTGGGATTCCCCTTTGGTCAAGAAGACTAAGATTCCCCTTTGGTCAAGGAGATTGGGTTTCCCCAATGGTCAAGGAGATTGGGATTCCCCAATGGTCAAGGAGATTGAGATTCCCCAAACAGTCAATGAGATTGGGAATCCTCAATGGTCAAGAAGATTGGGATTCCCCAATGGTCAAGGAGATTGGGATTCCCAAATGGTCAAGGAGATTGGGATTCCCCAATGGTCAAGGAGATTAGGATTCTCCAATGGTCAAGGAGATTGAGATTCCCCAATGGTCAAGGAGATTGGGATTCCCCAAACAGTCAAGGAGATTGGGATTCCCCAATGGTCAAGGAGATTGGGATTCCCCAAACAGTCAAGGAGATTGGGATTCCCCAATGGTCAAGGAGATTGGGATTCCCCAAACAGTCAAGGAGATTGGGATTCCCCAAACAGTCAAGGAGATTGGGATTCCCCAAACAGTCAAGGAGATTGGGTTTCTCCAATGGTTAAGGAGATTGAGATTCCCCAAACAGTCAAGGAGATTGGGATTCCCCAATGGTCAAGGAGATTGGGATTCCCCAAACAGTCAAGGAGATTGGGATTCCCCAAACAGTCAAGGAGATTGGGATTCCCCAAACAGTCAAGGAGATTGGGATTCCCCAATGGTCAAGGAGATTGGGATTCCCCAAACAGTCAAGGAGATTGGGATTCCCCAAACAGTCAAGGAGATTGGGATTCCCCAAACAGTCAAGGAGATTGGGATTCCCCAATGGTCAAGGAGATTGGGATTCCCCAAACAGTCAAGGAGATTGGGATTCCCCAATGGTCAAGGAGATTGGGATTCCCCAAACAGTCAAGGAGATTGGGATTCCCCAAACAGTCAAGGAGATTGGGATTCCCCAAACAGTCAAGGAGATTGGGATTCCCCAATGGTCAAGGAGATTGGGATTCCCCAATGGTCAAGGAGATTGGGATTCCCCAAACAGTCAAGGAGATTGGGGTTCCCCAAACAGTCAAGGAGATTGGGATTCCCCAAGAGTCAAGATCAAGGCTAAAAGGGTTTTCACACTCAATATATGAGCTACTTGGGTTCCATGAAGTTATAATATTAGTTGTCAATCGTTCCTGACAACAGGCAGGGCCAAGAAAAAGATTGACGAGCTGCGACGACTGCTTCTGGTGGCGGAGGAGAACTACAAGCAGCTGGGCGGCAAGCCTTCCGTTGAGGAGCGGAGAGAGAAGCGGGAAATTCGTGACAGAGACAGGTGGGTGTGTGATTCACTGTCAATTTCACAAAACTGTCACAAATGTTTCACGAGGATGGAGCTCAAATTTATAATGGAATTTGAACTTGCTCAAACCACAGAAGTTGTGTTTAAATCAATTTTATGAAATTTCATGATTTTACAGTAAAAGTATGCCAAATTAAGCAACACTGGCTTCAAAACAATAGGAAAAGTACATGTACTTATTCGATGTAGTAGTGTACAATTTGACCTACTAATTAATAATTGCTTGTAATGATTACATCCCCGAAATTGGTTTCATTTTTTCAGAAAACAAACTAAGTAAGACGCAGTGCTGTTATCTACTTTGATTTTGATAGCCATGCTAAAACCCCTTTTAAACTTTCTGAGAGTGATCTGTTTAACAAACGTTTGCTTCTTTGATTTCTTCGCATTTATAAATTTATATCCAAGCCAGACTTTAGGATAGGGCAGAGGGTACAGACACATCGCTGAGATACTGGGGCAGAGGGTACTGACACATCGCTGAGATACTGGGGCACAGGTTACAGACACATCGCTGAGATACTGGGGCACAGGTTACAGACACATCGCTGAGATACTGGGGCACAGGTTACAGACACATCGCTGAGATACTGGGGCAGAGGGTACAGACACATCGCTGAGATACTGAGGGCAGAAGGTACTGAGACATCGCTGAGATACTGGGGCAGAGGGTACAGACACATCGCTGAGATACTGAGGCAGAGGGTACAGGCACATCGCTGAGATACTGAGGGCAGAAGGTACAGACACATCGCTGAGATACTGAGGGCAGAAGGTACTGACACATCGCTGAGATACTGAGGGCAGAAGGTACAGACACATTGCTGAGATACTGAGGGCAGAAGGTACAGACACATCGCTGAGATACTGAGGGCAGAAGGTACTGACACATCGCTGAGATACTGAGGGCAGAAGGTACAGACACATCGCTGAGATACTGAGGGCAGAAGGTACTGACACATCGCTGAGATACTGAGGGCAGAAGGTACTGACACATCGCTGAGATACTGAGGGCAGAAGGTACAGACACATCGCTGAGATACTGGGGAAGAAGGTATAGACACATCGCTGAGATACTGGGGCACAGGGTACAGACACATCGCTGAGATACTGGGTCAGAGGGTACAGACACATCGCTGAGATACTGGGGCAGAGGGTACAGACACGCGCTGAAATTCTGTAACAGACTGTAGGTTCTATCTGTCTTTATCTATCTAAACTCTAACTCCATTATTCTCACTACAGAGCTCTGTATAAACTGCTTGAGCGCTTGTTTAAAACTACTTTAGCACCTAGGTGTAGCTAATTATACTAGTTTGCAATTTTGAATCTAATAGTAGTACCCGATGTTTTTTACTATATAATACTTGAAGCTGAAGGCATTATTTTGATGCTCACAATGCTCGATATTATTGCCATTGACAGACAAATCGAAGAACTCACCTCTCAGCTTGATTATGAACGACTGAAACGCGAACGACTCGAAGGTCAGCTGGATGAGTACAGACGGGAGATCGCCCAGCTGCAGCAGCAGGTGCAGCGATATGAGGCGGCGTTTAAGCAGCAGGTTGGTGCACTGAGTACTTTTACTTCGTATTTTTACTTCGTTGAACTGCGGGCAGAAGGTGACTTGGTAGGTAGGCTAGGCAGGCGGGCAGTCTCTTTGCAGTGGCATGCGTCTCTGCCATAAGTTAAAAGGACCTCTAAAAACTTACGTTGTTTTAAGGTGTCCTTGATAAATATTGATAATAGCCATGCGCATCTCGTTGAGGTAGTATTTATTTAGAAAAAGGGGATGTGAACTTAAGAGACAAAATGGAGCCTAAAGCATTTGGATCCCGATTTCTCTACGCCAATCCGTTCATTTGGAGCCAAATAGCTCCCGGTATGCCGAAAACCCGACGACTTTAGCACTTGGGGATCTCTAAATGGGATGAATGGGGTTTTCATGTAAATTTGAGGCTCCAGAATGGAGCCTGAAACATTGGTTCCCGGTTTCTCTACGCTAATAATTTGGAGCTTCGAGAGCTTAAATAATGAGATGACCATAAAAAACGCTATTTTTAATGTGATTTTATGTAGAATAGGAGCGATAGAACGCTCGTAGTGTTATGTTAAGCCCCCATTATATTATCTCTAAATAATGTTATCTCCCCACCCCAGCTGTTATTGTGTTTCCCAGCCTCGATGGAGACATAAATAGCGTCAAAGGGGGTTTGTATCACACATTTTAAACAGAAGATTTCTATCTCGACGAAGTGGAGGTTAACCCGAAGTTTCAAGACGGAGGGTGGTAAACGTCATTTTCGCATATTTATATCGTGGTCAAAGGGGGGCCGTAGCCCAGCGGTAGCGCAGCTGCTCTGGTGTGCCGCGACCCAGGCTCGATTCCAAGTGCAGCCACATTAATTTGGGGCTGGATTGGAATCTTGGCTTGGCTCGCTTGTGCAATTAACGGCCTTGAGAGCCAACCCCCCCAAGGCGCAGTGAAGTGTACATGCCTAATAATTGATAAAGTTAGGGCCGCTGTACACTCCTGTGTGAGTGTGTGCCTGCGTAACGTATCCGCGCGCTTGTATGCCTGCTCAGGGGAGTCGGCGGAATGGGCAGTAATGCCTCTCGCCGGTTGTGTGCCAATGACGCTTAAATTGCGCCAGGGTGCACACAACCCCCCTGCCTCTAATAAAAAAATATAAAAAATCGTGGTCAAAGGTGCTAAGCTACCTCACAACCATTTCTCCCCGGGTTTTCGGCATAAAGGGAGCTATTTGGTTCATGGTTCCAAATGAAAAGATTGGCGTAGAGAAATCGGGACCGAATGTTTCGGGCTCCATTTTGACTCCTAAGTTCACATCCCCTTTGTTTATTAGATTTTTACGGGCCCTTTGCTCGCTTTGTTACAACTGGTGTTGGCGAAATGAATCATCCATTTTCTGGGCAGTCAGCTTGATCAGTAACGGTTGCACACTCCCAGACAGGGTTGTCGCCTTGTTTTTTGTCGAGTTGGTTCACCAACTCGTTATCAAGGATGTTACTAAAGCCTGGTGTCCAGTCTTGAAGCATTCACCCTTACACCCCGTTTCAACAGGAGCTGGAGGCGCAGCGCGAGCAGGAGAAGCGTCAGCGAAGTGGCACGAAGAAGTCCGGCAGCAGAAAGAAGCCACCGACGAGCGGCGGCAGCGGCGGCGGCGGCGGCCTCGCTGGAAGAAGTCGCGGCGATCCAGGCGGCGTCTTCATCAAACGATCTTCGAGTTCGTCGAGGCTGAACTGATTGTATTTTGCTATAATTTACTGATTGAAGTTATCTAAGCCGGAAAATCGGGGCACCCTTCACAAGCAAGGTTGTGCTTGAGAAACTTAAGAAACTTGAAATGCTGATATTCGCTGCATTTTTATACCTGTCTGCAGTGTTCTTTTCTAATATGAAGCTACGCTGGTAGATATTTCTGCGTATATGCTGATTTCAACTTTTTATTAGCCATGTAGCGAATTATTAAACTTGCTTTAATTGTTGCTGTCTGATCAGTACAACTGACTTTTTGTTTGAGTACGTCTTGATTTCAAAATAAAGTTTGTAAAAACTTCACTAGGCTACTCGTGTCAAGAAATATATTATGAATTTTATTCCACCTGACGTTACTATCTTACATAATCTTGAAAAAATCACATTTGCAGGCCAATGACTGTCTTCGTTATGAATATTACTCGATTTCATGTTTGATTGAGTAATTTTTATTATTAAAGCAGGGGTCGAAAACTTTCTTTACCTCCAGGGCCATATACATAATCTAGCGCATGACTGCGGGCCAGAGGAGAGAGGAGAGAAGAAAAGCCATTGTACTCCAGGTTCTGCTTTGAAGCCTCCTTGAGCCAAGGAGACCTAGAACACCGGAACCTGGAGCTGGAGTAACAACTCTTCCTCGAGCCCAAATAAGCTGGCTGTAGTTTGAATTTTTGCTTTCATACAACACATGATAGCTGAGCTTCTGATTCATCCTTGATCTAAATTCCTGTCCTCTGGAGATCAAGGGGTCTTAAACCAGAACCTGGAGTAAGTAATTTAGTCTCGCAACCACAGAATGCAAACCACAGAATCATCAAATTAGACAACAGCTGCATTGTCTACGATCTATCAAAATCAATCAGAATTTTAAGCTTCCTCGTTACTTCATCCTGAGTCTAGCGGTTGTCTAGGAGCGTGTTACGCTATTATTTTTCGAGGGCTTACTATCGCTCTCGGTATATACATGTAGGTGCTGAATAAACAACTTAAGAAAGTTGTAAAATAATTTCGTGAGTTCCTGACGCGTCTCTCTCTAAGCGCCGAGTTATAGCCGTATTTACGAGTATAATGTTTAATCATTCTCGTCCCCCTGATGCTCTTGGGGTGGATTGCACGTGGCATTGCAACGGCAGGGGTTTACAGCAACAGGGGTTGTTAGTTTACTCAGGCTTGATTGTTTTTCCCGAGTTGGAGAGGTCCGAACTCGAGTCTTTTCATTGTATTCTTGAACTAGTCAATTCGCACGCGCACCTCTCGCTCGCCCGCGGGGTTGGTCGCCAGATTCAGGTGCGTCAGTCAGTCAGTCAGTCAGTCAGTCAGTCAGTCAGTCAGTCAGTCAGTCAGTCAGTCAGTCAGTCAGTCAGTCAGTCAGTCAGTCAGTCAGTCAGTCAGTCAGTCAGTCAGTCAGTCAGTCAGTCAGTCAGTCAGTCAGTCAGTCAGTCAGTCAGTCAGTCAGTCAGTCAGTCAGTCAGTCAGTCAGTCAGTCAGTCAGTCAGTCAGTCAGTCAGTCAGTCAGTCAGTCAGTCAGTCAGTCAGTCAGTCAGTCAGTCAGTCAGTCAGTCAGTCAGTCAGTCAGTCAGTCAGTCAGTCAGTCAGTCAGTCAGTCAGTCAGTCAGTCAGTCAGTCAGTCAGTCAGTCAGTCAGTCAGTCAGTCAGTCAGTCAGTCAGTCAGTCAGTCAGTCAGTCAGTCAGTCAGTCAGTCAGTCAGTCAGTCAGTCAGTCAGTCAGTCAGTCAGTCAGTCAGTCAGTCAGTCAGTCAGTCAGTCAGTCAGTCAGTCAGTCAGTCAGTCAGTCAGTCAGTCAGTCAGTCAGTCAGTCAGTCAGTCAGTCAGTCAGTCAGTCAGTCAGTCAGTCAGTCAGTCAGTCAGTCAGTCAGTCAGTCAGTCAGTCAGTCAGTCAGTCAGTCAGTCAGTCAGTCAGTCAGTCAGTCAGTCAGTCAGTCAGTCAGTCAGTCAGTCAGTCAGTCAGTCAGTCAGTCAGTCAGTCAGTCAGTCAGTCAGTCAGTCGGTCATTGACACTGCAATCCAATAACACGTAACACAACTAATGTACAAAGAAATTAAATTAGGTGTACAAGTTGTGTGATTACATGAAATAGGCTTATTTTGATTTCGGTGTTAGCGAGTCTACGAGACGTGCGCCAGTATACATACGCCTATATTACAAAACCCTATGTGCTCTATACCTTAACAGTCGAAAGACCATGGGGGGTGTATTTCAAATACACACATTTTTTTTGTCTGGATCTCCGAAAATATTCAACCAATTGCCATCAAAATCCAGAACACGGGCTAAAAATCCAGAAAAATCGGCATCGTCGAGATATTCAACGATTCTCCTCGGGGTGTCCGGTGGCAAAAACCACCAACATTGGCAAATTTTTTCTGTTCACAAAATTTCATCATGAAACCACGTCGGCTCAGGAAACTATGCATATCAGTCGTAAAGGCCTTTTTTCTCAGCATCCCAGGAACTAGGGTCCCCTTCATCACCGTCTGGAGCATCGGCAGCGACCGTCGGGACCTTCAACAAAAGAACCCGATCGGCATCGCAGAGACGGCTGCGTTCCCAAAACTGAAATGGAAGAATCCTCTTCTGCATGCAGCATTCAGTCAGTGTACATAATCGGTGAATGAAATGGACGACGGCGACCCTCTAGGTTGACCTGTAGACATACAAGCGACCTTCGGGACCTTCAACGGAGTGCCACCACGCGGCCCCGACTAGCTGGCACCCCCAACATCGTGAATTTTCTATCAAGGCACCAAACCAGGCATGTCTGCATATTATACAATGGTCCTGCACCATGTTCAGCATTCAGCTCTGTCTGGACGACCTTCGGGACCTTCAACGGAGTGCCACCACGCGGCCCCGACTAGCTGGCACCCCCAACATCGTGAATTTTCTATCAAGGCACCAAACCAGGCATGTCTGCATATTATACAATGGTCCTGCACCATGTTCAGCATTCAGCTCTGTCTGGACGACCTTCGGGACCTTCAACGGAGTGCCACCACGCGGCCCCGACTAGCTGGCACCCCCAACATCGTGAATTTTCTATCAAGGCACCAAACCAGGCATGTTTGCATATTATACAATGCTTTTGCACCGTGTTAAATTGGATAGTTACAGATTTAACTGGCCCAAAGCGGGCCGAAACGTGATGTTGCTGTCCACCATGCATCACGACAGACAATTGCTTCCCAATGGCAAGCCTGTAGCAATAGGCTCGTACTACAATTCTACCAAGAGTGGCACGGACACCTGCAACAGGATGTTCCGCACATCCGACTGCAAGCGAAAGTCCGACTCATGTGAGAAGGCAATCTTCGGCGGCATACTCAACATAGCAGCTGTGAATGCCGCTGCTATCTGGAGACTGGCGCACCCGGAGCTCTGCGCCTCGCCGAACTATCGCAACGAGTTCCAGCGCAAGGCAGCTGCGCAACTTCTGCAACCTCTGATCGAGGAGCGCTCGAATCGGCCGCTCTTCTTCAAAATCTGTCCAATCATCACAGGCTGATGTTCCAGCTCGCAGGTTGTCGAATCAACGACGAGAAAATGAAGGAACAGGCACGCGAAGCGGCGGCTGTGGTGTCAGTTGGTGGCAGAAAGCGCTGTGCAACATGCGCGAGACAAAAGTCAAAGGATGAGAAGCGTGCCTTGAGTGCAACAACAAGGAAGTGTTGCATGTGTGACGAAGGAATTTGCCGAAGACACACTGCAATGGAAGAGACAGTGAGTCACCATTACTGTCCACGTTGTGCACCAAATTAAATAGTGACAATTGACTCAGCCTTTGTGTCTATGTGTCGGTGTTCAGATCCTTCTGCTTTGAATTTGCAGGAATATCATTTTTGACATGCTGTAATATCATTTTTGACAAATTAAATATATTTTATATTATTCAGTCGCCAGTTAAATCTGTAACTCTCCAATTTAACACGGTGAAAAAGCATTGTATAATATGCAGACATGCCTGGTTTGGTGCCTTGATAGAAAATTCACGATGTTGGGGGTGCCAGCTAGTCGGGGCCGCGTGGTGGCACTCCGTTGAAGGTCCCGAAGGTCGTCCAGACAGAGCTGAATGCTGAACATGGTGCAGGACCATTGTATAATATGCAGACATGCCTGGTTTGGTGCCTTGATAGAAAATTCACGATGTTGGGGGTGCCAGCTAGTCGGGCCGCGTGGTGGCACTCCGTTGAAGGTCCCGAAGGTCGTCCAGACAGAGCTGAATGCTGAAAATGGTGCAGGACCATTGTATAATATGCAGACATGCCTGGTTTGGTGCCTTGATAGAAAATTCACGATGTTGGGGTGCCAGCTAGTCGGGGCCGCGTGGTGGCACTCCGTTGAAGGTCCCGAAGGTCGCTTGTATGTCTACAGGTCAACCTAGAGGGTCGCCGTCGTCCATTTCATTCACCGATTATGTATACTGACTGAATGCTGCATGCAGAAGAGGATTCTTCCATTTCAGTTTTGGGAACGCAGCCGTCTCTGCGATGCCGATCGGGTTCTTTTGTTGAAGGTCCTGACGGTCGCTGCCGATGCTCCAGACGGTGATGAAGGGGACCCTAGTTCCTGGGATGCTGAGAAGAAAGGCCTCTCCGACAGATGGACCCAGCTTATTGAGCCAATATGGATTCACCATAAAGGTTTATACAGTATAGTGTTGGTTGTCCTTGCCACCAGTGTCTTCGACAAGAATCGTTGAATATCTCGACGATGCTGACGTCGGATGACTTTAAAAGTTAATTCGTTGGAAAGAGGGGGAAATTTTGATTCGAATGTTGGACTTTTACGAAAATCGGTTATTCGGTTTGCGAGCTATGGTGAAATTGGTTGTGTGTATTTGTAATACACCCCCATGTTCTTTCCCCATGGGGAAAAATAGCGTGGTCTTTCTACTGTTAATTTGTTTTACTTGTAGAGTTACCTTCAACTGTTTAGTGTACATTCCAGAGCCTTAAGTTGACACAAAATCCCCATTTTATCCCTTTATCCCCTGGGACCCCAAGGAAGAGCCTGGGATGGGATGTCTCGGCGATTCTAATCGTCTGGGCCGACAAGTTATCGATTTCAGTCGGTTTGGTCCGGAGCAGAACTTCGGGCTCCATTCTGGTGCTTTAGTTCTAAGTTGACATCCCCTTTGTACATCAGACCATAAATTTGGGTACGCTTATTGTTCTTATCTTTGCCCCTATCCCATATTATATTGTTACTTAATTGTACGCTTAAATTAAATCGATTGATTTCTTATCCTTCTTCTCACTTCAATCTCGCGGTATTTGCCAAAGTCAACCATTGGTCTGTACTTGCCGTCTCATTGGGGAGATTTTATGGGCTTAAATTTACATGTACATTGTTCATATTGTTCACACCGGATAGTTCTGTACGTACCCGAGAATTATAGTACTCAAACGAAAAGGGAACTTCAGCAAATACTACGTTGCCAATAAGTTTAGCTGCATTCATTGGTCTGTGCTTGCCGCCCCCCCATTGGGGAGGCTTTTCTGGGCTTGAGTGTACAGTGTTCAGATTGACATGTGTGTACGGTCGTACGTACCCGAGAATTCTAGTACGCAATAAAAAAGGAACTTCCGCACCAACTCCGTTGCCGGTGCATACGAAATTATAAATTCAGAATGCCCTGCTGTACGGCTCTGAGTATCAACAGCGCTAAAACAGATTAGTTCAACTTTCAACGGTAAGCACGCATAAGAAGACAGGATCTGATCATTAATGTAAGTAAATGAAAATTTACCTGGGTACAAGCGCACTTGTCTTTTGTTTGGCTATTATTAAGTCAGTCAGTCAGTCAGTCAGTCAGTCAGTCAGTCAGTCTGTCAGTCAGTCAGTCTGTCAGTCAGTCAGTCTGTCAGTCTGTCAGTCTGTCAGTCAGTCAGTCATTGACACTGCAATCAAATAACACATACATAACACAACTAATGTACAAAGAAATTAAATTAGATGTACAAGTTGTGTGATTACACGAAATAGGCTTATTTTGATTTCGGTGTTAACGAGTCTAAAGTGCGCCAGTATACATTCGCCTATATTACAAAACCCTATGTGCTCTATACCTTAATTTGTTTTACTTGTAGAGTTACCTTCAACTGTTTAGTGTACTAGAATGTGTATGCTTATCTGATGCATGACTCGAATTCAAATTCAAATTCAAAAGTGCAAACGTAATGTACACGTATAACTAGTTGGGCATCGAAGTAAATGCAGATGAATGTCTGATGAATTTTCTCTTCCATTTTTCAGATTCGTGCAAGATTCTGCAAGGCCCTGTCTATCAATAAATGCAGGCATAAGAGTAACAATGGAAAAGCTACTACGCGATCTGCATCCAGAGCTGCAGGAAATGCTCACAAATGCGGAGGTTCCGCGAGATTTTCGCCAACTCAAAAAGCACCTTAAAAGGCAACAAATGGAGTTGAAAAAACACCTGAAGCAGCTGCAAAAGAAAGAAAAAGAAGAAAAAGAAACCAGCAGCGAGTCGTCCAGCAGTGAAAGCGATGAAGACGGCGATGACCAAATGGAGGCAGAAGTGAAGGCCCTGTTTTCTTCCGTCAAAATGGGAGACTTTAACTTCTGCAGCCATATTCTTCAGACAGGCGTCAACGTGAATAGCACTGGTCCAAAGAAGGCGACACCGCTACATTTGGCGGCGCAAGAAGACAAAGCAGACATTGCAAATTTGCTGCTGTCCAGGGGTGCCGATGTCAATGCAGTGGACCGTGTTGGAAACACTCCGCTAATGATTGCTGTCATGAGAACGCATCGATTGCTCATCCGCATTCTTGTTGAAAGAGGCACAGACCTAAAAAAGAAGAATAAACAAAGTCTGACTGCAGCTGATATAGCCTTAATGCTTGAGGACTTAGAGATTCTCGAGTTGCTAGAGGCAAAGCAGAAAGCCGTCCAGTATGATTCGAAAGTTCACGATAAAACCATTCTGCGCCTGGTCTCGAAAGGAAAAACGCAAATGATAGACTTTTGGCTGAAGAATTTCCGTAAGAAGGAAAACAAGTGTTCGGCCGATCAGCAGTACAAGGATGGTCGAACCATCGCATTCGCAGCGGCGCTCAGTGGCTCAATGGAAATTTTGGAACTCGTTGATAAATATGGAGCAAATCTGGATCTACCAGATAATTCAAATAGTTCTCCTTTGTTCTGCGCAGCACAGAATGGGTTCGAGAAGATTGTGAAGCTACTTTTGGATAAAGGTTGTGACGTAAACCGCGTTAACAAAAACGGTAGAACCCCTTTGTTTTTTGCGATTCAGACAAGCAATTTGTGTATTTCAAATCTTTTGATTGAGGCCGGAGCGGATGTGAACAAGAGAGATGCAAATGAAACTTGCCCTCTTGCTCACAGCATTCTGTCAGGAAGTCAAGAAATATTCGACTTGTTAATTGAAAAGAATGCAAACCCCAGAGTCTTCGACAAAGATGGACACGATCTGGTGATCCTTTCTACTTCATTCAAGCGATTCGAAATTCTTAAGAAGCTCCACAAGTTAGGCTTGCCTCTGGATCACGTGAACGAAAAAGACGGAGAGACACCTCTGTTGACAGCCTGTCAAACATCTTCACCGGAAGTTGTCAACTATCTGCTTGACAACGGATGCAACGTTAAAGTCATGAATAAGAAAGGTATAACTCCAGTCCTAAGAGCGAGTGCGATGGGTGATCTAATATCTGTGAAACGACTAAAGGAGCACGGAGCCCAGCTGGATGTTCCCGCGGTGTCTGGAGACACAGCCATTCTAGCTGCAGCGTTGCGGGGCAAGACCCCGCTAGTTGAATTCTTGTACAAAGAAGGCTGCAGCGTAACAACTTCAGATGATAATGGCATGGGCTTGGCCCACCTCGCTGCCTCAAAAAGCGACACTGAATTGCTTGATGTCATTCGTCGAGCATCAGCACCCCTTGACGAACAAGATAACAAAGGAAATACGCCTCTTATTATTGCAACAATTCAACCAACAAATTTAGATCTGATGAAGCAGTTCATTGAGCTCAAGTGCAACGTGGAGACAAAAAACAATAAAGGTAAAACCGCTACAAGCATTGCAGTAGAGCAAGGCAGCGTGGAGGCCTTGAACTATCTGATCTCTGTCGGAGGTAACCTCGGGAATATTACAAAGACTGGTGAGACGACCACAATGCAAGCTGCAAAAGGAAATCACCTTGAGGTAATGAAGGTTATAAGTACTTCAGCATCGCAGTCAAACGTCAATTCAACAGACATAAATGGGAAAACAGCGGTCCATTTTGCTGCTCTCTCTGGCCGGTTAGAGATAATTGAATTTCTGAAAAACGAGATAAAGGCGAACTGCGATTTGGCAGACAAGAATGGCAACACACCGTTCATGCTGGCTGCTGGCAAGGGACACAAGTCTGTGGCGGAGAAGCTGCTCGACTTTGGTGCTGACATTCATCTGAGAAATAAAAATGGTGAGAACTCCGCCTATCTCGCTGTGAAGGGAAATCACGCTGATATGCTGAGGTACCTGAGCATGAAATCGTGTTATTTAGATCAGGAAGACAAGAATGGCGTCACACCCTTGATGCTGGCGTGCAAAGAGAAAAACCTGGAAGCTGTTAATTTTCTTCTATCGAAAGACTGCGCTAAAAACTCAGTGGTTAGAAACGGCCGCCAGCTGATCCACGCCGCCTGTGAAGGCGGCAGTTTGCCCGTGGTCAGGCGGATTGTCAACTTGGGCGTGCCGATCGACTCGAAAGATACGAGCGGTGTAACTCCACTAATGATCGCAGCCGGAGGCGGTTTTATAAAGGTCGCCCAGTTTCTACTCGAAAAGAAGAAAGAGTTGTTATCAATGAGTGATGAGTCAGGGAAAACAGCCCTTGATCATGCAATTCTCTCTGACCACGTGAAAATAGTGGAATTACTAATTGACAGTGGCAGTGACGTTGAACATGTGATGGACGATGGCAGAACTTCGTTGCTACTGGCTCTCGAGAAGTCAGTCAAAGACAAGCAGAAAGTGGCAGCCTTACTGATCAATAGCGGATCCGATGTGTTAAAAAAAGCTGCAGATGGTCTTAGTTCAGCTCATGTAGCATGCAAATTCAACAAGCTGCTCAGTCTGAAGAAGCTCATGGAGAAAGGAGTAGGTTTGGACACTCTCACGCAGAATGGTGATTCGTGTCTGACACTGGCAGTGCCGAAAAGTGACCCTGATCTCATCAATCTGCTACTTGAGTCCGAACTTGACAGAAGGCACACGAACTCGCAGGGACATTCCGCTGTGTCACTGGCGTGTCTGAGAGGAGATGAAAAAATATTTTCAATGATGTTTCCTTTGTCTTCCGATGAGACAACAAAACGATATTCAAATGACAATACGCTTTTGCACTTTGCCTGTGAGGGTGGGTCGAAAGAAGTGATACAAAAATTGATCACTGAACACCACATGGAAGTTGATGCAACAAACGATCGCTCGGAGACGCCACTGCACATCACCTGCCGCTCTGGGAAGGACGACTTGGTTACTTTGCTGCTGCAGCACCATGCGAATGTCGACGCTATTGATGACAAAGGAGAAACTCCAATTTTCCATGCTATTGCAAAGGACTCAATTGAAACCTGCACCGTCCTGATCCGAAACGGTGCGGATCTGAATGCCGTGAATAAAGATGGAATGTCCGTTCTTTGCAAGGCGTACTACGAAGGCAGGAGTGCAATCGTTCGGCTGCTCAAGTCTGAACACCCAACTATAAACGCCAATCTTAAGCAGTTGCCTGGAAATATCGGCATATTCTCGCAAAATCTGAAAAATATGAACATAAAAGTTTTAAAGCGTTTGTTTGCTGAAGGCCTCCCTGTTGACAGACGCGAAGGCAGCGCACACTTGCTGCACCATGCCATCGAGTTTTGCCGCAGCGATATTATCAACCTTCTTTTAGACAAGAATGCCGAATTGAGAGTAAAGGACGTTAACGGACGCACTCCTTTATTTCAATCAATTATACATGGTAGAATCGATATGGCAACCAAAATCCTATCGCAATGCCCTGACGCCAAAGATGATGTTGACAACGATGGCAATACTATACTACACATAATCGTTCTAAGCGGCAAACCGAGCACGCTACAGTGGATTCTCGGTAAATATACATTTGATAAGACCCAAGCCAACAAGAGTGGCAGGACGGCATTGCATGTTGCAGCTGCTGTCGGAAGCATGGAGATGTACGAGATGTTGCTCAAGAAAGGCTGGGATGCTACAAACAAAATAAAAGCTAGCGTGAATTCAAAGACAAAAGTTAGCGTTGGACATCTTGCCGTTCTCTCTGGCAACATGAGCTTTGTTCGACAGCTGCATGAAACTGGCGTCCTATCGAAGCACATCGGCAAGACCGGTCCCTCTATTCCTCAGCTACTTGCACAAGCGGGCCAGATGAAAACACTCGACTGGTTTTGTCGATCCACAGGAGTCAACTTTGAAGACTCTGGCTTCTTGTCTGTAAGAAATGCGGCGTTCGTCAGTGGCCACGAGCAGATGGCTGACTGGATTATCAAGAGGGGAGTGGATTTAGAGCAGAGAGACAGCACAAATGGCCAGCCAGGCTCCCTAGCTGCGGTGCTTGGTGGGAACTTTCATATTGTAAGAAAGATTTTTGAAGAACAACAATGCAGTACTTCCGCTCGCACTAAGCATTGCTCCAGCCTGCTGCACATGGCTGTCTGCTCAAGGAACGAACCGCTGCTGCGCTATGTCCTCCAAAAAGGATGCCCAAGAGAGGAAACTGACAACGATGGGGGCACACCGATATTAGAGGCTGTGTGGGCTTCAAATTGTAGGTTTGTGAAAATATTGCACTCGGAGTACCAGTGCAATCTTAAAAAAGAATGCAAGCTGCAATTCAATGCCGCTCACTACGCTGCAATAACCGGAAACCTTGAAATATTTGAGTACATAAAGCAGCACCTGCCAGAAGCATACTTCGACGCATGTAACATACACGGAAACACACCGTTAATGCTGGCTGTTTTGTATTCAAAATCCGAGTCTGTCAAATACTTGTTGGAGAAATTTAGTCCGGAAATTGACAATAAAAATAAGACTAGTAGCACGGCTCTTCACTGGGCCGCGCTAAATGCGGACAAGAATATCACGGAATTGCTGCTGGACAGAAACCCAACTGTGGACATCCAGGACATGGATGGCGCTACACCTTTGATGCTGGCTGTTCAGTCGGATTCAGTCGATTGCGCTGACCTTCTGCTGAGAAAGGGTGCATCAGCTACGACGGAGAACACTTATGGAGAGAGCGCATTGACTCTCATGCAGCACAGCAAGGATGAATCTATGCGGAAATTGAGTGAAGAGTTGCAGGAACAACTTCAGTTGGAGCGGCAAAGCGGGTAGGAATTTCTGAACCTACGCTATATTCAAAATCAACTTCTATTATTTCAAAATTCTTGCCAAAAAACTCCGCAACACTCTTCTAGGCCTGTATTTGGACACTCGCTGGGACACTGCTCCCTCAAAAGCATTCACTACAACGACCACTTTCCCGAGGAAGAACCCGCTGAGCAGCTGGACGAGTCAGACGTCGAAATTGAAGACGAGGCGAACGAAGAGCCCGAAGCAGTTCAACAACAAGATGAGCCATATCAGGCTCAGAGCGAAGTACGAGCACCGTCAGTGATCAGCAGGCGCACAGCTGGCAGCGCTGTGACTAGGACATCAGTGCCACAGTCTGAACGACCATCGGAAGGGTTCGTGCATAAGTTTTTGAGCTTCATAATAAATTATAATTCACTGTATGCAAACTAGGCTGTGAAGTGGGTTCGGTTGAAACCTTATTTAACGGAAGCTTGGGTTGGATAACCTATTTTGCCGTAGTAAATTAAATAAATTGATATAAAAATTTATAAAATAAATAAAATAAAACAAATTTATAAAATTGATATTAAAATATAAAATTTAAATTGATATAAATTAAAACAATATTTTCATTACCCCGTTTCCAGGCGACTCAGAGGGAATGTGATCAGCACTGAAGTCTATGAGGCTGGCAAATCGACTGTTTCTATCAAGATTGTCAACCCTACGGAAGCCAATATACAGCAAGCGATCAAATCTCTTGAAGAGCTAAGAAAACTTGTGAGCGAAAGGGACGTTGTAGAAAATCATCTTTGCCGTATGCAACCACCGAGCCTCTGTATTGAAGTGAAGACAGATCAGCCTGGTCGGCCACTGGAAGATCATTTAGAAGAGCTGCGAGACCGAGAGCATCGCTACCTCCCAGAAGGCACTGGCCTTAAAACCGCCAAGTCAATTCTCTCCGGATTGAAATATCTTCATTCAAAAGGCATTGTACACGGGTGCCTTCGGCTGACGAACATACGAATTGTTGGCGAGGAAATTAGGCTGGGACAGTACGGCCAGCTGATGCGCATAAGCAGACTCAGCCAGCACTATCAACAGCCCGGCTACTGGCGCAGTGATCCGTTTACCGCGCCTGAGGAGCGTCAACTGACTGGAACTGGCGCGATCGACCGATTATTTACGACATCAACAACAGCTGTGGACATGTGGGCGTTCGGCTGCACCTTGCACGAGGTTCTAATCGGAGCCCCGCCAGAACGGGGCGCGGAGAACCTTGGCAGCGACGCCGATTATGTGACTCGCACATTTGCTAGAGTTCAAAACCTGGACAATGTGCCCAGTACCATGCTACAGCAGCGTCGGATCTTTCCGGAAAATCTTCAGAATGCTTTTCTGAGAGTCTACGTGAAGCTGCCTGAGGATAGGCCTTCCGCTCCGACTCTTCTGAACGATCTTCAATGAAGAGCAAGTTGTTTTTGAATTACGCTCGTAAATACTGTAATGAATTTTGGCGTTTTTGTTTCGAACACTATAAAATTGAACACTCCAAGCATATGCTATCTTTTTGCACCCTTCTTCTTTTCTGCAGTTTCATGGGATGAAATTTTAAGTTAACTTCTCTTGTTTTAATCAAAGAGTACCCTTGAGGGTCACCGAGTCTCGGTCTCGAGTCGGTCTCGGTCTGAGGGTCTCGGTGAGGGTCACTGAGAATCCACGGACGTCTAACCTCCTTTCACCAATGGTATACGTGTACGAGAAAATCATCCAAAACTTAGAAATCAGATATAGTCCGAACAATAGTTGAGGCCGAGGCATCGGGTGCCCTTTTGAAGTTACTTTAAATTTAATGTAACTCGTGCCTTGAATCAAGCTACATGTACACCTAGGTCGAGTCAGTTCTAGGTAGCTAAGGAGAAGACCGGTCCATGGCCCTCTCCGATGCTTTGAAATTTTTCCTGCAGTGTTCTTCACCACTTCTATTCGAGTGTTGCCGTATATATGTAATCGAGCTGCATTAACCTTCCAATGACCTGCATAAACCCCCTAGAATGAGAAGCCTGAGTGACCAGACGGCCGACTCTAACTACTCGCATTAACCTAAAATATGTTATTTAGCCGATAATGCAGTTGTTTTTATAATTTGTCGCTATATATTATCGACAAAACTTTATTCACATCTGCACATGCACAAAATATTCAGTTGAAATTATATTTTTGGACAATGAGTTGGTGCATATTGTGTAGTACGTCGTATTGGTGTATGTGCTACCATTCATACTCGTACATACATGAACATAAACATGATAACGAATTTCTTCCGTTTTTTAAACTTTTTATGTGCCCATGTGTATTACTTATACGCTCGTAGCTACAATCTCTCTGTGTATTTCTGCCATTATTTATTCTGCTTTGTGCTTTGAAGTAATTTTTACTCGTGGCTATCTGGTGCGTTGATCGCTATGAAATTTTTATTTAGTGCCGTTTCTCTTCTCTCTAATATGTCTAACAGTCTAACAACTTTTACGCCAAATAGTAATCAATGGCTATTATGAAAATATACGCTAGTACGAATAATGTTTTAAAAATTACCTAAATTTACTCCTCAAATGCACGCACATGTACGCAGTTGCACTGCTTGTGCAGGTATACTATCAAAATTCTGAAGTACAAGTGTATATAGTACATTAGCTGGGGCAAGGTCCGGGGAACCGCGCTATGGTGCATTGCAGTTCCTTGCATGGGCGGTGGTGGCGTACATGTACATGATACATGTAGATAGGGTTTCTAATCATTTCCAGGGCGCCAGCTATCCATGCACATGTTTAAATGTATAAAGTGCAGTTTTTTTTTCTCGTGCGTTTATATGCACGCTCATATGCATGTAAATAGATTTACATGTACATGCCTGCACAATTACCTTGTACCGGAAGAATTCATGGAGAAGCAGTGCATGCATGGTTTCGGCCAAAACCTGCTTCCGCAAGCCACCCGGCAGGCTCGCGACTAGTAGGCTGCAAGCGGAGGCAGTGGAATGCGCGCGGCCGGAATGCGTCACGGAGGCAGGCACAGCTCGATCACGTGCTTGTGCGTCTTCTTGAGCGCCGCCGCGACGTCAACTGTCGTGCCATAACGCCGATATCGTCGTGATACCATCGGCTCCGCGTCTGCGATCTACGTCTATGGGATCCGCTCTACCGTCTGCTGAAGCGGCCACCGCGGTGCTACTACATGTGCACCGAGACATGTCGCCATTTCGCCAGCGCCTTCGCCAGGGCGTGCCAGAGTACGAGGAGTAAGTCTAGGCTGTCTACCTGCAATAAAAACAGGCAGCTGTTGATGACCACCGCCACCGCCGCTGAACCCGACGCCAAATTAGGGCCCGTGGCCTGGTCCGCCGTCAACGCTCTGACCGGGCGGAAGCCTCGCATCCCGCTTAACCTAGCTGGCGACACTCTAGATGAGTGCATAAATGTCGAGCTGCGCAATCGAGTGCTTCACCGCCATCGTCAACGCGCCGCGGCTTCAATGTATAGCCCCAGTCAGCACAGCCGACTTGTTGTGATGCTCGTGCCCATGAAGCTCACTCTGGCGGCAAAGCGCTGGATCTGGACATGGTGCCCATCGAGGCGCTGCGACAATACTCTGCAGTGGCCAGCGAGGTAGCCATGCAGTGTGATGATGCGCTTTTTGGAGAGGCGGCACATCGACGCACATCGTCGGTTTTCCAAAGAAGCCCGGCACCTTAACGTTAAAGGAGCGCCGAGGCATCTGCCTGCAGTCCTGCGCCCCGAAGCTGTTCAACCATGTGAAATAGTGAGGGTTGTCTTGGGGTGGTCTGGTGGGTCTTTGAATCCCACCGCTGCCACCAGTAGAGTACAGAGCTTTAATTTCCTTCCTGATTTGCAGGCACTTAAGTTCTGCCTTAAGCCTCGAGCCTCTCAGCTCGGAAGTCTTCTTGTAGCTCTTAGTAGCGTAGGTAGTGCTGCCACCAGTTCCTTCAGGTCTCGGCCTTCAGTGAGGTGAGCTTCCCGTCCCAACGAAATAAACAAGTCAACGAACTCAGCACAGCGTGCAGATTTCAAGATTAACGAACAAGGCGTCTGGTCAGCAGATCCCACCGGGTTCAGTGGGTGGTGGGGAGGCCGTATTAGCCTCCTTTAGGCTTGGGCGTCTAAGTTTAGTCAGGCCAATAAAGGAAGAGTTGATTGGACAATAGAACTGTCAGAAAAACTTTCAGAAACTGAGAAACTATAGACACTAAGAACGGAGAAACTAAGAAATAGATTGGAAAACACAAACTTAAGAACTTCCTTGACTGAACCAAGGCTTAGGGGTCCGTATTTATGGCCTGGGATTCTCCACTGCCCCAATGCGCACAAGACCTCGTGACTTTGTTCTATTTTTAGAACTGACGTCACTTGGGTCCTCGGGCAGAGTGCACCAGGCTGTGACTCAATGTCTAATTTTAGAAACATGAGTCACTCCTTTCCTTAGGGAAGGGAAGGGCTTGGACAACGTGATTCCTCAGTAAACACGGACCAAACACGGACTTCGAGAAAACAAGACTGTCATGTGACTTGCTTACATAACAAAAACAGGCCACCAGCGTGACCTCAGGACAGGAACGAAACGCAGAGCAGGCCACAGCAGAGAAGCTCGTGGCTACAAGCAAGAGCGCAGAGAAGAGGGGGCGGGCGACAGAGAACAGGCAGAAAGATTGGAGGAAGGCTGCCCAGCGGCAGACAGCAACCCAAGGGCGAGGGCGAGGGAAACTGCTGACAATACTGCGACGCCTGACACCAAACTAGCGGCTCACTACATGCAGATACTGCTTATTGCGGTTGCAGTCCGTGCTGTGATCCGTATTTGCGGCCTGAGCAAAAACGCGGGTTCCAGCCCCATCACGGCAGAGTGATGCAGATTCTGGTTTTTTGCCGAATTATGCTGCCAGCGTGGGCGCCCCAAATACTTCCGGTGGTGCGGCTCAGGCGTTTGCGCTCAGGCTTCGAAACGAGCACTGTGACGTTCTCAGCTCTCTCATGGCTCGCGTGACATTAATTGTTTATTTACAACGTATTTTGTTGCTGTTAATTTTGGTACATGTAAATTGAGGAACTTTTCGCATTCGAAAAGTAGAACTTAGCTACGAGTACTTACATGGTACAATCAGATAGCTAATATAAACATGTAGTTATTTACAACATACAGTATACAGTATTTACAACAGTATTTACAACGTCCAGAGGGCGGCGTTGTTCCAGGCGGTGATCGAGACCGTCCTGCTGTACAACGCCGAGACCTGGACGCTGACGGAGTCGCTCTAGCAAACAAATTGACGCGGCGCATGCTGGTCTGCTGCGCGGTCACCTTCAAGATCGGCTACGAGCGAGTGACCAACGCGGCTTTGTATCGCCGCGCCGGCCTGGTCCGTCCAAGCGATCTATTGCACCGTCGGCGACTCCAGCTGGCAGGCCACATCATCCGTGCTGAGTAACTGCCGAGAGAGCCGGTGCAGGAGGTGCTGCTAACCGCTGCAGGCACCCTATACTACCTACGGGGGCAGGCGCGCACTCAGCATTTCGTCGACTGCCTGCTGGCTGACGCCGGCGCCCCGGATTCGGCCGGCGGCGTGGCGTTCATTCGCGACCTGAAGGCGCGCCCTATGACGCTAACTGCGTATTTTGTTGTTGTTGTTGTTGTTGTTGTTGTTGTTGTTGTTGTTGTTGTTTCATGTTGTTGCTGTTGTTGTTGTTGTTGTTGTTGTTGTTAAACAGTATAGACAACAAGACTGCTGTACATTCATTATCAATGCAATCGAGTGTTTAGCTACTCGAAGTTTGACCTCATTTTGGCGGCGTGAAAGGAACCTGAATTGTAGATAAATTACGACCCGACGAGCTAGGGTTGAATAATCCAACAGCATCTCTGCTAATTTTTTATTGCTGTAGCATTAAAACCGCCTAAATTAAGCGTTTAATAGTTAGCAAATAATCTGCCTCACATTAACTGAAGGCACTTCGCTGGCAAAACTTTACCTGGTAAAGTTTTGTTTAAACTAATTAACCGAAACTGTTAATCTTTGCGATTTGAAACAACCAGCAATTCAGTTTTATAGTATACTTGCTTGCTTGCTTGCAATCAGCTTAGTAGGTCAAAAGACTCAAAACAGTAAATATTGAAGGTATATAACTATAAGCTAGCTAGCACTGGCACCAGTAAACATAATAAAGTAAGGTAGGCCTAGCTCGCAAGCTTTGTCAATGATACAGAGATCACTTGGAGTTGGACTTGGCCTAGGACTAGGCTATACCTATACTTACATAATTTCTGTATTAGGCCTATTTTGGCTGTGCTGCCTGTGCAACACATTATGCTTATGCCATGGATATTGGCATTGCTACCCAATATGTAACATTTTTATATGGGCAATGCAAATTTTGCAAAAGTTAGGCTTAGCCCTGTTTAATAAAATAGACCTAGGCCCTAAAAATAATGTCAAGAGCTTAATAATTAAGTCATAGGCTCTAATATAATTTGAGTCTGAATATTCTTACTAGGCCTACATAAAGCAAAATACAGTGAAATGTTGTTACAGTGAAATGTTGTATAGGCCTATGATGAATTATAGGCCTATACAGCTACACTTTTGGCTAGGCCTAGGCCTAAGCCTAGGTAGCCTAGCAATTATGCTTAAGCCAAGGAATTATAACAATTAACAATGTGTGTGAGAGGTGGTCTATGTTAGGGGTAGAGAGAAGCACCAGTGTAGCATATACAGTCCTAATCCAAGGTTAAATAAGATGAAATGAAATAGGCTCATTCCATATAAGATGGACATATTTGGAAAATAGAAAAAAGTCAATATTTTTGCTTGCCACTGCCTGATTAGCCAATTTTTTTACCAAATGTTTTTTATGTGTAACATCTATAATCTAAGAATAAATGAATGATAAAATGTTAGATTAGTATGTTATCAAGTGGCAAAAGGTAATTTTTGTAAAAAATTGGACAGTTTTTTAAGCAAAAGACATCATTAAGTTTGTGAACCTTTTAAAAACAAATAGAAAGCTTTGGAAGGTTGAAACAAACTATAGATAAAAGTATAGTACTTGCATCATCAGATAAAAGTATTGATGAACAAATAATCAATTATATTTTTAATATATTGGTACCTCTAAGTTACTGAATTGACAGAACAAAATATGTTACGACCAGAATGTTACGACCATAAGGCTGCCTTTTCTTTTGTATCTTTGTTGCCTTTTTGAGTTTATATATTCTACAAAAAGAGTATGATTTCTGAAGATGTTCTTAGTCGAATTTTAAAAAATTTATTGCAAAATATCAAAAATGAAAAATGTTATAAGACTTTTACCTTTTAGTTTCTATCTGTCAAAAATCCTGTCGTTACGACCAGAAGTGCCATTCAAGGTTTAATAGCATCTATATTAATGATGATATCTACATGAAACTCTATAAAAATATTCTTGACAAAAAAATCTTTCATTTAAAATATTGGTTTAGTGTATTCTATTATTAGATTTCATTTTATAAGTAAAAATAGCCTGTCATGTTACGACCATAATTATATGGAATTGCCCAATAGCAAAAAATAAAAAATGATATTAAATCCAAAACAAACAGTTTTCTATCATTAATTATAATATAATGAAAAAGGGAAAATGATAGCAATAGTTTAACCTCTCACTCATGAACAATATCTCATGTATTGTATTATAAGAATGTTTTGGGCTGCATTCATCTAAGTCCCCACTAGCTCAATAACACAATGTACATATGACCAAAAATCTCTGTTGTAGAGTGCTTGACCTTAGAATTCTTCTTACAAAAGTCCATTCCATATAATTATGGTTGTAACATGACAGACTATTTTTACTTATAAAATCAAATCAAATAATAGAATATACTGAACCAATATTTTGAATGAAAGATTATTTTGTCAAGAGTATGTTTATAAAGTTTCATGTAGGATATCATCATTAGTATAGGCCTAGATGCTATTAAACCTTGAATGGCACTATGGTCATAACAACAGGATTTTTGACATATAGAAACTAAAAAGTAAAAGTCTTATAAAATTTTTCATTTTTTATATTGTGCAATATTTTTTTTAAATTTGACTAGGAACATCTTTAGAAGTCATACTCTTTTATTAGAATATATAAACTCAAAAAGGCAACAAAGATACAAAAGAAAAGGCAGCCTTATAGTCGTAACATTATGGTCATAACATATTTTTTTCTGTCAATTCAGTAACTTTGAAGTACTAATATATTAAAAATATAATAGATTATATGGTTGCTAATGTTTTTATCTGATGATGCAAGTACTATAATTGTATATATAGTTTGTTTTAACCTTCTAAAGCTTTCTATTTGTTTTTAAAAGGTACATAAACTTAATGATGTCTTTTGCTTAGAAAATGTCCAATTTTTCACAAAAACAACTTTTTGCTAATTGATAACATACTAATCCAACATTTTATCATTTATTTATTCTTAGATTGTATACATTACATACAAAAAAGATTTGGTAAAAAAATTGGCTGATAAGGCAATGACAAGCAAAAATATTGACTTTTTTCTATTTTCCAAATATGTCTATCTTATATGGAATAGGCCCAAAAGATTTAAAACTGAAAGAAATTCATTAAATTCTATTGCTTAACTCAACCAACCAATAAAATCAATTATTTTAAGCCTCAGTTATTGAGTGGCCATTATTATTAGTATATAGGAATAAGAAATGTGTTTCCATATCCATATTTGTATGTCCTGCCTTTCAAACTGCAATGTCTGTAACTACAGTAGAAACTCTAGTTTTAAAGCTTAAAATAATAACAATAATGGTAAAAATTGATTACACCTGCCCAAATTAGGCCAGATGTGCACCCAACAGCTCAGCTGCAGCTATTGTGTGGCCCATCTGAAGGCTGCATACGGCTGTTCAGTCCAATTACTGAACACCACCACACCCTCAATTACCCCAGCTAATGCTGGCACCCATTTTACAGCCAGGTGAACTGAAGCAATGCAGAGTTAGGCAAGCATCTTGCTCCAGGACACAAATTGTTCCAAGTGGGATCGGGAATCGAACTCCCGACCTTTAAGTCGTGAGTCCGACGCCCTAACCACTAGGCTGCAACCCCTCTTTAGAGCTTAGGATGCTTTAATAGCATGATAGCAACATTATCCTATCCTGCTGTCAAAGAATGTCTTGATATTTCAATCATTAAAGCTAATTTCACTGTTGCAGCCAATCCAGCACAAGCATGGCAGGACGCCTGTCGCCCGATCAATACTTTCGCAACTTCAAATTCCTTCAACGCAGCGTCAAAGTGATGGACCAGGCCAATGGCGGACTTGAGCTGTCGTTCAACGGACTGCAACGCATTTTATCCAAGGACGGCTACGTTAAATCCTTCAACAGTCAGATCTACTACGAGACGCCGGACAAATGGCGCAGACGAGTCATCTACGAGCGCTGCAAGCGGGTTTACGACGCCGAGATGGCCAGGAAGATCAAGTTTCTAATGCGAACGAACAGGCCTTCGCCTTGGCCTCGATAAATGACTGACTGTTGATGCTACTTAGTGCTTGTGTCTGACTAAATTCATATTCATATTTGATTCGTGCAAATCTGTGCAAGTTTGTTAGAACTTAGCTTATAAATGTAATAAATATAATTAGGAGACAATTAGTCTTCTGTCATGCAAGAAATGCTTGTCTTAAAGCTTTTTACTCGAGTTATTCCAATTTATATTCGTGGCGTAAGCCCATCAGACCCCATCAGATCCATCCAGCAACGGCCATCCTCCCACATCCTCAGGTGTTGAGCCCCCTCCCGCCACTCCCAGATCCTCAGGTGCTGAGCCCCCACCCGCCACTCCCAGATCCTCAGGTGCTGAGCCCCCACTCGCCACTCCCAGATCCTCAGGTGCTGAGCCCCCTCCCGCCACTCCCAGATCCTCAGGTGCTGAGCCCCCACCCGCCACTCCCAGATCCTCAGGTGCCGAGCCCCCACCCGCCACTCCCAGATACTCAGGTGCCGAGCTCCCACCCGCCACTCCCAGATACTCAGGTGTTGAGCCTCCATCTACCACTCCCAGATACTCAGGTGTTGAGCTGCCATCCTCCCACATCCTCAGGTGCCGAGCCCCCACCCGCCACTCTCAGATCCTCAGGTGTTGAGCCCCCACCCGCCACTCCCAGATCCTCAGGTGCTGAGCCCCCACTCGCCACTCCCAGATCCTCAGGTGCTGAGCCCCCTCCCGCCACTCCCAGATCCTCAGGTGCTGAGCCCCCACCCGCCACTCCCAGATCCTCAGGTGCCGAGCCCCCACCCGCCACTCCCAGATCCTCAGGTGCCGAGCCCCCACCCGCCACTCCCAGATACTCAGGTGCCGAGCCCCCACCCGCCACTCCCAGATACTCAGGTGTTGAGCCTCCATCTACCACTCCCAGATACTCAGGTGTTGAGCTGCCATCCTCCCACATCCTCAGGTGCCGAGCCCCCACCCGCCACTCTCAGATCCTCAGGTGTTGAGCCCCATCCACCACTCCCAGATCCTTAGGTGTTGAGCCCCCACCCGCCACTCCCAGATACTCAGGTGTTGAGCCTCCATCCACCACTCCCAGATACTCAGGTGTTGAGCCTCCATCCACCACTCCCAGATACTCAGGTGTTGAGCCTCCATCCACCCTTCCAGAAACTCAGGTGTTGGGTCGCGACTCGCCACCTTCACAGATCTTCAGTCTGTTCTTAGGTTACCTTCGACAATGCTTTAATTTTTATATTTGACTAGCTAGACGTAGATCATTTTTTAATTTCCGTCTACTAATCGCTCCTCAATTGCATTCCTCCCCGTCCGCCCGCATTGAAGGCTGTGTTTGGCTTCCAGCTGGTCGTCACCCTGGTGTCAGCGTCGGTGCTGTCCACCATCAGCCGGCACTACTCGCTCGGCCGCCGTGTGCTACTATCGTTGCGCCGTTTCAAACCGCCCAGCGATCGGACAATAGCGGAGGCGGCTAATATTAAAAAGTCGCCGAAAACAGATCGAGATGGAATCTTTCTGGTGGGTTGAGCATGAGAGAAGAAGGAGGGTTTGGGAGAAGGCCAACTCAAACTGGACAGACAGGCCTCTGGAGGAGGAGTTGGGAGAAGGCCAACTCAAAATGGACAGGCAGGCCTCTGAAGGAGGAGTTGGGAGAAGGCCAGCTCAAACTGGACAGACAGGCCTCTGAAGGAGGAGTTGGGAGAAGGCCAGCTCAAAATGGACAGGCAGGCCTCTGAAGGAGGAGTTGGGAGAAGGCCAACTCAAACTGGACAGACAGGCCTCTGAAGGAGGAGTTGGGAGAAGGCCAGCTCAAACTGGACAGACAGGCCTCTGAAGGAGGAGTTGGGAGAAGGCCAGCTCAAAATGGACAGACAGGCCTCTGAAGGAGGAGTTGGGAGAAGGCCAACTCAAAATGGACAGGCAGGCCTCTGAAGGAGGAGTTGGGAGAAGGCCAACTCAAAATGGACAGGCAGGCCTCTGAAGGAGGAGTTGGGAGAAGGCCAACTCAAACTGGACAGACAGGCCTCTGAAGGAGGAGTTGGGAGAAGGCCAGCTCAAAATGGACAGACAGGCCTCTGAAGGAGGAGTTGGGAGAAGGCCAGCTCAAAATGGACAGGCAGGCCTCTGAAGGAGGAGTTGGGAGAAGGCCAGCTCAAACTGGACAGACAGGCCTCTGAAGGGGGAGTTGGGAGTAGGCCAGCTCAAACTGGACATGTTTCTAAAGAATTCCCTGCACTCGCTGCTCCAGGTGGCCAAATCGATTCGCATCCCGCTGGTGAGCACCCGACAGACTGAGCTGGACCTGCGAGATTTGCACTTTTACTCGGACTGGCAGTGGCTGCTGGACTTCAGCCTGATTGCCTGCATTGTGTACGGCATCACGGAGTTCTACTACGGAGCATTGAATGGCGGCAAAAGTGACAGAACCAATCTGTCCCTAGTGTGGTGCTGCCTTGGCGTTGGCTTTGCTCTCAAAGGCTTGCTATCCATTGTTCGCCTGTACTCCGCTAATGCGTCCGAGTTTGTACTGTTGGTTACATTTGCATTTTTCTACACGGTCATGTCTATGGGCGTGCTGGTGCTGCCGCCCACAGTGCTGCAGCTGGGGCTGGACTCGCCGCCTCTGTCAGATAACCAGGTGCTCCGAGCTTGTTTAGTACTGATTGGCGGGTTCTATGGAGCCTTGGTCACTTTCTCGGCTATTCGACATTCGCGAGTGTACTGGGATCTGGTTAGTCCGGACACCGCCTGTCTGGAGACGGACTCGGCCGCCGGACTGATGGACACGATGAGTCGGCGGCTGACCCTGCTGCTGCATCATCTTAGTTTCTATGCTCCGCTGGGCTGTCTGCTCACCTGGTTTGTTCCCGTGCGTCGCGGCATCACGGCGGTGGATTTGTGCACCGTGCAGGTTGGTTTTTGTCTTCGTTATTAATTAGCATGTAGCCTAGTGATTAGGGGGGTTCGATTCCCGACCCCACTGGAACAATTTGTGTCCTTGAGCAAGACAACCAGCAATTATCTGGGGTAATTGACGGTGTTTTTTTGTGGCAACCCCCAGTCCTTGGACTGAACAGCCGTACGCAGCCTTCAGATGCGCTGCGCAATAGCTGCGGCTGAGCTGTCGGTTGCACATCTGGTCCAATAGGAGCAGGTGTAATCAATTATTATTATTATTATTATTATTAATGGCCCGAAATCAAATCGGAATTAGTCACAATATGATGTCCACTGTCATGCGGTGCCACCTGTTGAAGAGGCTGTTTGCCAATTGAGTCAAGAATCGAACCCCAGAAATTTTTTCATCGTAAGCCCGACGCTCTAACCTCTAGGCTACATAGCTCGTATTTAATGAAATTTTGAAAATGATCACCAATTTGAGTCTTGATTCGCCTTTGCTCATCAGGTGTACGCCGTGCTGCTGCTGTGCCTGCTCCGTCTGGTCTGCATGCCCGGCCATCTGCAGGCGTTTCTGCACTCGGCTTCGACTCGATTGGCCAGACTGAATCGCGAGGCCGGACGGATTAGCAATCGGGATTTGCAGGAGCAGGTAGGGGCTGTAGGCGGCCTGTTGAATTTACGAGATTATCTCATTCCGCTGACTCCTGAATCGCTAGAGCCATTACAAACAACTCATTAGTGACTCTAACGTTTCTGAGTCGACTCTTGCGACTTTTTAACTACCTAAACTACTGTAATGCAACTGGGAGAGGCGGCTGCATCACGTGGGGGGGGGGTCGCCAGACTCGCCACAAAAACCCTCAATTACCCCGGCCCAGCTAATGCGGCACCCATTTTACAGCTGGGTGAACTGAAGCAATGCAGAGTTAAGTGCAGAATCTTCCTCAAGGACACACTATTTGTTTCTGTAGGATAGGGAATCGAACCCCCGACCTCCAAGTCGTGAGTCCGACGCTCTAACCACTAGGCCATAAGTTTTATTACTAAAAGTAGAGTATTCAGCATCCTATTCAACGCCAGAAACTTTTCACACTATTGTTGCAGGTGTCCAACGTGAACCGGTTCCTTGGCGTGATATCTCTGCAGTACCTGTGCCCGCTGGCTGTCACGCTGTTCCTGGCCCTGATGTACAAGACCCTGTCCGGCTGCAGCTGGGACTCTGGCAGACTGTCCGGCCACCTGCCTCTGTATAATCTGGCCAGGGCCAATTCTACCAGCCAATCAAATACGTCCACGTGGAACGCCCTGCCTGATTGGCTGAAAGCCTACACAGATGATCCACTAGTGGCCGATCTTACTAGCCGAGTTGACGAGCTCAGATCGTTGGCTTCGCCTCAGACAGCCGGCGGATTGCTCAGCTACGGCCTGTTCTGGTCCCTGTTCTCCACCTTTGTCACCTCCATGTTTGGCTTGGGATTTCACACTCAGTCTCAGTTGTAGGGGATGCTGGGGCAGTTTGAAACAGAGAGACGGCTTGAGTAGAAGTACAGGAGGAAGATCGTTTCTTAGAGCGCTTGACAACTTCTTATTTGTTTACTTTTCTAAGAACCATTTTTCCAGCCTTCTACTTAAGTCGTCCTTGATTTGCAATTCGAATTATAACAATGCTGAAAGTCGCCTTCTGATCGCTTTTAGTTTTACCTGGAATTATCCAAATAAATGTGCGTGCGATTGCAGAATGCAACTCTTTCGTCTACGCGTACATCTTGAGAATCGCCTTTAGTCAGTCATCTTTAGAATAAGGATTCACATTGAGAATCACCCCAGTCATTTTAAGTATCAACCCCTTATCTTTAAAATCGCTCTCATTCACCTCAGGAATCGACCTCAGTCACAATGAAAATTGCTCTTAGCCATGAGAATCGCCCTCAGTCACAGTGAGAATCGCCCTCAGCCACAATAAGAATCGCCCTCAACCACAGTAAGAATCGCCCTCAACCAAAATGAAAATCGCCCTCAGTCACAATGAAAATCGCCCTCAGTCACAATGAAAATCGCCCTCAGCCACAATGAGAATCGCCCTCGGCCACAATGAGAATCGCCCTCAGCCACAGTGAGAATCGCCCTCAACCACAATGAAAATCGCCCTCAGCCACTTTGAGAATCGCCCTCAACCATGAGAATCGCCCTCAACCACAATAAGAATCGCCCTCAACCACAATGAGAATCGCCCTCAGCTATGAGAATCGCCCTCAGCCACAATGAGAATCGCCCTCAGCCACAATAAGAATCGCCCTCAACCACTATGACAATCACCCTCAACCACAATAAGAATCGCCCTCAGCCACAATAAGAATCGCCCTCAACCACAGTGAGAATCGCCCTCAACCACAATGAGAATCGCCCTCAGCCACAATAAGAATCGCCCTCAACCACTATGACAATCACCCTCAACCACAATAAGAATCGCCCTCAGCCACAATAAGAATCGCCCTCAACCACAGTGAGAATCGCCCTCAACCACAATGAGAATCGCCCTCAGCCACAATAAGAATCGCCCTCAACCACTATGACAATCACCCTCAACCACAATAAGAATCGCCCTCAGCCACAATAAGAATCGCCCTCAACCACAGTGAGAATCGCCCTCAACCACAATGAGAATCGCCCTCAGCCACAATAAGAATCGCCCTCAACCACTATGACAATCACCCTCAACCACAATAAGAATCGCCCTCAGCCACAATAAGAATTGCCCTCAACCACAGTGAGAATCGCCCTCAACCACAATAAGAATCGCCCTCAGCCACAATGAGAATCGCCCTCAACCACAATGAGAATCGCCCTCAGCCACAATGAGAATCGCCCTCAGCCACAATGAGAATCGCCCTCAACCACAATGAGAATCGCCCTCAACCACAATGAGAATCGCCCTCAGCCACAATGAGAATCGCCCTCAACCACAATGAGAATCGCCCTCAGCCACAATGAGAATCGCCCACAACCACAATGAGAATCGCCCTCAGCCACAATGAGAATCGCCCTCAGCCACAATGAGAATCGCCCTCAGCCACAATGAGAATCGCCCTCGGCCACAATGAGAATCGCCCTCTGCCGCAATGAAAATCGCCCTCAGTCACAATGAGAGTCAGCCCAAAAAAGTTAAGTCACTGTATTTGTCTAGTTCAGTAACAGTGTTACAAACCCTCACATGATAACTGCTTGTCATTCTGCATGCTCCTGTTTTGTTATTGAATAGCTTAGTTTGTTTAAATCAATCATGGTTATTAATACTTTGTTATTCTTTTGTCATGTTGTCAGCATGCTTTCTTAAGTTTCCGCGTGCGTAAAAAATAGCTACGAGTAATTAATATATGCATGTGCTCCTTGCAAAAATACTTTACAGTGAGTTTCAGTTAAATCTAGAAAGTCCCTTATGTTTCCTAACTATCCGTTGGTCCATTTATTAGCTTAGTATTGTAATTGAACCTAGTGTTTTTTCCTGTCATAATTGTACTTTGCTGTCTTCACACCTTTGCTTTTAATTATGGAAAAATAAATGCGTCTTATTGGCGGGGTTCATGCTAAACATGGCATTGATCTCTCTCTAATCGGTGAAACTGAGCATTTGTTTATGACTGACTTCATTTCAGCTCAGGCTGTATTCAAAACAGACCGTTTCACTGTACAGCTGTTTGTCTTCCCCCCAGGTGCACTTTTAGAATTGTCTGTCTGTCTGTCTGTCGCTCTGCCTGCCTGCCTGTCTGTCTGTCTTTCTGCCTGCCTGCCTGCCTGCCTGCCTGCCTGTCTGTCTGTCTTTCTGCCTGTCTGTCTGTCTGTCCGTATATCTGTCTGTCTGTGTGTCTTTCTGCCTGTCTGTCTGTCTGTCTGTCTGTCCGTCTGTCCGTATGGCTGTCTGTCTGTCTGTCTTTCTGCCTGCCTGCCTGCCTGTCTGTCTCTCTGCCTGTCTGTCTGTCTGTCCGTCTGTTCGTATGGCTGTCTGTCTGTCTTTCTGCCTGCCTGTCTGTCTATCTGTCTGTCTGTCTGTCCGTATATCTGTCTGTCTGTCTGTCTGTCTGTCCGTATGGCTGTCTGTCTGCCTGTCTGTCAGTTTGTCTGTCTGTCTGTCAGTCTGTCTGTCTCTGTCTGTCTGTCTGTCAGTCTGTCTGTCTGTCTGCCTGCCTGTCAGTCTGACTGCCTTTCTGTAATA
Source organism: Macrostomum lignano (assembly GCA_002269645.1). Taxonomy (NCBI): domain Eukaryota; kingdom Metazoa; phylum Platyhelminthes; family Macrostomidae; genus Macrostomum; species Macrostomum lignano. Next base: position 43,886 of record NIVC01000411.1, on the reverse strand, counting down.
TTTTGAGGAACAACAGCAGACTAGAATTCTTCAACGCAGGCATCCAAAAACTACGTTGCCGCTTTGCACTGCATGGCATGACGCCAACCGGCAAACTGCTGCTCCTGTCCGGCTTGGCCAGGCGGTTGCTAGCCGCCCCTAGCAACCACAGCCTGGCAGCCGCCGGCTATTCGAATTCATCTTCGTCGAACTCCTCCGACGTCTGGAGCATCGGCGAAGGCGGCGTCGACGACGCCGGAGCTGCCTCAGTGTCGGGGCGCCGCGGCGCCAGCTCCCGACGCGCCGGATTTGCCGGCTACTCCGCGGCTGACGTGGCCGCCGCTGCCGCTGCCTCCAATACCGCCGGCTTTCGCTCCCTGGTGGTGCCCGGCCTCACCAAGGAGGCAGCAAAGCCGCCGCTCCTTCGCAGCCGGCACCCGCTGACGCCGCGCTGCGGCCGGATGAAGCCGGCGCACAGCAGCTGGCCGAGCGTCTGGCCGACGGCGCGCACCTTCCATCCGGCCGCGGTGCCGCTGCCGGTGCGCCAGGGCCGGCCCAACAATGCCACGGAGAATGCGGGCATATCGCCGAATAAATGGGGCAACACGGAGCTGATTAAGGTGCCCAATTTTCTACACCTGACGCCGGCTCACGTGGCAGCTCACTGCGCCGCTATTAAGCACCTGTGCACTCCTTGGCCGAAGGCGCTTGACGAGCCCGGCGTTATTGATAAGCAGCTGCCGTTGCGAGTGGTCACTACGGATTACCTGCGCTCGCATCACAGCATCCGCGATATTCGGGCTCGGCGGGTTGACCTCAGCCTCTGCCTTGACCGGCTTGTGAAACTGGATAAAAGGTTTCTTGTTCATTTCTGATGGGATATTTTATTTTATGACTGTTTGTGAGAGATCGTCTACTGACAAACAGTAGAAAGTAACGCTTTTTGAGGAAAAATTAAGGATCATATAAACCCGTACGGTATCTTTTAATATCTTGAATATTGAAAATAAAAAAACAACCTTAGTTTTTTATTTATTGGCGATTAGGGGAATGAATTCCCGATTCCCCTAATGTCACAATATCACTATGATTCCCGATTCCCCTAATGCCACAATACACTATGATCCCCCTAATGCCACAATGCACTATGATTCCCCTAATGCCACAATGCACTATGATTCCCCCAATGCCACAATGCACTATGATTCCCCTAATGCTACAATACACTATGATTCCCCCAATGCCACAATGCACTATGATTCCCCTAATGCTACAATGACACTATGATTCCCCCCAATGCCACTATGGCACTATGATTCCCCCCCCAATGCTACAATGACACTATGATTCCCCCCAATGCCACTATGGCACTATGATTCCCCCCCCCAATGCTACAATGACACTATGATTCCCCCCAATGCCACTATGGCACTATGATTCCCCCCCCCCAATGCCACAATGACACTGATTCCCCCAATGCCACAATGGCACTAGAATCAACTATTTAAACCAACTGTGCCATCACCCCTCCCCAATCCAGATCCCTCGAGAAGCTGCTCTGTCTGGTGAGCTTCTCCAACTTTGCCAAAGTGGACACACAGTTTGTTGGCTCCTCCCGGGTCCGCCACCTGCGCATGTGGTCAGACCGGTGTCCTTGGCGCTTCCAGAACTACGACTATCTGATTTATGCCCTGTCGGCTCTGTACAGCCAGTCGCTGCGCCACGAGTCTTGGGAGTCCGGCAAAGCCTGGATCGACAATCAACGCTACGAATTTGACGGCAGTTCGAGCCAGAAGAAGCTGGCCAAACTGGCTAACAAACCCGCGACTAATGCTGTGACTCACTATCGCAATGCGCTGATTAAACTGCATAGGCAGCCGGAGAATGGCGGCACTGGAGAGACTCACGACAGTCTGCGGCAGTACGGCCGGGCTGTTGAGTTCCTGCTGGGAATCGGCAAGGGTGGAGGCGGCGGCGGTGGCGGCCCTGTTAAGGTTGGTTATGATCGTGTCTCTTGCAAGGAATGGCATTCTGGGATAATGGCACATTCAGTGTCTGTAGCAAGAAATGGCATTCTGGGATAATGGCGCATTCAGTGTCTGTAGCTAGAAATGGCATTCTGGGATAATGGCACATTCAGTGTCTGTAGCTGGAAATGGCATTCTGGGATAATGGCACACTCAGTGTCTGTAGCTAGGAATGGCATTTCTGGGATAATGGCACATTCAGTGTCTGTAGCTAGAAATGGCATTTCTGGGATAATGGCACATTCAGTGTCTGTAGCTAGAAATGGCATTTCTGGGATAATGGCACATTCAGTGTCTGTAGCTAGGAATGGCATTTCTTTCTGGGATAATGGCACATTCTGTAGCTAGGAATGGCATTTCTGGGATAATGGCACATTCAGTGTCTGTAGCTGGAAATGGCATTCTGGGATAATGGCACATTCAGTGTCTGTAGCTGGAAATGGTATTCTGGGATAATGGCACATTCAGTGTCTGTAGCTGGAAATGACATTCTGGGATAATGGCACATTCAGTGCCTGTAGCTAGAAATGGTATTCTGGGATAATGGCGCATTCACTGTCTGTAGCTGGAAATGGTATTCTGGGATAATGGCACATTCAGTGTCTGTTGCAAGAAACGGCAGTCTAAGATAATGGCACATTCACTGTCTGTAGCTAGGAATGGCATTTCTGGGATAATGGCACATTCACTGTCTGTAGCTAGGAATGGCATTTCTGGGATAATGGCACATTCATGTCTGTAGCTAGGAATGGCATTTCTGGGATAATGGCACATTCATGTCTGTAGCTAGGAATGGCATTTCTTTCTGGGATAATGGCACATTCTGTAGCTAGGAATGGCATTTCTGGGATAATGGCACATTCTGTAGCTAGGAATGGCATTTCTGGGATAATGGCATATTCTTTAGCTAGAAAGGCATTCTGAGATAATGCCATATTCTTTAGCTAGAAAGGCATTCTGAGATAATGCCATATTCTTTAGCTAGAAAGGCATTCTGAGATAATGCCATATTCTTTAGCTAGAAAGGCATTCTGAGATAATGCCATATTCTTTAGCTAGAAAGGCATTCTGAGATAATGGCATATTCTTTAGCTAGAAAGGCATTCTGAGATAATGCCATATTCTTTAGCTAGAAAGGCATTCTGAGATAATGGCATATTCTTTAGCTAGAAATGCATTCTGAGATAATGGCATATACTTTAGCTAGAAATGGACATTTTAATTACTACACCATATCGTTTGCAGAAACTGGATGCTTCATCAGCTCAGCAAGCTGGCCAAACCAAGCGGACGACAGAACGACAAGCCGCTTCATAATTTATGACTTACTGGCAGTTCTCTGTAATCAATTAAGATGCCCGGATTAGTTCAAATAAAGAGCGGTTCCTCCGTCAGAAGTTTGTTAGCATTTTTTCTGTCATCGCGCTGCTTTTTTACTTTTAGCTGCTGTGTGCGCGAAATAGCTGCGATTAAATTTTCTACCGTGTTTGTGTTCACTTTTTTAATGCAATGCTAGCCTTACATTGAGGAATCTATTAATCTACGATAGATTTCAATTGTTAAGTCTCAGACCCTGCAAAAATTCACCCTCAGACCCTGCAACAATTCACCCTCAGACCCTGCAACAATTCACCCTCATACCCTGCAACAATTCACCCTCAGACCCTGCAACAATTCACCCTCAGACCCTGCAAAAATTCACTCTCAGACCCTGCAACAATTCACCCTCAGACCCTGCAACAATTCACTCTCAGACCCTGCAACAATTCACTCTCAGACCCTGCAACAATTCACCCTCAGACCCTGCAACAATTCACTCTCAGACCCTGCAACAATTCACTCTCAGACCCTGCAACAATTCACCCTCAAACCCTGCAACAATTCACCCTCAGACCCTGCAAAAATTCACCCTCAGACCCTGCAACAATTCACTCTCAGACCCTGCAACAATTCACCCTCAGACCCTGCAACAATTCACCCTCAAACCCTGCAACAATCCTGAACCCTCAGACCCTGCAACAATCCTGAACCCTCAGACCCTGCAACAATCCTGAACCCTCAGACCCTGCAACAATCCTGAACCCTCAGACCCTGCAACAATCCTGAACCCTCAGACCCTGCAACATTCCTGAACCCTCAGACCCTGCAACAATCCTGAACCCTCAGACCCTGCAACAATGGAGGTGACCCGGCAGAGTTTCGAATCCGACCTGGCAACCATTCTGGACTCGATCTCTTCGGCCGACTTTGTCGCCATAGACGGCGAGTACACGGGCATCGAGACGGCCTCGGCCAGGCGAAGCTTCTTCGACACCCCCGCCGAGCGCTACGCCAAGTGCCGCGCCGCTCTGCGCCAGAGCGCCGTGCTGGAATTCGGCCTGGCCGCATTCCGTCGGGTTTCAGTCGGCGACGGCGGCGGCTTCGACAATCAGTGGGAGGCTCGCGTGTTCAATGTCCCGCTGTATCCGGCCACGTTCGAGCCGCTGGGCAGGGAGTTCGTCTGCACCGCGGCCAGCCTGGAGTTCCTGAGGCGCCACGGCCTGGACCTGAACCGGGTGGTGGACTGCGGCGTGTACTATTTGAATGAGGCGCAGGAGGCGCAGCTTCGGCGTCTATTGAATGCCGGCGGTGGCTCTGGCGGCACCGGCGTTGAACCGCTTGGCGCCGCTGATGAATGCGAACTGGCTGCCGAGGCTGAGAGGTGAGGTCTTAGTCTTCTTAATTCCCTGGGATCTAACTCCCTAATCTACCTGTGTATTCCTAATCCCTCAACTCCCTAATCTACCCGTAAATTCCTAATCCCTCAACTCCCTAATCTACCCGTAAATTCCTAATCCCTCAGCTCCCTAATCTACCCGTAAATTCCTAATCCCTCAGCTCCCTAATCTACCCGTAAATTCCTAATCCCTCAGCTCCCTAATCTACCCGTAAATTCCTAATCCCTCAGCTCCCTAATCTACCCGTAAATTCCTAATCCCTCAACTCCCTAATCTACCCGTAAATTCCTAATCCCTCAACTCCCTAATCTACCTGTGTATTCCTAGTCCCCCAACTCCCTAATCTACTTATGTATTCCTAATCCCCCAATTCCCTAATCTACCCGTATATTCCTAATCCCTCAACTCCCTAATCTACTTATGTATTCCTAATCCCCCAATTCCCTAATCTACCTGTGTATTCCTAGTCCCCCAACTCCCTAATCTACCTGTATATTCTCAATCCTTCCAAATCCCTAATCTACCGTTTTCTCTGGGACCAGAGAATCCCAAAGCTCTTCAAAACCCTTTATTTAAAAATCTTAAAGCCTCTTTAATCTCGAAGCACATTCAACTCTCTAAGCTACTTAAATGCCAATCAAGCTCTAAATATAGTCAAAGCAACTAAAAATATATCCGCTCAACCGCGTTAGGATCTCCAACCTGCTGTCGGCCGCCCCGGACCCGTCTGCCGAGGTTCGAATCCCTGTCCGCCGCATCGGCTGCGTCAGCTCGTTAGGCGTTCGGGTGGCCCTGGCCGCTCGCCTACAACGGCCGGCCGATGGCTGCCAGCTGCTGCTGCGCTGCGAGCCGCCCGTTGGTGGCAACCTGGGACAGACTGGCGATGGCTACTGCAGAGCTGAAGCTGCCGCTGCCGACACGATTCAGCCAGACGGATGCGTGCTATGGGTGGTGCGCCAGCGTCAGGTGATTAGCTACGAAGAGCTAGTTATAATTACTGCTCTGAGTTGTCCTTTAAATCTCGTCTGTGTGTAGGCTAACTGCCGATATGTTGTGTAAATTAAGTAATTCACATTAAGCTACTATAGAATCAACTACGAACATGTAGCGAAAATACGTTAAATACTGGAGTAGAGGTAGAGGGATCGGGGGGTTAGAGTAAGAGGGAGAGAGGGGGAAAGGTAGAGGGAAAGGGAGAGAGTGTGGGAGAGAAAAGAGAGAGAGGGAGTGGGAGAGAAGAGGAAGAGGGAGAGGGAGAGAAAAAGAGAGGGAGAGGGAGAGAAAAAGAGAGGGAGAGGGAGAGAAAATAGAGATTGGGAGAGAGAGAAGGGGAATAGAGGGAAAAGGGGAGAGGTAGAGTGAGATGGAAAATGGGGGAGCCGGGAATTCGGGAGGAGAGTGAGATGGAAAATGGGGAAGCTGGGAATTCGGGAGGAGAGTGAGATGGAAAATGGGGGAGCTGGGAATTCGGGAGGAGAGTGAGATGGAAAATGGGGGAGCTGGGAATTCGGGAGGAGAGTGAGATGGAAAATGGGGGAGCTGGGAATTCGGGAGGAGAGTGAGATGGAAAATGGGGGAGCTGGGAATTCGGGAGGAGAGTGAGATGGAAAATGGGGGAGCTGGGAATTCGGGAGGAGAGTGAGATGGAAAATGGGGGAGCTGGGAATTCGGGAGGAGAGTGAAATGGAAAATGGGGGAGCTGGGAATTGGAGGAGAGAGTGAGAAAGAGAACACAGGGAAACAGTAAATGACATGCTAGGACTCAAAGCAACCGTTATTAATAAGGCACCCTGTGACACCTACGCAACCCGTTGAAAACGTTACGGTGACAAGAATCGCTGAAAGTCATTGCAAACAACTCACTAGTGACTCTAGCGATTCTGGAACCACTCTTGTGACCTTTTAACGCTCAAACAACTGTAGAGATGATGGAGAAGCGACTGTTGAGTCACTAGCGCTTAACTGTCTACTGACTCAAGTAGACTAAAAAGAGTTGTGTAATAAATGCGAAATACGATTCTGATTCACAATGTGACGCAGATGCGCTTTAGACGCAACTCCGTGATTCTACAGCGACCCTGGCACGACTCAGATACTCTGGGGCGACGCTAGTGACACTAGGACACTTTTTCACCTAGGACCAGGGCTTGTAGCCTAGAGGTTAAAGTGTCGAACCCGCGACTGAAAGGTCGGGGGTTCGATTCTCGATCCACTCGGAATAATTTGTGTCCATGAGCTGCGGTCGGACACTTAACTCTGCATTGCTTCAGTTCACCCAGCTGTAAAAAGGGTTACCAGCAGTAGCTGGGGTAATTGAGGCTGTGTGTAGCGACCCCCGAGTCCTTGGATATAAGTTATATTAGTATATAAGCACAATATAAGTTCAATTAGTCTGATGCTATTAAAGATTCTACAAACAAAGGTATCATCAATCGCTTCAAAGCAGGATTCCACCTCGGCCGCCGTTGTCGGCGCCTCAGACGATGTCGCCGAGACCGAATCGTTTGCGCTCCGCTGCGTCGGCTTCTCGCGGGTGTTCCGCGCCCTGGTGAACCTGCGCAAGCCGCTGGTCGGGCACAACTGCTTCCTAGACTTGCTGGCCATGTACGAGTACTTCTACAGGCCGCTGCCAGTTGACTACGAGGCTTGGAAAGCGGAGAGTTTCCACCGGCTGACCCCGCTAGTGTGGGACACGAAGCACCTGCTGTACGAGTTTCGCAGCGCGTGTAAATTCAATTCGCTGCCTATCGGCTCGCTGGAGGAGGCGCGCGACGCTCTGACGGCTTTGGACGCCGCCGGCGGCGCGGGCTCGGCGCCGACAATCAGGCAGCTGGGCCTGGCCGAGTCCTCAGCGACCAGTGGGGGCGGCGGCGGCGGCTCGTGGGCGGCCGCGCACCGGGCCGGTTGGGACGCCTTCATGGCCGGGGAGGTGTTCCTGCGCGTGTCGCATCGGATGCTGCTGCTCAGCCTGAGGCCTCCTGCCACTGCGGTTTCTGCGGTCAGCAGCGACAGCGGAGGAGTCGAGTTTGGTGAGCTTTCAGGACTCAGGATTCCCAGGAATCCCCAAGCTACATAGGAGTCCCCAAGCTATACAGGAATCCCCAAGCTATACAGGAATCCCCAAGCTATACAGGAATCCCCAAGCTATACAGGAATCCCCAAGCTATACAGGAATCCCCAAGCTATACAGGAATCCCCAAGCTATACAGGAATCCCCAAGCTATACAGGAATCCCCAAGCTATACAGGAATCCCCAAGCTATACAGGAATCCCCAAGCTATACAGGAATCCCCAAGCTATACAGGAATCCCCAAGCTATACAGGAATCCCCAAGCTATACAGGAATCCCCAAGCTACATAGGAATCCCTAAGCTACCCAGGATTTCTGAAGCTACATAAGAATTTCCATGCTACCCCAGAATCTCTAAAGCTTGTTGGGAATCTCCAAGCTATATCCGGAAAGGGGAGGGCTGATTAATCGCGCCAGGAATAAGCGCGCACGTGTATATTTTTGCACACGTCGGAATAAGCGCGCAGGGAAAAATGTTGGAATAAGCGCGCTGCGATATATCAAAATACTGTAATAAGCGCGCATCCACATTCCTAGGTACAGGAAAGAGCGCGCAACGTTTTTTAAAAGTCCTGGAATAAGCGCGCACAGATTTTCAACAGAACTAAGATTAAAGTCGAATTTAAACTATGTATTTAAGACGAAGCAAGGTTACAAAGTTAAAATTGCTAAAAGCTGAGAGTCCAGAGCCGGCTGGAGCTGCTGATACGAGACAGGCTGAGAGTCCAGAGCCGGCTTGAGCTGCTGATACGAGACAGGCTGAGAGTCCAGAGCCGGCTGGAGCTGCTGATACGAGACAGGCTGAGAGTCCAGAGCCGGCTTGAGCTGCTGATACGAGACAGGCTGAGAGTCCAGAGCCGGCTGGAGCTGCTGATACGAGACAGGCTGAGAGTCCAGAGCCGGCTGCTTCAGTACGCTGCAGTAGGCGACCAGGACAGTGTTTGTCGCAGCAGCGGAAACCGACTTTGCTTCTATCTCTGCCACTGTCTTTTCGATAGACGAATTCGTCCTTTACAAAAAGTTTTGAACCGCGAAGGTTTCCTTCTATGCACTCCATAGCTAGAAGTAACACTGAATAATTTGATCGCAGTGTAATCGGCTTTTAAACGCCGCAATTGAAAATGTAAGTCATATCAGGCGCACAACCTGATTTGCACGCTCCATGCGCTGGGCACTGTACATTGCACCCCTCTCCCCTGCAGCCAATCAGAAGCCGAGAGAGCCAACTGTGGCTAGTCAGTCAGATATTGAGCCTAAAGGCCCATGCCCTTTGAAAATTTCAGGCCCCTGCAGTCAGTCAGTTAAAATCATCATTTGCGCGCTTAATCCCGTCAGTACAAAAGCAGCTGCGCGCTCATTCTGAAAGCGGGTAAAATTTTACCCTGCGCGCTTTTTCCTGTATCGATCAAAAATACTGCGCGCTTATTCTGATTTTGGTCCGTTCTCCTGCGCGCTTATTCCGAACCATGTAAAATATGTGCGAAAATGCGCGCTTGTTCCTGGCGCGCTTAATCTAGCTACCCCCGGAAAGATTTCGAAATTCGAAAATATTATAAACTTAACTATCCAATATAAACACCTTCTCTCGAATGCCTTTCGCAGTCCGTCGTCCAAGCTTTGCCGCCTACAGGCGAGTGCTGGAGAGCCGGGCGAACTGCGTCAACCTCATCAAAGCCAAGCAACACTGCGTGAAGCTGGACGCGCCCGATCCCAAGTCGCGCCGGCCGCCCGTTCTCGTGCTGCGCAGGTGGGACGGCGGCCCCATCGATCTGCTCTGGGTTAGGGATCTGGTGGCTATGTGAGCTTTGCTATTTTGATGGGGATTAGATAGGCAGTGAATTGTGTGAATGGTTAGTGAATTGTGTAAATGGTTAGTGAATTTTGTAAATGGTTAGTGAATTTTGTAAATGGTAAATGAATTGTGTGAATAGTTAGTTAATTGTATGTATGGTTAGTGAATTGTGTGAATGGTTAGTGAATTGTGTAAATGGTTAGTGAATTGTGTGAATGGTTAGTGAACTGTGTGAATAGTTAATGAATTGTGTGAATAGTTAGTTAATTGTATGTATGGTTAGTGAATTGTGTGAATGGTTAGTGAATTTTGTAAATGTTTAATGAATTGTGTGAATAGTTAGTTAATTGTATGTATGGTTAGTGAATTGTGTGAATGGTTAGTGAATTGTGTAAATGGTTAGTGAATTTTGTAAATGGTAAATGAATTGTGTGAATAGTTAGTTAATTGTATGTGTGGTTAGTGAATTGTGTGAATGGTTAGTGAATTTTGTAAATGGTTAATGAATTGTGTGAATAGTTAATGAATTGTGTGAATAGTTAGTTAATTGTATGTATGGTTAGTGAATTGTGTGAATGGTTAGTGAATTGTGTGAATGGTTAGTGAATTTTGTAAATGGTTAATGAATTGTGTGAATAGTTAGTTAATTGTATGTATGGTTAGTGAATTGTGTGAATGGTTAGTGAATTGTGTGAATGGTTAGTGAATTTTGTAAATGGTTAATGAATTGTGTGAACAGTTAGTTAATTGTATGTATGGTTAGTGAATTGTGTGAATGGTTAGTGAATTTTGTAAATGGTTAATGAATTGTGTGAATAGTTAGTTAATTGTATGTATGGTTAGTGAATTGTGTGAATGGTTAGTGAACTGTGTGAATGGTTAGTGAATTGGACAAATGGTTAGTGAATTGTGTGAATAGTCAGAGAATTGTATGTATGGTTAGTGAATTGTGTGTATGGTTAGTTAATTGGACAAATGGTTAGTGAATTGTGTGATTGGTCAGGAAATTGTGTGAATGTGGTCAGGAAATTGTGTGAATGTGGTCAGGAAATTGTGTGAATCATCAGGGAATTGTGTGAGTGGTCAGGAAATTGTGTGAATGTGGTCAGGAAATTGTGTGAATGTGGTCAGGAAATTGTGTGAATCATCAGGGAATTGTGTGAGTGGTCAGGGAATTGTGTGAATAGTCAAGGAATTGTGTGAATGTTCAGGGAATAGTCTGGAGGTCAGGGAATTGTGCGAATGGTATGGAGTTGTGTGAATAGTTTTTAACCCTCAGAATCGAACCCTGTCCGCCGCAGATTCGGTCTGGCCGGCCTGCGCAGCCTGAACTCCGGCCGGCAGATCCTCATCGCCATGTCGTCATTTGCTGGTGCTCGCGATCTCGCCAAGGAGCTGGCGGACAGCGAAGAGTTCTGGCTGGAGCCGCACAGCCGCCTGCGGCACAGCCTCCCGCTACGATTGGCCATCTGGATGGGCACCGCCGGCTTCACCGCGCTGGCCCTCCGCTCCGTTGTCAAGATTGCAAAACGCGTCCTATAGCAAAGGTTTCCTAGCCACAGAACTGTAAACTATAACTAGTATTTATCCAGTGAAAAGCGTGTGTGATGTAAACCTCACAGCAACGGATTCTGATTATGGCGACACTGTCTCCCTAGCAACGTATTCTGATTATGGCGACACTGTCTCCCTAGCAACGTATTCTGATTATGGCGACACTGTCTCCCTAGCAACGTATTTTGATTTTAGCGACACTGTCCCCCTAGCAACGGATTTTGATTATAGCAACACACTCCCTAGCAACGGATTTTGATTATAGCAACACACTCCCTAGCAACGGATTTTGATTATAGCAACACTCCCTAGCAACGGATTTTGATTATAGCAACACTCCCTAGCAACGGATTTTGATTATAGCAACACTCCCTAGCAACGTATTTTGATTATAGCAACACACGCCCTAGCAACGGATTTTGATTATAGCAACACACTCCCTAGCAACGGATTTTGATTATAGCAACACACTCCCTAGCAACGGATTTTGATTATAGCAACACTCCCTAGCAACGGATTTTGATTATAGCAACACTCCCTAGCAACGTATTTTGATTATAGCAACACACTCCCTAGCAACGGATTTTGATTATAGCAACACTCTCCCTAGCAACGGATTCTAATTTTCAGAACGTAGTTATTCCTTCGTAGTTTCAGCAAGTTTTGCTCATTTCTGATGCTGTAGACTCTGCTAGCAGCAGCGAATCTGATTGCTTTGTGCATTTTCCAGTTTTGCGTTTTTCACTCCTGTTTTATTTCATTCAGCTCTGCCAGTTTTTTTGTCCGGTGTTTTTTGCTACTTTAGAAAAAACATTTTTCCAATACGAAATATAATATTCAATTAAATGTTTCTATTTTATCGTCATGTTAGCTCGGGGCAGGTGTACAAACCCTTTGTGAGTGTGCGTGCGTTTGCTCCGGGTGTAGCGGTAATCACAAGCCAGATTGCATCCTCGCTGATTGTCTGACTGCGGTATCGATATATTTTAGCAGAACTTTTGCCGATGCCGGCCTACAGCTCAAACGCCGAGAGCCCTCTCTATCCGGCTCTCGGGTCCTTTGAAACTTCACAATAGCCATCCAGCCCGCTCAAGGTTTGTGTCTCTCATCTCTCTTCTCCTCTCTCATCTCTCATCTCGCCTCTCATTTGACCTAGAGTGTACAGAATGTACAAGCACTGCCTGCTTGACAAATTGAAGCGTAATATTGATAGCTGAAAAATACACGCATTTATGAGGCGTCCAGAAGCGATTGACAGCCAACCGAAGCTCATGGCGAAGGTGATTTGCATTGCAACTAGCTCGTAGTTTCAGTTTTACTGCGCAACCGACAGGTGTCTGTGTCAGTCTTAACAAGGACATTTGCGTTCAAAGCCTCCTTAATTAGCTGAGCTGGGTCCATTTTTTCGATTTCTATTTTTCTTCTAGAAGCTTTTTAGCGTTGAATTACTTTGTTTTGCTACTCATAGTAGACATACGCTCTACTAGGTCGAAAAATCAAAGCACATTTAAGACCGCCGAAGTATTGAAGCATTCATTCAGTTTTAACAAAATTTCTTTGGACTCTGGTTAAATTCTCATTTGTCGTTTTCTTCGTGGATAGTCCGGATCTTCAGCCGATCCCACTGGAACTATCTGTGTCCTTGAGCAAGACGCTTAACTTTGCATTGCTTCAGTCCACCCGGCTTGAAAATGGGTACCAGCGTTATCTGGGGTAATTGAGGGTAATCGTATGTGGCGACCCCCCAGCCCTTGGATTGAACAGCCGTACGCAGCCTTCAGATGCACCGCGCAATAGCTGCGGCTGAGCTGTCAGTTGCACACTTGTCCCAATTGGAGCAGGTGTAATCTTAATTATTATTATTATTGTTAGAGCTAAGGATATATGTTGAATAGTTCTCCTTAAAATCAGCTACTTAGACGGCAGATGGGTGGATAGATTAGTACTTTTCTATTTTAGTACATTGGACTAGCAATCTACGCCCCCTTCTGGGGCACTGTCATTGCAACACGATTCAGGCATGCAATAAGCGCTAAAAAGCCGTGCTTTAAAAGGCTCGTGATCGGGGCGCATTCGGGAAGCTTCGGGAAGACTTCGAGAGTCAGCGAATGCGCGAGAGATAATCGTGATTACAATGTTGTCCAATTGTCGGTCATTAATAAAAAGTAATTTCCTCTGAAAATATTCATTAGAAGACGTGCCTAACTATATCCGTAAGTTTTGTTGTCTCAGAGTTTAGATGCAAAATTCTTGCTCTTTGCCCTTGCGTGCGAATAAGCTGAAGGATAAAAATGAAAACTTTTACTTTTTACTACTATGGCCATAGAGAAGTTGCTAGGGCTTGATGCAGCTTGAACTTGAGACACTGGTTCTGCTTCCTCCCTGTAATTAGCTATTGGCTTCCAATCCAACGTGCGGCTCCCGGCTCCGCGCAGTCACGAAATCATTTTTTAACTCCCCTCTGTCTTTGCTATCTCCTCAGTCCGGAGTGATTTCTCCATCTGCGTGCGGAGAAATTTAGATACGTGGCGTGTGGCGAGAGAGAAGCAATTTCTCTTCACTCGTTCGCTCTTACTTTATTTAATCCAATTTCTACTACAAGAATGCACAGAATTCTTTTTTGCTCCACATTTCAACCGAAATAGTACAAGATGCTTTTAGAGGCCTGAGAATTGCGATTCTGCGTTGACTGCTTCTCTAACCACCAAAGACTGTGCCTGCGGGAGAGAAGGGATGAAGAGAGGAGAGAAGGGATGGAGGGAGGAAAGAAGGGATGAAGGTTGGAGAGAAAGGATGCAAGGGAGGAGAGAAGGGATGAAGGGAGGAGAAAAGGGATGAATGCAGGAGAGAAGGGATGAAGGGAGGAGAGAAGGGATGAAGGGAGGAGAGAAGGGATGAATGGAGGAGAGAAGGGATGAATGGAGGAGAGAAGGGATGAATGGAGGAGAGAAGGGATGCAGGGAGGAGAGAAGGGATGCAGGGAGGAGAGAAGGGATGAAGGGAGGAGAGAAGGGATGCAGGGAGGAGAGAAGGGATGCAGGGAGGAGAGAAGGGATGAAGGGAGGAGAGAAGGGATGCAGGGAGGAGAAAAGGGATGAAGGGCGGAGAGAAGGGATGCAGGGAGGAGAGAAGGGATGATAAAGGGATGAAGGGGGAGAGGAAAGATAAAGGGGGATCAGGCAAGAGTATTAAGAGAGTATACTAGATGAAGAATAAATCATAAATGAGGCCAGACCCAAGAGCAGAGATAGAGAAAACTGGACAGGATCCACGCGGAGACCACCGATAAAGCACTAATGCAATTCCTGTAAAAAGGTAGTTAACGGCCACACAGGTAACTGCTTCTCTCCATAATTCCCTTACTTTGTTGCCAATTCATTGAGCAAATTGTCTACCAGCACTATAGCCATGTAAAACACCGACTCTTTCTGTTACACTGTACTTCTTTTTAGTATAATTGCCGATGGAATAAAAGCAGCAAAATGCAGCCAAAAGCAATAAGTATTATTTGTTTTTTAGTGACTAGCAACTAGAATGGCATAACCAATCCAATCCATATTCATATTGCAATGGCTAGTTAGGGCTGGGATGGTGGTGCAGAGAAGGGAGAATGGGGAGAGAGAGAGAGACAATATTGTCGGCTTCAATCCTTTCATGTAGGTGTCGCTTTGGACTAGGACACTGGCGGCAGAGGTCTCTTCGTTGTAAATAATAACTGAGCCGTCGATGTGCAAATATATAGCTGCATGCTGTGAAAAGGCTGAGGACAGCTGCTTATGACTAGTAGATATATTTAGGGGAATTTGGGTGGTATGGGCGCTAAAAATTTGCTCCGTGGGGAGCCTCAGCCATTCCTGCGTTATGGGCGCTAAACATTTAGTTCCATAGGGAGCCTCCACTAAATATTTGCTCCGTAGGGAGCCTCCACTATTCCAGTGTTATTGGCGCTAAACATTGGTTCCGTAGGGGGCCTCAGCTCAGCTATTCCAGTGTTATTGGCGCTAAACATTGTTTCGTAGGGAGCCTCAGCTATTCCAGTATTATTGGCGCTAAACATTGTTTCGTAGGGAGCCTCAGCTATTCCAGTATTATTGGCGTTAAACATTGTTTCGTAGGGAGCCTCAGCTATTCCAGTGTTATTGGCGCTAAACATTGTTCCGTAGGGAGCCTCAGCTATTCCAGTGTTCTTGACACCCAACTAGAAGATTTAATACTTTTTTGGCGCTCTTGACCCCTCGGGAGTCGGTGCCAAAAGTCGCGCCTCAGCGGCGCCGCCGCGCACACGACAGTCAGTGTGGAGAGACTCAGCAGAAGAGACAAGCTCTAATTAGTAGTGCCACAGGACTGCGGGAGGGACATTGGGGCAATTTTCTCGCAGCAGGCAGGGTGGAGGTCAGGCAGGATGCGCCCGCGGGGTTGGCAAGCGGCAGCTACGGAGGCTGCAAAATCGCACTAGGAATAAAAAAACACATTTTTTAACGCGTCCATTGTGAGCTGCAGTCAGCAGCTTCCAGCTTCTGCCTATTTTTGGGAAGTGTCAGGGGAGGCAGACTTGACACATCCCCTGCTGTGTCTTCCCACCTCATCATGCCGCATAGCTGATTAGCTAAGCTGACAACAATGCATTTCATGCTTCACGGCTGAGCAGTTTTTAGCCAGCAACCCAGCATGCGTGCGTAGCTTTGCTTGCATTATGGTAGCCAAACTTAGAGAATATACAGCTAGATTTTTCCAAATAAGGACCTTCATTTTGCACAGCTTACTCGTTGTGAGGAGGGTCTCTTGTTCCACAGAGAAACATGGAACCATAACCCAGATCCCATGCTTTTATTACTGCGACTGTCATGTCAAACTAATCATTTATATAGCTTAGCAATGATTGATTTATGCTCCTTCTCTTCATCTCTTGATAATTAGTCTTTGTTTTTTAAAGCTTTGTGTGCCGCACAGTCAGCGTTCAATCCGCGATAAATTATTCAAACAAGACTTGCCCAGTCTTTCTGCATGGAAGCTTTTTTAGCGTCCGTATGAGGCGCCATTGGAAGTCTTTTTGAGCGCCGTTTTAGCGTCCGTATGGGGCGCCATTGGAAGTCTTTTTGAGCGCCGTTTTAGCGTCCGTATGGGGCGCCATTGGAAGTCTTTTTGAGCGCCGTTTTAGCGTCCGTATGGGGCGCCATTGGAAGTCTTTTTGAGCGCCGTTTTAGCGTCCGTATGGGGCGCCATTGCAAGTCTTTTTGAGCGCCGTTTTAGCGTCCGTATGGGGCGCTATTGCAAGTCTTTTTGAGCGCCGTTTTAGCGTCCGTATGGGGCGCTATTGCAAGTCTTTTTGAGCGCCGTTTTAGCGTCCGTATGGGGCGCTATTGCAAGTCTCTTTAAGCGCCATTTTAGCGTCCGTATGAGGCGCCATTGCAAGTCTTTTTGAGCGCCGTTTTAGCGTCCGTATGGGGCGCTATTGCAAGTCTTTTTGAGCGCCGTTTTAGCGTCCGTATGAGGCGCCATTGCAAGTCTTTTTGAGCGCCGTTTTAGCGTCCGTATGGGGCGCCATTGCAAGTCTTTTTGAGCGCCGTTTTAGCGTCCGTATGGGGCGCTATTGCAAGTCTTTTTGAGCGCCGTTTTAGCGTCCGTATGGGGCGCTATTGCAAGTCTTTTTGAGCGCCGTTTTAGCGTCCGTATGGGGCGCTATTGCAAGTCTCTTTAAGCGCCATTTTAGCGTCTCTACGTCTGGCGCCACTGGGTGTCTATTTTCGGCGCCATTTTAGCGCCTCTGCGTGTGGCGCCAATAGCCACAATACACGCGCCTGCCAATTTTTCATCAGAACCTTATTATCTCATTAATCTTTCTGTCCAGAAACCCTGCAGCTGATGCCTCAGTCTCTGCTTTCATTCTTAGCCAAGTCCAACTTTGCATTTCACGCCTGACCGAGCAGCCATCGAACAGACGTGTCAGGGCCTTGAGGCAGTGGACAAGAAAGGGCTGGCATTTATAGTTTTGTTGCTGAGTTTCATTCATTCTAAATATACTGCTCAGTACTGCTCATGTTTGTGTCCCATTATTTCAGACCATGGACTGCTACAAATACTTTCTGGACTGTAGGATACTGTATGAAATGTATCGCATTGATGCCTTTTGATACACATCATTTACCTTGGCGCCTCAGAGACACTCATCTTGGCGCCTCAGAGACACTTATTTTGGCGCCTCAGAGACACTCATCTTGGCACCTCAAAGACACTCATCTTGGCACCTCAGAGACACTCATCTTGGCACCTCAGAGACACTCATCTTGGCGCCTCAGAGACACTCATTTTGGTACCCCAGAGACACTTATCTTAGCGCCTCAGAGACACTCATCTTGGCGCCTCAGGCTCAGAGACACTCATCTTGGCACCTCAGAGACACTCATCTTGGCACCTCATAGACACTCATCTTGGCACCTCAGAGACACTCATCTTGGCACCTCAGAGACACTCATCTTGGCACCTCAGAGACACTCATCTTGGTGCCTCAGAGACACTCATCTTGGCACCTCAGAGACACTCATCTTGGCGCCTCATAGATACTCATCTTGGCGCTTCATAGACACCTATCTTGGCGCCTCAGTGACTCTCATCTTGACACCTCATAGACAAGCATCTTGGTGCCTCATAGACACTTATCTTGGCGCCTCATAGACTCTCATCTTGTCGCCTCAGACTGTGCTCGCCCCACCTAGGGTATTTCCAGTCCAGATTTACCTCGCCAGTTGCAGTCCCTGGCCTAACAATCTATTAAGTCACAAGTGGCAGAGAGTTGTCATCTCAGCCGTCTGACTGTCTGCCCCCTCCCCTTAAGCAGATTTGCTGACAATGTAAATTGGCTTCATACAACAACTTTTGTCAGAATCTCTGGACCAATCTGCATCTGAGCATCGCCTATTCTTCATCTTCAAGCATCGGCAGGCTGACACCTGATACGAATCTTAGCATAGTTTTCTGTATGTTTCTCGAATAACAATAACAATATCGCCGCGTATTTGCCGCACTTAACAACTAAATACAAGCTGTTGCAGATGAAATTAGGGGTTGCTGAGCTTGAGTGTGTTGAGTGGACTGCAGCATCTGGCTGCTTTGACCGTGCAGCAACAACAGCTGGTTGCCAAACTTTTTCTTGTGAATCTTTCTTTGACTATGCGATGCAATAAAATGCTTGCTAAAATTTCTGGTAGAGCTTGCATTATTCATTTTAATCTGTGTGCGTTTATATCACACTTTAATAATCTTATCTACATAGTATTAATCATATCTAGATAATCATAATCATATTTACTTAATCATAATCATAATCATATTTATTTATTGAACAAGACGAATAGCACACTGATTTGAGAAACAATACGTATGTGCCCCAAGTGTATTTAGCAGCTAATTAATAATTAATCAGCTTGAATTTATTCTCAAAGCGCACAGAGAAAAATACTGCAAACGGCGGAGCGATGCTGTTAGTGGGACAAATTTGATTTTTATAAAAGCGAAATTATTGATTAAGATAGTATAGTTGAAGTGCTTGACGTGAATTTATTTTGGGTTAAAATTCGAGATGAAGCTAACTATACGAACAGAATTATAAATAATAACAGGAAAATATTTACAATCGTGATATGCTCAGCGTTTCTCTGGCTCAGATTTATAACACTTCGCCATAATTCTGAATGAACTCTTATCGATTTTTTTTTTAATTTTTCCTTTTGACACGGGAGAACTCTGGCTTGGACTGTATTTCAAACCTTTCCAGTCAAATGGGAAAGGGGATCTCGGGCTTCAAAGCCTCACTTGATTCGTGGGATCAAAACTTCTACTCTGATGAAGGGGAAGTCGATTCCGCGGGAACCTCGTGGGGGTTCTGAGGGCCCCCGAATCGGTCCAGCCTCCTTGACCGCTGGGTCACGGATATTGATTTCTGCTGGCGGTTTCTGAGCTCGAATCAGACTTCCCTCGAGTTGATGAAGTCGTCTATAAGCGGAAATTTTCTACACTGGATTAATGAGGGAGCGGCTTATGCCTGTGAGCTGCTGGCCGAGGCCACGGCTGAGTGCTTTTACGGGCCTGTCGAACTGGGGAGCCCCGATCAACCTTAATTGCTCTCCAGCCATCTAGAGCTGCTCTCCCAAGCCTCATCTTCACTCCCTGTCAGAACCTTTCCCTCTCTCTTCACATCTCTTCTCTACTCTCATGTAACTCTCCATCTCTTTTCTACTCTCTCCATCTCTTCTCTCGCCTTTCCATCTCTTCTCTCGCCTCTCCATCTCGTCTCTCCTCTCTCCACCTCATCTCTCGTCTCTTCATCTCTTCTCTCCTCTCTCCATCTCGTCTCTTCTCTCTCCATCTCGTCTCTCCTCTCTCCATCTTGTCTCTCCTCTCTCCATCTCTCCACCCCCTCCATCTCTTTTCTCGTCTCTCCATTAGATCTCTCGCCTCTCCATCTCTTCTCTCCTCTCTCCATCTCGTCTCTCCTTTCTCCATCTCATCTCTCCTCTCTCCATCTCTTCACTCCCCCTCCATTTCTTTTCTCGTCTTCCCATCGTATCTCTTCTCTCTCCATCTCATCTCTCCATCTCCTCTCTCCACTCCCTCTATCTCCCTCTCCCAGCTATCTCAACCATTCTGCTCGCAAAAGCAGTAAAGGAAACCCCCACTCGCACTATAGGGAAAGTTGTCTCCCTACTTCCAACCCTCTCCCTCCCTCCCAAGACGTCACTGCATGTCGCTCCCTGCCTAATAGGGCGGAGCCTGCAATTTCCCATGGGAGATTTATCCAACTTTCGGTCCCATTTGAGCTCCGTCGGGTCCATTTGAGCTCAAAGATTGGCCCCAGAGCTCACAACTGCGACTCCAAAGTAAGTGCCTATGCGCCTCTATAGTGTTATAGTTAATTTTTGTTTACACAAAAATACACAAAAAATTTATGTTAACAAACAGCAGCAATTTCGAGTAGGATAAATCATACTAGCTTGTGACAGACTAATGACATTCGCGAATAACAATCACAGACGTTGAGAACTTCTCAATGTGCGCGGGCTTCACTCTATAGGCTTTGAGATGGCAATGGAACATGGAGGTAGCTTTAAAAAACCGCCTCGAAAAATGACAATTTTTTTTGGGATGCTAAAAATTAAAATCGACAGATAATTATTTGTGAATTCCAATCCAGACGCCGATATTCTAGGTGTTCTTGAACACCTGTGACCGCTCGATCTCGCTAGTGCACAGCAGTATTCCTATGTACATGCTCACAGCTCGGGCCAGCCAAAGTTGACGCCGGTCATGGCGTAGAACTCGCGGTTCTTGGGTGCGTAGAACTGCCTGAGGCGCCGGATCAGCTCGGGCGCCAGGTTGGGATGGCGCCGGCCTTTGTTGCCAGCCAGACAGCGCGGCTTGCCCCGCCGGCCGGCCTTCTTCAAGCAGTGAAATCCTTTCCGCCTGTCGAAGTAGAAGTGCCGCCCAGTGATGATCAGTTCAAGGCCGAGGAATCGCTGCAGCTCCTCCATGACGGCGCCGGGGTCGGCGACGAGTCGCTCGCCGGACAGCACGAGGATCTGCTGGCGGGGGAACACGGCCAGCCAGTTGGCCAGGTGGCGGGCGTATTCGCCAATTCGAACTGCTGTCCAGTTGGCTGAGACCTCCAGCAGCTCCGGTTGGCTGCCGTTGCCCGGTCGACTTCGAAAGGCCAGACTCTCGATTGGTTTGATGGAGGAGCCGCGGCGGCCGGCTTGGCGTCGGCGGTGCTTACGACGATTTTTCCTCCGGCGATTCCTGCGATTTCGACGGCGCGATGAGCCGCCGGCTGCGTTGGCCGAGGCTTGCGCATAGTCGGATAGAATCCGCGTGACCGGGTCGCGAACAACCAGCACCAGGCGGGTGTCCGGGTTCATCGAGTGCACCCGGCTTGGCGCCGACTCGGAGATGAAGTAACCGGGTGTTTTCTCCATGGTCAGCTGACTGGGCAAGCTGGCTGGCATGCGCTTTCTGTGTACGAGTGTTGGAATGGGGTTTTATTGACTTTGAAGCTGGCGGAGTGGGTTGGTGGTGTTTTATTGACATTTTGGCTGGCGGAGTGGAGTTGGTGGTGTTTTATTGACTTTGTGGCTGGCGGAGTGGGATTGGTGGTGTTTTATTGACTTTGTGGCTGGCGGAGTGGAGTTGGTGGTGTTTTATTGACTTTTTGGCTGGCGGAGTGGAGTTGATGGTGTTTTATTGACTTTTTGGCTGGCGGAGTGGGTTTGGTGGTGTTTTATTGACTTTTTGGCTGGCGGAGTGGAGTTGGTGGTGTTTTATTGACTTTGTGACTGGCGTAGTGGGGTTGGTGGTGTTTTATTGACTTTGTGGCTGGCGGAGTGGGGTTGGTGGTGTTTTATTGACTTTGTGACTGGCGGAGTGGGGTTGGTGGTGTTTTATTGACTTTTTGGCTGGCGGAGTGGAGTTGATGGTGTTTTATTGACTTTTTGGCTAGCGGAGTGGGGTTGGTGGTGTTTTATTGACTTTGTGGCTGGCGGAGTGGGGTTGGTGGTATTTTATTGACTTTGTGGCTGGCGGAGTGGGGTTGGTGGTATTTTATTGACTTTTTGGCTGGCGGAGTGGGGATGGTGGTGTTTTATTGACTTTGTGGCTGGCGGAGTGGGGTGGTGGTGTTTTATTGACTTTGTGGCTGGCGGAGTGGGGTTGGTGGTGTTTTATTGACTTTGTGGCTGGCGGAGTGGAATGGACGTTGTTTTATTGACTGCGGCTAGCAGAGTGGGATGTTGTTTAATAGACTTGCGGCTTTCGGCCGGCAGAGTGAGGTGGGTGAGGTTTTATTGGCTAGTAGTGGGGTGGGGATATTATTGACTTAAGCCTGGCGGAATGGGATGGGCTTAAACAACTGCGGTCGGCGCAGTTGTAGTGCAGTGGAATTTTATCGACTTTTATTGCTGCTGATTTATCTCTTATTGTATTAGAATTTTGTGAGTCTTGAAAAACGTCGACACAGATTGTTCTTTAATCTTTATGAAATATTTATAATTTCTTAATTTTTATTCCAAATCCTTTTAAAATATTTTTTGATAAAGCTGGTTATGTTTTTGTTTTTTTCAAGCATTTCAAAATGGAAATTCGAGTTCTCAGAAAGGTTGCCTCAATGCTATCAGTTCAATTGCCAGGCTTAAAATTTCAAAGCAAAACGACAGACGATTGTATTTTTATGAAAAAAAACAATTGTATCCATATGAATGATTCCATGATAGATTTATCCCCATCTATGGTTAGTTGCATGCTATTGGTTTCTATGAATCTTAGAAATCTTAGGAAATGAACTGGGGGGGGGGTTCCATCATCAAACTGAATTCCTCAGTCTGCCATCGGCTCTTCCGCCTGGTTTGCCAATTTGACTCCTCGGAGATCACGGCCGGCAAAAAACCACACACTCCACATTGCCAGCGAGTTTTTCCCAGTTACTAAGGGAGGGAAGCGTTGCCAAGGCCGGTCTGACGGCTCTGTCACGAAGCATCATTTTGTGGAAGTCAGCTCGAGCGAAAGAGACTGATGAGGCTCATGAGGCTTGGGTTGGAGATTTCGTGAGTTCCGGGATTTTTTGGTGATCATTAATATCAATTATATGAGCTAAGTTCTAAATCAGTGCTTTAGAAGACAGGTGAAAAATGAGCAAGTTTCATTCATCTGTTTCTCTACCTGCATCAAATGCCAGCAGCTAATCCGCAATTAAAGGATAATTAAGCACAAAATTCTTTAAAATGCACAAACTATATGATAATTTTGTCATGTTCGCTAGTGATCTTCTGTTTCAAAATCTGCCAGATTGTCAACTCAGAATGCTAACTGGTTATCTACATGAATCTATATATCTATATCCACACTAGTAGACTATATACCTGTTACCTACCCCAAAACCTACCAGACTGTCTACCTATCCCGGAACCTACCAGACTGTCTACCTAACTCCGAAACCTACCAGACTGTCTATCTACTCAGAAACCTACCAGACTGTCTACCTAACTCCGAAACCTACCAGACTGTCTATCTACTCAGAAACCTACCAGACTGTCTATCTACTCAGAAACCTACCAGACTATCTACTCCGAAACCTACCAGACTGTCTATCTACTCCGAAACCTACCAGACTATCTATCTAATCCGAAACTTACCAGGCAATCTACCTAACTCCAAAACCTACCAGACTGTATATCTACTCCGAAAACTACCAGACTGTCTATCTACTCCAAAATCTACCAGACTGTCTACCCTACTCCGAAAGCTACCAGACTGTCTATTCCGATATTTTACTAGAATATCTCAATATCATTTACTGTTGAAACACATTCAGATCTTTTACTATCTCAAGCCAGCTGTTGCTGAGAAGCACAAAGCAGGGGCATTGCTGCAAGGATGGGGAGAAAGCCAATAAGTCAGGCCCTGCCCCCGACCGAGAGGCACCTGCTGAGTCACCCTTCATCCCCTATGAACAGCTCTCGGCGGCATCGTTAAGGCAATCGCCAGCGCCACTCGCTCTCGAGTATCAAGTCAGTCAAGGACGGCCGGGAGCGGCGGTGGGAGCCGCGAAAATCCGATTAGCAGTTTTTCTTCCCTCTCTGGCAAGGTCTTTGTTCTTCTTGGGCGCATCATTTATTCTGCCCAACACCCTAACCCCCTGTTGCCAACGCTTTGCTGCTTGCCGCGGCTTCTCCTCCACGCGCGAATCCCCTGGGATGCGAGCTTGTCTGGGGCAATAAAGCTTTCGCAGAGCTGATCCGGGATCTTTGTTAAGGAGGTGGATGGGCAGGAGGATGGAAACTGCTGCTTCATCATCATCAGAACCGCGGATTCTGGCTATGGAGGTCAAGGGGTCCTCGCATGTAAGGAATGCTTAAATTATTCTTTTTTAAACAGCCCGAGTTGAATAGATAGATAGATAGATAGATAGATAGATAGATAGATAGATAGATAGATAGATAGATAGATAGATAGATAGATATGCAAAAGGCAGCTTCAAACTGCAAACCACACACACGGAAATATTGAAGAACGTTAGTTGTCGAATATTCAGAAACCGATATTTCGGCCTGGACTGGGCCTTCGTCAGGGTTTATTTATTCGGGTTTAAAAACAAATATATTGGCTAGACAGATCCATTAGATAGACAGATAGATAGATAGATAGATAGATAGATAGATAGATAGATAGATAGATAGATAGATAGATAGATAGATAGATAGATAGATAGATAGATAGATAGATAGATAGATAGATAGATAGATAGATAGATAGATAGATAGATAGATAGATAGATAGATAGATAGATAGATAGATAGATAGATAGATAGATAGATAGATAGATAGATAGATAGATAGATAGATAGATAGATAGATAGATAGATAGACAGATAGACAGATAGATAGATTGATAGATAGATAGATAGATAGATAGATAGACAGATAGATAGATTGATAGATAGATAGATAGATAGATAGATAGACAGATAGATAGATAGATAGATAGATAGATAGATAGATAGATAGATAGATAGATAGATAGATAGATAGATAGACAGATAGATAGATAGATAGATAGACAGATAGATAGATATTGCATGCAATGGCGGGTACAGCACGCCTGTGTAGCATGAGACAGACTAGGCCTACGGGCTAAGGTCTGCGATCCTACACACCTGCACCCCCTCTATTCTGGTGCAGGAATGGCAGGAGAACTCTCTCCAAGCTGACTCGCAAGCCGACCCAGGGGTTCACGCCCCGCATGTGTTCAAGGCAGCTCCAGGGCTGCTGGACTGACTGGGCTCCGGCGGCGGCAACCCATCCGTGGCCTTTTGGCCAAGTTGGGTACGGGCTCCGCCCGGAAGTGCACCTGTGCGTATCAGGTACCTCTGGCCACGGCTCTGAGGAACAGGTACCACCCTCTGACCTTAACAGGGTATGCGGCCAGTCCGCAGGCTCCGGAGGCAGTCCTCCTGCTTCCCTCAAGGGCCCAGTGTAGTACCGTGCTGATGGTCCTTTGGTTCGGTCTCTGGTTTTTCCAAGCCGGGCTCTTAGCCGGGGAGTTTCTCGGTTGCTAGCGGTCGGGCCGGTACGGGCTTAAGCCACCCCCCGGTCGCTACCTCTTGGCCTGGTTGTTGGGTTTGGGGTTACGGCCCAGCGGCTTCTCACCTTTAGTCCCCACTCGCCTTTCAGCGACTCATGGAGTATTCATTTACCTCCGACACGTCCGAGGCTGCTGGAGCACCAACCGAGGTTGGCACCGCGGCCCAGCCGGACATTCGCAACACCGGAACCCCCGGTGCCTCTCAATCTGCCGCTGCCGCCGCTCAGGATAATACCGGAGTGGCTGGACAAGACAGCGGACCTCAGATTTCGAAAAAGAAGGCCCGTAGCATTGCTCGCTACAAAGCCTTTCTCCAGCGCAAAGCGGAGGAACGGAGGAATGCGAAAGCCGCCCCTCCGGCCACCTCTGAGGAGGGTGCCGGTAACTCTGCGAACCCCGCAGAGGAGCCGACATCCGACAAGGGGGTGGACCCCGCGCGCCGGTCTGATGCGTCAGGTGCCGCCGAAGCTCCTGGTGCGGCTGGCCCCTCCCGTGACCGGACCTCTGCCCGTGTGGAAGCTCCCACGGCCGTGGAGGGATCCAAAGCGGGGGGCGCTGGCCAAACCACAAAGCCGAAGCGAACCTACGCGGCTATGGCCAAAAGGCAGCCGGCCCTGGTTATCCAAGGCCAGGAGACGCCTCTTACGGCCGAACAGCTCGACCTTATCTGGCGCAGGTTGGACTCCCACCTGGTCAAGATGGCCTTGAGCGGCACTTCTATTCGAGTCCAAAAGACGAAAGTCGAGGACCAAGCCCTCTATATCCAGCCCACCGACAGCCAGTCAGGACAGCAGCTCCTCGAGCTGCTGAAAACCTTCGACTGGGGTACGGAGCTGGAGAACCTGTTCATCTACAGGGAGGACGAGCGACCCCGGACACACCGGCACCGTGCCTGGATTCCGGCTCGCAGCTGCATCACCAAGGCCGACGAGCTGCGTCACCTGCTAGTGGCCTCCAACCCGGAGCTACCGGCCAACGGTGTCGTAGTTCACGAGACCATCTCCAAGCCAGGCGGAGACGGTTTCACGGCTATTCTTGGACTGTCGGATAGCTGGATGCTCCGCTACCCGGACATGTCCATCATCTCTGTCGGGCTGTTGCAGATTCAGCTCTTTAGCTTTGAGTCTGACGCCACCCGCCCACCGCCCCCGGAGAAGCGTAAGCGGGCAGTCGGGGGCTCTGCCGGGCGGAAACGCCCAGGAAAAGAAGCTCCCGGTCGTCACGACCCCTCCGAGGACGTGGACCCTGTCAGAGGGAAAGCCGCGAAAGCTGCAGCAACAGGCGGACGTGGAAAGGGCCGGAAACCCGCCCGGAACACTATCCGCTCTGGTCTAACTCAGCGCGCGAAGCAGCTGCTGGACACCGCCAAGGCCCCCAACCGCAGCCACCCCCAGCCCAGTGTCACCACTGCGGCCCCCCCGGAAAACCGGGCCGAGAGCGAGAATGCCGCCCTGGTAGCGACCTCGCCCTCGACCATGGAATCCATCCGGGAGGAGCCCATGGAGCTGGAGCCTGGAGCTATCGGCGAGGCAGAAGAGGCAGCTCTCCTGCACAACTCGCCTTGAGCCGGCAGGAAGCTGCGCGGACCACTCGTGGAATTCCCGGAGTGGACATCCTGCAGCTTAACCTGCACCACTGCATCGCGGCCTCGACCAACCTGATGCGGGTGGCAAACTTTGCGAAACCGGGCATCATCCTACTCCAGGAGCCCTGGACAAAGAAAGGTAAGATTCCGAACATTCCTGCTGGTTTTGACTGTTTTCAAGACCCCCAAAACCCCAGAGCAGCCATTTTCGTATCTACCCACCTCAAAGCTTGGCACAGACCGGACCTCTCTGACAGAGACCTCTGTGTCATTCAGTCCAACCACATTATCACCAACCGCACGGTCATCATCGCCTCGATCTATATCCCTGGCGATGGCCCCGCGGTTCCACCCAACCTCACCTCCCTCGTGGACTACTGCTCTAACCGTAGGTTCGAGCTGCTGGTGGCGGGCGACATCAACGCTCACCACACCCACTGGGGCAGTAATTCTTCCAATAGCAGAGGCGAGGAACTCCTTGCTTACATCTGCACCACCAACACTGAGTTTTGCAACACTGGTGGAACCCCCACCTTTGACAACGGGCGATGGACGGAGGCCCTCGACGTTACCCTCGTCTCCCATGGCTTGGCTCCTTTAGTCAAGGACTGGGAGGTGTGGGACGAAGAGGAGTCTCTGTCTGACCATCGCTTCGTTCGTTTTCGTTTGCAATCCTCTTGCCCCAAGCCTCACATTCTGTGGAAAAGGAACGTCCGGAACACTGATTGGACGGCTTTCACGGAAACCCTGAAATGCCAGACAGATCAGCTGACTACCGTCGCTCCAACCACCTGTCAGGAAGTGGATGACCTTGCAGACTTGCTCAGCAAGACCGTCCTGACAGCCCATGAGGCTTCCTGTCCTCTTAAAGCCTACAAAGGCAAAAAATCCGCCCCCTGGTGGCACCCGGCGCTCGGATCCCTCCGGCGCAAGGCAAAGTGCCTCCAACGGAAAGCTCGCAAGAGCAAGGACCCAGCTGACCTGGCCGCCTATCAAGAAGCGATCCGTGACTTTAAGCGTGAAACCAGGAAAGCCAAGTCCGACAAATGGCGCCAATACTGCGCGGAGTTAGAAGGCACCCGCCCTACTTCGCGCGTAGTTAAGGCTCTCACCCTCGACAAAATGTCAAAGCTCTCAGTCATTAAAAGACCGGACGGCCGGCTCGCTGAGAACCCTGGGGAATCGCTGGACATTATGCTCACCAGCTCTTTCCCACGTGCCGCACCGCAGCTAGGCCCGCCGGACCACTCTCCGGGCGGACAGATCCTGGCTTCGACCATCATTACTAGAGAGAGGACGGCTCGCGCCGCAAAATCCTTCTCTCCTTTCAAGTCTCCGGGTCCTGACAACATTTATCCTGCCTTCCTTCATGAGGCAGTTAAAAATGACAGGTTTCTCGGCCTCCTCTGCAACCTCTTCAAGGCCAGCATTACCCTCGGGTATGTGCCAAAAGCCTGGCAAGAGGCTACGGTAGTCTTCATACCCAAGCCAGGAAAGGGAGACTATCACTCCGCCAAAGCTTACCGCCCTATCAGTCTGACGTCCTTCTTCCTCAAACTGATGGAACGGCTGGTGCTCTGGCGCCTTCTCCTCGTTGAGCTGAGGAACTCCCCGCTCTCCCCTAATCAGCACGCCTTTCGTCCTGGACGTTCCATCGAAAGTGCGCTGCACGCCATTGTCGACAAGCTGGAGCGCGCCGTGCTTGGCAGTGGATACGCGCTGTCGCTTTTCCTAGACATTGATGGTGCTTTTAACAATGTGCTCTTTGAAGCCTTTAAGCGAGCCCTGGAATCCCGGGGCACGCACGAGCACCTCACTCGCTGGATCATGTACATGGTCTCCCATCGTACTGCCACCTCGCACCTCCTGGGACACTCACGCTCCGTGGAAGTCCAGAAAGGCGGACCGCAAGGTGGAGTCCTCAGCCCGATACTCTGGAACTTAGTCATGGACGAGCTGCTTTGCAGCCCGCATCCGGACCCTGTTCAGAAGGTCGGCTATGCGGACGATGTTACCGCCACTGTGGCTGGACCATCGCCCGCGGTCCTCAGGGACCTCCTTCAAGCCTTCATCCACCGTGCCGAGCGCTGGGCACATAGCTGCGGTCTCAGGTTCTCTGAGTCTAAAACCGTGGCTATCATGTTCACCAGCCGCCGAAACTGGAGGATCGAACCGCTCTCCCTCTATGGCAAACCTGTTGCCATGGAGAAACAAACTAGATGTCTGGGCGTCACCCTCGACCACAGGTTGAGCTGGACCCCGCACGTCCAAACTAAAGCCCGCAAAGCTCTCGCGACTCTCGCGCAGATCCGCAGAGCTTTCGGTGCTACCTGGGGCCTCACCCCCCGCCGCCTCTGGTGGATTTACACTGCCATTGTTAGACCGGCCATCTCCTTTGCCGGCCTCATTTGGAACAGTGCCCTAGAGGTGAAAGGGGTTCTTGAGGTTTTAAATAGGGTGCAAGGCCGCGCTTGTCGAGCTATCATGAGCGCGGCTCCCT
The DNA here is from genome assembly GCA_002269645.1 of Macrostomum lignano. Taxonomy (NCBI): domain Eukaryota; kingdom Metazoa; phylum Platyhelminthes; family Macrostomidae; genus Macrostomum; species Macrostomum lignano. Next base: position 14,540 of record NIVC01000411.1, on the reverse strand, counting down.
CAACGCCCTTCGCTGGCATGAACTCCTTCTTGGACATTCCCCCCTCGACCTCTTTGTTAGAGGGGAGGCTATGAAAACCACCCGTCGTCTGCTTGACGCGGGTGTCCAAATCCAGAAGCAGTTCGCCTTCAGAAAGCGGAACCTCCGGCCGCATGGCGACCTCAGCCTGCGAGACCTGGAAGCAGCGAGAGGCCTGCTGACCCTCTCGGACGGAATCCCGTCCACGCTCTGCCCCCCGCTCAAATTCAAAACCAGCATTCCACCACGCCATGAAGCGAGAGACAACTGGAAACCCCATGAAATCCACTGCTTCACTGACGGGTCCCAAATCAACTCCGCCTCTGGATACGGCTACTGCATCGTGTCTGGAGGGAGAACTGTGGCGACCTTCTCCCAACACACCGGCACCTGCTCCACCGTCTTCCAGAACGAAGTTCTCGCCATCAGCTCCTGCGCCATGGAGCTGTACAATCAGCACGTCTGGGGGAAGGAAATTACCCTCCACTCGGACAGTCAAGCGGCGATCCACGCCCTTGAGCGCACCACCACCTGCTCGCGTACAGTCCTCGACTGCATCGGGCAGCTCAACCGCTTAGGCGCCTCCAACAAGGTGTCCCTAAGGTGGATCCCCGGGCATTCGGGCCACCCCGGCAACGAGCTGGCCGATCGCCTGGCCAAGGCTGGCTCGACCGGTTCTTTTACTGGTCCCCTGCCCGTGGCCCCCACCCCCACCGCCGTTGTCACCACTCGGATCAACCAGTGGGTGGCTTCTAAGCACAGGGAGAGGTGGGCTAACGCCCCCGACTGCCGGCAATCCCGCGCGGCTGTCCCCTGTCCCTCCTCCGCCCTACGCAGGGCCCTGCTTGGACTCAACCGCAGGGACATCAGGGCGGCTACCATGGCCCTCTCGGGTCATGGCTGCTTTGCCAGGCATCGTTACCTCCAGGAGAAAATCCGCAGTGAGGAATGCCCTTTCTGCCTCTCCGGTGTCGAGAATGCGGAGCACTTCATCTGTGAATGCCCCGCCTTTACTCAGGACAGGCTCACCTACCTCGGCCCAAACCCGGACCTCTCCGACGTTTTCAGGCCCGAGAATCTCTGCCAGCTCGTCCGCTACCTAAGGGCTACCGGGCGAGCGACAATCCACCTCCTGGACTCTCCGGAGGGGGACCGCGCTGAGGACGCCGGCGCCACCGGAACTCCCTGCGCGACACCGCAGCACTAGCTGCCCGTGGTCGCCAGGGGTTAGCGATATGGGCGGCAACGCCTCCTCGCTGTTTCCGGACGCACGGAGCCCCCTGCAGCTAAGTCAAGTAAGTCAAGATAGATAGATAGATAGATAGATAGATAGATAGATAGATAGATAGATAGATAGATAGATAGATAGATAGACCGTCAAATAGATAGATAGATAGATAGATAGATAGATAGATCTAGATAGATAGATAGATAGATAGATAGACAGATAGATAGATAGATAGATAGATAGATAGATAGATAGATAGATAGACAGATAGATAGATAGATAGACAGATAGACAGATAGATAGATAGATAGATAGATAGATAGATAGATAGATAGATAGACAGATAGACAGATAGATAGATAGATAGATAGATAGATAGATAGATAGATAGATAGATAGATAGATAGATAGACAGATAGATAGATAGATAGATAGATAGATAGATAGATAGACAGATAGATAGATAGATAGATAGATAGATAGACAGATAGATAGATAGATAGATAGATAGATAGATAGATAGATAGATAGATAGACAGATAGATAGATAGATAGATAGATAGATAGATAGATAGATAGATAGATAGATAGATAGATAGATAGATAGATAGACAGATAGATAGATAGACAGATAGATAGATAGATAGTGCCAGACAGCATTTCCCTCCGCTTAATTAGGCTGCCGCCTCACGTCCTATAAAATCTCCCTCTCTAAACCCTACCCCTCCCCATCCTTGTTGCCATATTCTATCCCTTGATCCCTTGCCATCAAAAGGGCCAGCTTCTTACATCCTTCCCTTCTCGCCCTCATCTATCCTACCCGCGAAGACGCAGGGATCGCCTCCCATCACTGAGGAAGCAAGAGAGAGGCTGGCTTATTGAATTTAACACGAAATCCCGCAGGTATTATCTCAGGAGAAAGTGAGAACAGCAGCTCAGGGAGTGAGTCAGGGAGTCAGTGAGTCAGTCTGGCATGCGGCGTGTTGCCCGCCCGCTGCCCAGACCTGCCTAATGAACGCCTGCGAATCTGGCGCTGCAGTCCCGCCCACAATCAGATGCTTCCCTGTCAAGCAGGCAGACAGGAGTCTTCTGCTCCTGTAATCAGATTCTTTGCCGAGCCAGCTGCGAACTCGAATTATCGAGTTTTCCACCGAGGCCAAAGGGAGATGGAGAAAGAAAAATCAATTGTTGAGTCCGCTTTGTCGCTCCTATGGATATTCGGTCTAGCTAATCATGATGACTGGCCTATCCCACTCTACCCATGTCCCACTCTACTCATGTCCCACTCTACCCATGTCCCACTCTACCCATGTCCCACTCTACCCATGTCCCACTCTACCCATGTCCCACTCTACCCATGTCCCATTCTACCCATGTCCCACTCTACCCATGTCCCACTCTACCCATGTCCCACTCTACCCATGTCCCACTCTACCCATGTCCCACTCTACCCATGTCCCACTCTACCCATGTCCCACTCTACCCATGTCCCACTCTACCCATGTCCCACTCTACCCATGTCCCACTCTACCCATGTCCCACTCTACCCATGTCCCACTCTACCCATGTCCCACTCTACCCATGTCCCACTCTACCCGTGTCCCACTCTACCCATGTCCCACTCTACCCATGTCCCACTCTACCCATGTCCCACTCTACCCATGTCCCACTCTACCCATGTCCCACTCTACCCATGTCCCACTCTACCCATGTCCCCTTCTACCCATGTACATGGGTATATATGCATATAGTTGAATCGCCCTGGGCCACTGCTGGCTGCCCCATAGCTGTGTTAGTCTCACGCCTGGCCTCCCAATCCTAGGAAGGTGAGCTGCAGGGGAATTATAAAACTGCAGCCAGCAGAGCTGGAGTCCCGGTTCACCTGAGCGAGACCTGAACTTCCCGTTAGGTTGAGATACTTTAACTGATTGCCGGTGCGAACACGAGTTCTATACTTCTCTGTCCCCAATGCATTGGAGAGAATCAGGAAGGAATCAGGGAGAGAATCAGGGAGAGAATCAGGGAGAGAATCAGGGAGAGAATCAGGGAGAGAATCAGGGAGAGAATCAGGGAGAGAATCAGAGAGAGAATCAGAGAGAATCAGGGAGAGAATCAGGGAGAGAATCAGGGAGAGAATCAGGGAGAGAATCAGGGAGAGAATCAGGGAGAGAATCAGGGAGAGAATCAGGGAGAGAATCAGGAAGAGAATCAGGGAGAGAATCAGGGAGAGAATCAGGGAGAGAATCAGGGAGAGAATCGGAGGGAGAGAATCAGGGAGAGAATCAGGCAGAGAATCAGGGAGAGAATCAGGGAGAGAATCAGGGAGAGAATCAGGAAGAGAATCAGGGAGAAAATCAGGGAGAGAATCGGAGGGAGAGAATCAGGGAGAGAATCAGGGAGAGAATCAGGCAGAGAATCAGGGAGAGAATCAGGGAGAGAATCAGGGAGAGAATCAGGAAGAGAATCAGGGAGAAAATCAGGAAGAGAATCAGGGAGAGAATCAGGAAGAGAATCAGGGAGAGAATCAGGAAGAGAATCAGGGAGAAAATCAGGGAGAGAATCGGAGGGAGAGAATCAGGAAGAGAATCAGGGAGAGAATCAGGGAGAGAATCAGGGAGAGAATCAGGAAGAGAATCAGGGAGAGAATCAGGAAGAGAATCAGGGAGAGACAGGTACTGAGAGTGAGAGAAAAGCTAATGAAGGCCAGAGAGGCCCATAGGTTTTCCAGACTGAAACTTTTTTTGAAAATTAGAAAAGTTGGCGAAAAAATGTTTTTAATTATTTTTCTTCCATGCTCGGAGCAGAAAACAGGCGAAGTCGCACTGGCTGGCGGTGATCTGTCACGGCTTCCATAAAAGGGAGACAGCGCAGCGCCTCAGACACTTCATTTCGCTGCCCGCCCGAGTGCCGTTGAATTCGGAATTCAAACTCGAACTGAATTGTCTGGAGGAGGAGGACATCCCGGATGCCGTAGTTTTTACCTGACAACTGGAAACTGTCTGCCGCAATCAATTTCTTCTGCATGTAGCTCTGACGACAGCGGCGACAGAGGCAGTCGCACTGCGCCTCCGGCTCATAGCGCGTTGCGGCCCGTTCTTTGGTCGTTAGAAAAATTTTGCGTTGGGTCGGGGAATAGCGCCTGTGGCCGTGAAATGACAGCCGCTTGTCCGAGGCGGGGCCTCTGCTGAGTTTTGCTTTATTAATCTTCTCTGGCGATGCTTTTGCAGATTATTTGTGCGGAGATTTTCTTTTCTTTTCCCTACCTATACTCTGATGCCAACTCTCATGTCTACTCTTATGCCTAATCTTGTGTCTACTCTTATGTCTACTTTAGTGTCTACATTCATGTCCACTCTCATGTCTACTTTAATGCCTACTCTGATGTCTACTCTTATGCCTACTTTTGTGTCTACTCTTATGGCTACTCTCATGCCTACTCTCATGGCTACTCTCATGGCTACTCTCATGCCTACTCTCATGCCTACTCTTATGTCTACTCTCATGGCTACTCTCATGACTACTCTCATGGCTACTCTCATGGCTACTCTTATGCCTACTCTTGTGTCTACTCTTATGTCTACTCTTATGGCTACTCTCATGCCTATTCTGTGTCTACTCTTATGTCTACTCTCATGGCTACTCTCATGGCTACTCTCATAGCTACTCTCATGGCTACTCTCATGCCTACTCTCATGCCTACTCTTATGTCTACTCTCATGGCTACTCTCATGGCTACTCTCATGTCTACTTTCATGGCTACTCTCATGGCTACTCTCATGGCTACTCTCATGGCTACTCTCATGGCTACTCTCATGGCTACTCTTATGCCTACTTTGATGCCTACTCTTGTGTTTACTCTCATGTCAATGTCTACTCTCATTTCTACTCTAATATCTACTCTCATATCTACTGTAATTTCTACTCTCATGTCTACGCTCATATCTACTATCATTTCTAGTTTCTACTCTACTGTCTACGCTTATGTCTATTCTGATGCCTACTCTTGTGTTTACTCACATGTCTACTCTCATGTCTTCACTCATGTCTCTCACTCTCACTCTCATATGTATCCTGTGCACTTAAATATCATCGTTACACTCTCGTTGGAAGCATTTCCAAACAAGCAGAAGCAGATCATCTTCCAACATATTTCCTAAGCCTCAAGCCTTGCAACTCGTAAAAAGAAGATTTTATTGTCAAACTGAAGTTGAAGCCCAGTAGCCGCAGCGGCTCCGCAATAACTGCAGGCACTGTCGAACTGTCGAACAAGGGCGCCAGGGTAAAAAATCTGCCACTTCGTTCAGTTCTCTCTTCTTTCGGACAACAAGTCTGGCTGCAATTTTCACCCACTAAAAGAGGACAATAAAAGACTCTTCGCAGATCAGAAAACTTGGTGGAGTGGAGTATTTTCTTTAAATTTTGGATCATCCCCACTTTGGCTGGAAAGATTTGTCTACAAGCAGTTCAAGCCCAAGTTGAAGGTTCTGGTCTTCACGATGGCAATCTGGCCCGCTCAGGGTTAGTCTCTCTTCGGCTCTTTTCTCTCCTATCTCTCATCTTCTTTTGTCTCCTATCTCCTCTTCTTTTCTCTCCTCTCTCTCCTCTTCTTTTCTCTCCTCTCTCTCATCTTCTTTTCTCCCCTATCTCTCATCTTCTTTTCTCCCCTATCTCTCATCTTCTTTTCTCTCCTATCTCTCCTCTTCTTTTGTCTCCTATCTCCTCTTCTTTTCTCTCCTCTCTCTCCTCTTCTTTTCTCTCCTCTCTCTCCTCTTCTTTTCTCTCCTCTCTCTCATCTTCTTTTCTCTCCTCTCTCTCATCTTCTTTTCTCCCCTCTCTCTCATCTTCTTTTCTCCCCTCTCTCTCATCTTCTTTTCTCCCCTATCTCTCATCTTCTTTTCTCCCCTCTCTCATCTTCTTTTGTCTCCTACCTCCTCTTCTTTTCTCTCCTCTCTCTCCTCTTCTTTTCTCTCCTCTCTCTCATCTTCTTTTCTCCCCTATCTCTCATCTTCTTTTCTCCCCTCTCTCTCATCTTCTTTTCTCCCCTCTCTCTCATCTTCTTTTCTCCCCTATCTCTCATCTTCTTTTCTCTCCTCTCTCTCCTCTTCTTTTCTCTCCTGTCTCTCATCTTCTCTTCTCTCCTCTCTCCTCTTCTACCTCTTCTATATCTTCGATAGTTTGATTGGGAATGAACCTGGAGCTGTGGACTACAAACTCTTCTTCCCAAATCCCTGATTCATCTACGCGTATTTTGTGCGATTCACAACTGGATGTCATCATAAAATCGAAAATCCATGCAGTTGAGTTACGAATTAGCATTTGTTTAATTATTTTTGTTACGTTTCAAAAACCAGAGCCCCCTGGGGCTATTTTTCGGCTTTCGGCCTACTCAACCGTGAACTGCTGTCAACTCCCTTCATCCTAACTCTCTGTGCAGTTTCCCGCACCCCATGACGGACTGAGTGCCAAACGAAACGCGACAGATGTTCGGCCGCAATGACAGTCCCTGGCTGCCTGCCACACCTTCTGCCGTGTATAATTTGGTTGGCTGAAACTGAGGAGTCTGAGAACCTGCCTCCAGGCTTTGAGAATGAGAGAACAGCTTCTCTGACTCCGCTCTCTAATCTCTGCTGATATGCCTGTCTACTCTCTCTCTCTACTCTTCCATAAATTACTCTCTCTCTCTTTCCACTCTTCTCTTCCTCACATTACTATCTGGCCTCTATTTTATTGCCTCTCTACTCTCTCACCCCTCTACTCTCTCACCCCTCTACTCTCTCACCTCTCTACTCTCTCGCCTCTCTACTCTCTCACCTCTCTACTCTCTCACCTCTCTACTCTCTCACCTCTCTACTCTCTCACCTCTCTACTCTCTCGCCTCTCTACTCTCTCACCTCTCTACTCTCTCACCTCTCTACTCTCTCATCTCTCTACTCTCTCACCTCTCTACTCTCTCACCTCTCTACTCTCTCACACCTCTACTCTCTCACCTCTCTACTCTCTCATCTCTCTAGTCTCTCGCCTCTCTACTCTCTCACCTCTCTACTCTCTCACCTCTCTACTCTCTCGCCTCTCTACTATCTCACCTCTCTACTCTCTCACCTCTCTACTCTCTCGCCTCTCTACTATCTCACCTCTCTACTCTCTCGCCTCTCTACTCTCTCACCTCTCTACTCTCTCACCTCTCTACTCTCTCATCTCTCTACTCTCTCACCTCTCTACTCTCTCGCCTCTCTACTCTCTCACCTCTCTACTCTCTCACCTCTCTACTCTCTCACCCCTCTACTCTCTCACCCCTCTACTCTCTCACCTCTCTAGTCTCTCGCCTCTCTACTCTCTCACCTCTCTACTCTCTCACCTCTCTACTCTCTCACCTCTCTACTCTCTCACCTCTCTACTCTCTCACCCCTATACTCTCTCACCTCTCTAGTCTCTCGCCTCTCTACTCTCTCACCTCTCTACTCTCTCACCTCTCTACTCTCTCACCTCTCTACTCTCTCACCTCTCTACTCTCTCACCCCTCTACTCTCTCACCTCTCTAGTCTCTCGCCTCTCTACTCTCTCGCCTCTCTACTCTCTCACCTCTCTACTCTCTCGCCTCTCTACTCTCTCACCTCTCTAGTCTCTCACCTCTCTACTCTCTCACCTCTCTACTCTCTCACACCTCTACTTTTTCACCTCTCTACTCCTTCACTATCTACTTTTAATCACATTCCTCTCCAACCCTCTTATTTTTTGCATCTCTCTACTCTCCTATAAACAAACCTCTTGCCGACTGGAATCTGACTCAAACCTGAGCTTTCCAGTTCATTTTGATGTTAACTCAAAACCTGAATCTGACAGCATACAGCAGTCACCCCATTCGATAAGGCGCTCTTGCGAATGCTTTAAATGAACCAATTTTCCTGGGAATTTTGAATAGCGAGATCGATGATTGCTTTTGCAGCAAAATCTTGGAACACAATTTCCTTCAGTTTTCAAGGCCCAGTTCACCGGCGCAAGTGCTTATTGATTTCATAGAAATCAGTGCGTTTTATTTTTAGACTGTTTTGGCAATCAGACAGACTTGTGATTTTCTTCTCTTGGTTGCTTCGATAAACTTCCCTACCAACACCTGGAGACGTTGCTATGAGAAGATTGCAAAATACCACCACGCTCTGAAAAAATGAACCCCCAATCTTTGAAATGACCCCACATCTTTAAAACGACCCCCAGATCTTTGAAATGACCCCACAGATCTTTAAAACGACCCACAGATCTTTGAAATGACCCCCAGATCTTTGAAATGACCCCACAGATCTTTGAAATGACCCACAGATCTTTGAAATGACCCCACAGATCTTTGAAATGACCCCACAGATCTTTGAAATGACCCCCAGATCTTTGAAATGACCCCTGAGCTTTGAAATGACCCTGAGCTTTGAAATGACCCCTGAGCTTTGAAATGACCCCCAGATCTTTGAAACGAACGCGGAATCTTCCAACGGGCATCAGGCTGGGAAAAATGACCTCCCAAATCTAGTCAGGTGTAACGCCACAGTGACCGTCAGCCAGCACCTCACCTGTACCAGTCCAGGCCTCGATGGTAGTTTCTATCGAAGAAGTGCACCTCAGGCCCCGGCGCCTGCACGTCCGGGTGCATGCAGATGAACGCCAGCAGGGCTCGAGTCCCGGACTTCTTGGCTCCGATGATGAGCGCCTGCGGAAGACGCCGAGCGAATGTGGCATCGATCGGCTGTGAAGTCGAGTTGACACCGCCGGCTGATGAAGAGGAGACTGGAACAGCTGCCACGAGAGCGGCTGTAAGATGCAGCAGCATGAAGAGCCGCGGGAACGACCGGGGGCTCATAGTTTACAGCGATTCTCTGATGTCAGTTATCTGAGCTGTTCAATGCACTCTGTGCTGCCAGCTGCCTGCCTCAACTGGAGCATCATATCTTAGAGAAGTTTATCTGCTTGATGAACTGCTTGGCAGGCCAGCTGCGCGCCTATTGGTCAGCGCCGCTCAGCCAATAGGAAGGTAGAGAGTTGTGACGTGCCACTTCTGTGGTTAAAGTGGTGACTGTTGTTTGCTTGATGCCGCTTCTAGTAGCTTTCTGTCTGCCTGTGTATCTAGATCTATCTATCTATCTATCTATCTATCTATCTATCTATCTATCTATCTATCTATCTATCTATCTATCTATCTATCTATCCATCTATCTATCTATCTATCCATCCATCTATCTATCTATCTATCTATCTATCTATCATCCATCTATCTATCTATCTATCTATCTATCTATCTATCTATCTATCTATCTATCTATCTATCTATCTATCTATCTATCTATCTATCTATCTATCTATCTATCTATCTATCTATCTATCTATCTATCTATCTATCTATCTATCTATCTATCTATCTATCTATCTATCTATCTATCTATCTATCTATCTATCTATCTATCTATCTATCTATCTATCTATCTATCTATCTATCTATCTATCTATCTATCTATCTATCTATCTATCTATCTATCTATCTATCTATCTATCTATCTATCTATCTATCTATCTATCTATCTATCTATCTATCTATCTATCTATCTATCTATCTATCTATCTATCTATCTATCTATCTATCTATCTATCTATCTATCTATCTATCTATCTATCTATCTATCTATCTATCTATCTATCTATCTATCTATCTATCTATCTATCTATCTATCTATCTATCTATCTATCTATCTATCTATCTATCTATCTATCTATCTATCTATCTATCTATCTATCTATCTATCTATCTATCTATCTATCTATCTATCTATCTATCTATCTATCTATCTATCTATCTATCTATCTATCTATCTATCTATCTATCTATCTATCTATCTATCTATCTATCTATCTATCTATCTATCTATCTATCTATCTATCTATCTATCTATCTATCTATCTATCTATCTATCTATCTATCTATCTATCTATCTATCTATCTATCTATCTATCTATCTATCTATCTATCTATCTATCTATCTATCTATCTATCTATCTATCTATCTATCTATCTATCTATCTATCTATCTATCTATCTATCTATCTATCTATCTATCTATCTATCTATCTATCTATCTATCTATCTATCTATCTATCTATCTATCTATCTATCTATCTATCTATCTATCTATCTATCTATCTATCTATCTATCTATCTATCTATCTATCTATCTATCTATCTATCTATCTATCTATCTATCTATCTATCTATCTATCTATCTATCTATCTATCTATCTATCTATCTATCTATCTATCTATCTATCTATCTATCTATCTATCTATCTATCTATCTATCTATCTATCTATCTATCTATCTATCTATCTATCTATCTATCTATCTATCTATCTATCTATCTATCTATCTATCTATCTATCTATCTATCTATCTATCTATCTATCTATCTATCTATCTATCTATCTATCTATCTATCTATCTATCTATCTATCTATCTATCTATCTATCTATCTATCTATCTATCTATCTATCTATCTATCTATCTATCTATCTATCTATCTATCTATCTATCTATCTATCTATCTATCTATCTATCTATCTATCTATCTATCTATCTATCTATCTATCTATCTATCTATCTATCTATCTATCTATCTATCTATCTATCTATCTATCTATCTATCTATCTATCTATCTATCTATCTATCTATCTATCTATCTATCTATCTATCTATCTATCTATCTATCTATCTATCTATCTATCTATCTATCTATCTATCTATCTATCTATCTATCTATCTATCTATCTATCTATCTATCTATCTATCTATCTATCTATCTATCTATCTATCTATCTATCTATCTATCTATCTATCTATCTATCTATCTATCTATCTATCTATCTATCTATCTATCTATCTATCTATCTATCTATCTATCTATCTATCTATCTATCTATCTATCTATCTATCTATCTATCTATCTATCTATCTATCTATCTATCTATCTATCTATCTATCTATCTATCTATCTATCTATCTATCTATCTATCTATCTATCTATCTATCTATCTATCTATCTATCTATCTATCTATCTATCTATCTATCTATCTATCTATCTATCTATCTATCTATCTATCTATCTATCTATCTATCTATCTATCTATCTATCTATCTATCTATCTATCTATCTATCTATCTATCTATCTATCTATCTATCTATCTATCTATCTATCTATCTATCTATCTATCTATCTATCTATCTATCTATCTATCTATCTATCTATCTATCTATCTATCTATCTATCTATCTATCTATCTATCTATCTATCTATCTATCTATCTATCTATCTATCTATCTATCTATCTATCTATCTATCTATCTATCTATCTATCTATCTATCTATCTATCTATCTATCTATCTATCTATCTATCGGATTCCCGCCAATTACTGAACCCGAATTCTTTTCACCCAAAGCACACATTCAAAGGCATCATGAAATCCCAGTTTCTCCGCTACGCTCGCCGCTGCACCTTCAAAGAGGACTTTGACAAGGCTAGCAGCAGCCTGATGAGCATCCTTAAAAAGCAGGGACACTCGGTCCGCTTGATCCGAGACGCTAAAAAGTCAGCTCTCATACAACTTGGACTTTACATAGATTTTCAGTGGGCTTTCGGCTTTCAAGACTGCAGAAACCGAGACTGTGCTGTATGCCGACGACACGGCTGCTTTGGCCAAGTTTGTCCCGGTTCCACAGCAACTAAAATGGCCTACAGAATTTGCCAGAAGGTCCGCTGTGACTCCAGGTGCGCGGTCTACGCAATTCTTTGCAACACCTGCAATGGCCGTTGCATTTATGTCGGCGAAACAGGTGGAACTATCAAGGTCAGACTCCAGGCCCACCTAAGTGACATTAGGCTCGCTAAGGACACCCCTGTTAGCAGACATTTTTGCTCTCCGAATCACTGCCTCGACGATCTTCGCTTCATGGGGCTCTGGTATCTCAGCACCGAGAGCGAGACCAGCAAAGAAGGAGCGCTACGCAGACGCAGGGTCATGGAACAGAAACTCATCTCCCTGCTGAGCACGCAGTCACCTGCAGGCCTCAATACAATTAACAGCAACACAAGCGCTTGTATCCCAATAGTTATTCCTTTTACGGATAGATCGACTAATATTGTACACGAAATTCGCACTGTTCTCTCAAACCATGCACATGGGTTGGACACTGTAGCTGCGTACACTCGAGCACCCTCTCTAAAGGACATTCTTTGCCCCTCAAAACTGCCTGCCCTCACTGATGGTATTGATTAAACTTTCAGAGTGAGCACTATTGAGCAACGTGCGACGGAGACGCTATTTGATTTTATAAACTAACTCACAATACATTTTATTTCCCACTTACAATATCAACTTCGTTCCATTTTATAGCACAATTATACTATTGTAAAACCCTGACGAAGGCCAATTCACGGCCGAAATATCGGTTTACCATAATTCTTATATTTTTTGACCTTTGTGACTATCTTATTTATTTCTCAGTTACCTTGGTTAGAGCTGCCACTGCGTGAGAGGTTTTTTTTAAACGTCTATCTACTCCCTGGACCAGTCAGCTCTCTCTTTGGCTATCTGAGAATGCCGAGAAGCAGCCGCACATGGCACAATTCTGAAAGAAAACCTGCTGAGCGAAATTACCGACAACATCAAAACACCCGCACTGGAGGGCATCAACACCGCTCACGGCCAGACCACAGGCCTCCAGACGCTGCTAGATGGGCGCACCAACAACGGGAAAAGTCCTGGAACGATCGCCGGAACCGCGGCGTACCTCACCGTGCTCAGGGTGAGGCTCGAGGTAACAACTTTAAATCTCGCCGCAACGACAACGAACCTCGACGAACTATGAAACACAATGACGAGCGACGTGATTCTCGAAGAAAAGATACTGACCCTCGCGCCCACGCCGCAGTGGCTCTACCGAATGACGCATCTCAACTCGCTCGCCTGTCTAAGAAACTCTTTCGGGCTGCCCACCACTTGAATAACTGGCGCAATGTGCCTAAAAGTGTACATAAAAAAGCTGAACAGCTAGAATCCTTCATCCGACCGGCTATGCCTACCGACGGAACCATCAAACGAGTTAAGGAGAACGCGGAGGCCTGGGAAACTAGCACACAGGACACGATGGAGGGCCACTACCAGCTTTGCATGATCAACACTGCGGACGAATTGCTAGAGGCCTCCGGCAACGTTGACCAAGACACACTGAGGACAGGCTGGCAGGTGGGCTTCCGCTGGGCCTCGAAGGACCAGGGGAAGAGGTTCAACATCTCTCCCGGCGAACTTCAGAACGAGTTGCAAAGGTTGAACCATCGACTGAAGGTACCTGGACTCGAGAACACTGGTGAGCTCCTCCATGTATGTACTTTTCTTACTGTAGGGCCACAAAACCCACAAAACACCCCTCATGGGACCAATGTTGTCACAGACATTCAGTCTAATACGCAGCATCCCATTGAGATTAGTGACAGTCTTCAGAGCAGTCAGGTGACACAACAGATTGGGTACTGCAGCCTTGCTGTGGATGAAGTGTCCTGGGACTCATGCGAGTTCAATGAGGAACCAAGCATGCTTAGCCACCGAGAAATGACGGCGAGCAATGAACCACCGTCTCCGCCTATTGTAGCGCTATCACAAGAGCAAGATGTCCAAAATCAGGGTCAAGCTGCTTGCGCTCAAGAGCTTGACACGGGAATGGTCTGTGACCAGACATTCCCACCTGAGCAAAGCAACAGAGCTACCAGTGAAGACATCGCATGCTCTGTAAATGTACCTCCCTCACTTCCTAGTAGTGCTAATCCAGACGAGTCGCAGGGTCGGGCTGCCTGTGCTCAGGAGCTCGACACGGGGGTGGTCTGCGATCAGACATCCCCACCTGCTACCGGCAGCATCAGTGCAGGTGCTAGCCTAGACAGTGCTCAATCACCGATCTTTTGACACCCTCGAACGAAACTGCTGAGATGCATTCGCAGTCCACAGAGGCCACAGAAACCGACGCACATGCGGTCGACTCCAGCCTTGATGAGGGTCAGCCTGACCAACTCGAGCAGTCTTCGGACCAGCACCAACCGCACCGCCATCTACTGTGGTGATCCACAAAGGTCCCAAGAAGAATTGGAAATTGTCCTCCGTGGTTAAACAGACAGTAGTATTGGAGATGAACCCTGTCTCAGCCAGCAGCGGTGCACCGGAGATCCAATTCGAAATTTTTCCTAACTTAAGAGCTGAAAACTTAGT
>NIVC01000410.1:0-54867 GCA_002269645.1 Macrostomum lignano | reverse complement strand
TGAGTTTACCATACTTATAGTCATTTGAAGTATCAGGTACTACCTAGTAGAGACAATTCCAGCAAAAATATAAATTCGGTTATGACGTTCAGACAAGCAGCCCTGTCCTTGAGAAAGAGTAAAAATATATATGAAAATTACAGCGCGTGAACTTGCATTAAAGACGGAGCACTGCTGTACCCATTAAGTTCAGTACGGCAATCAAATAGAGAAAATGAAGAAAGAATGGAGGCTCTGCAACCCAGATTGGTCTCACTCATTGAGACGAGCTTGCATCTTTAGGGGGTTAGTATAGCACAGAAAGTGGCGTTAAATAAGGAACGTTTGCGAACTCGCATTTTTAGAGACGCTTTTCGCATCGTGTATGAATATCTATTTCGCCATCAACAACCAACATTTATCTACCGAGGATCTGAGTCATAAACAGTTTTTTACTAGCACTCTGCACCCTTCTGGAATGGCACAGAGGCTAAAGCAAATTATAGTTCACAACAACATTTTATTTTCCAGCACTAAAAATGAGAGAAGCTGAGATAAGATTAATAAAGTATAAACTTGCTTATTCTAAAGTCTTATCGAATCAAATAAAATTTCTTTAGTCAACTTTTTTTTCAGTTTATTAATTGTTTGAAAGCAATCACGCCTTTCTTTGCTCACGAATCATTTAAATTAATAATATGTACTGCACGCTTACTTGCAAAGCTTTTAGTTTTGTGCCTAAAATCATAGGATAGAAAAAATGACAGCCTAATCTTCGCAGTCAACTAAAATATTTTACTTTAAAGCACGAAAAACTGCGTTTTACTGTGTAATAGTGACACAATAAACTGGACTAGCATTGACTTTTGTTTCGTCCAACCAGCATTTGTTGCTTGTATCATCAAGCTATTTCTTCGTGAATTCGATCATTGACGAAAGGTTGCTCTGCCGATATTTTTACCATAGATGCAGCGTGTAACGTAGAATGTCACGACAAGCCCCGCTGACAGCTGTCAAGCCCAGCATCCCAAGTGCTGCAATGCAAGCCAGCTGATAACGAATGTTCGCCTGCTGCCACCACTGTTGCCTGCAGAGTCGAATGGCCGTCCGCACACAACGTACCAGTGCTGATCGATGCTTCTCGTCGGGTCGCAGTCGGATCCAGGACATCCCTTGTGGCTGCTGATAATTCGTTTGGACAAAGGTATATTTGACGCTGACGACCGCTTGCAGACAGGTCGGTAATGTCGCCAGGCACGGGCCGATCGGCGAAAGAGGCTGATGAAATCCGACGCTTTTCTGGCCTGGATCAGCCAGAATTGAAACTGAAAGCAGCACTAAATAATAGATGAACCCCACCAGCGGTATAGTCAAGTCTGCAGTCGTCTTTGAACTTTCTGGCGAGCCGGACGTGAAGATGCTGCTACAACAACAATTGACGTCATGCCGACTAACAGGGCGATCAGGCTGGTTTGCGTAGGTACACCGTCGCCTACGAACTGATCCAGCGGCAGGGTGAGCAGCACCATACTCGGAGTGCTCCAGCAAGCAGGCGATAAGCTGGACCAAAACGTCTACTAGAAGCAGTCAGCGCGGCAAAGCAGAAAGGAAAAAGCTACAGCAAACATGCCATTACCGGCTGCCACGCCCATGACTCGGTCTGCCAGCAGCGGATCGGAGTCGTGCCAGGTGTAAGCCACAAACGGACGCAGACGGCGTCCATGGGGAATAGGAGCAGGAAGGCTAAAATGCCTGCGACAGCCGCACGACCGATGCGGCTGTTCCAGCCAAAACTGTGTAAAATGTCGGCGGACTGACAGGCTACGTAGATGAATAGGCCGTACAGAGCTGGCTGCCAGGCTGGCAAGCGAGGACCGAGCATCAGCCATGCCTGGGCGTGCCAGAAGTTATTCACAATCGCAGGCTGGTGAATACAACTTCGTTGACAGCGCCAGAGATGGTGGCAGCAAGTAGGACCGATAGTTTGCGTCGCCGAATGGCGTGTAGGATTAGCAACGAGTAGAGACTGAGAGTGGTCAGCTCGAGGCTTAGTAGCACTGGAGAGTCCTTGAAAGAAGTTATAGATAAAAAACATGCATTTCAATTGGTAAAATTTTAATTCTATTGTACTTTAATAAGAATAGAACCTACGTGAAAAACCTGGTGGATGCTGTTGACGTGTCGCCATGGATACTGATTGTAATCGGGGGCGATGTTGATGCTGGACTTTGCCATTGCTGTTATTTTAGCATTTGTGATTACGATCGAGTGCACCAGTAGTTTTGAACTATCTTGAACAAAACCTTGTTTCCAGACTTTCAGAAGGCTATGAAAATTAAGCGACCGGAATGACTGAGTAGGAACAAAAAACCTGAGCAAATAAAAGCACAGATTTTTTGTTTAAGTATGCATGTAAGTCAGGTAAGCTTCTTCCACTATGCAGCCAGATGGAATTTACTCGACAAGTGGGCAAATGGAATTTATTCGACAGGGACTCAGACGGAATTTACTCGCTAGAAAGGCGAATTTCAAGTATCTGTCGTACGTGACCTTGACTTGACTGCCAACTGGAGCCTGAATTGCTGCTACCCGCTTATCTTGGAGCTGCCCAGGCCACACAGCGGAACAATTGAGTGATAGAGCAAGGTTAAAGGTTGTGTGTGAGCATAGTGGAGCTAGCTAGTAAGCTACAGACACTCAGTGAGGGTCGCTATACAGTGACAGTCCGTGCAAGACTGCGCCAGATTTTCTTCTCTCTCTCTTTCTCTCTTCTCGCATTTGAGCAGAGCTCAGCTGTACTAGTGCTATCGCTCTCGCGCCACATTTTTTTTAAAAAATCAGCACACTAACAAATTTACACGTAGAGAGTCGATAAATATTATATTTTGGATCTCTTAAAGTAAGCTTCCAGCTACACTTGGTTAATATTCAGACTACCGATCTATAGAAATCTGTTATAGGTCCACCAAGACTCAACGAAACTATGGATTTAATAAAAACTTGGTACTCGAAATGGGATCATATCCCTTGGAAGCACATTTCGTCGCCGAAAGAACAGTGGCAGGTAATTTTAACAAACTTTAATTCGTTTTATTTGTTAGTTTTAGCTCGTATTGTGCACAGATCCGAGATTTAAACAAATCTTTTTTCAGGTTCTGCCAACGTTTCTGATCGGCGAGTATCTGTTTATCTTCCTTGCCGCTTTAGCGCTAATCCACGCTATTCGACAAGACCGTCGGCACGTCTTCGTCTGGTTCGCCAGCTTTCTTGCCGGCTCATCAAACGACATATTTTTTATGTACCTGCCTCTGGTTGACAACTTCTGGCAGGCTCAAGCAACAATAATGCTCACGCCTAGGCTGCCGCTGTACATCTGTTGCGTTTATTGCACGTTCATGTACTTTGCTACGGTAAGCGCTTGGCGACTGGGCCTACCGACTCTGGCGGAAGCTTGTCTCAGCGGTCTCATGGGCATCATGATCTACATGCCGTACGACATCATCGGTATCAAGTTTCTTTGGTGAGTTTGTGTTTGACTAATGAAACAGTGACCCCCCATCTGGGTGCAGGGACTTTTTAAGCCTAATTACATTTACATCATAACTGATTACACCTGCGCTCAATTGGGCCAGATGTGCAACCGACAGCTCAGCCGCAGCTATTGCGCGGCGTATCTGAAGGCTGCGTACGGCTGTTCAGTCCAAGGACTGGGGGGTCGCCACACACTCTCAATTACCCCAGCTAATGCTGGCACTCCATTTTACAGCTGGGTGAACCGAAGCAATGCAGAGTTAAGTGACTTGCTGAAGGACACAAATTGTTCCAGTGGGATCGGGAGTCGAACCACGGACCTTCAAGTCATGAATCTGACACTCTAACCTCTGGGCTATAACCCCTATTGTTATTACACAACAATTTATGATTATGGGCCCCTTGATACACGACTCACGACCCCTAACCCAAAACTGCTGCTCCCGTACAGGAAATATTACGGGAAATAACGACGAACACCAATGAACATGATAAAAATTAACCATTCATACTATCAAGCATGATAATATCATTGGATGCAATCCCAATAAATCAGCCGTTTATTCAGTATTCAGTACTCAAAACTAAATGTTAAATGATTAGATCCAGTAACGATGCATTGATAAGTATTTGCTTAAAACGTGCTTCACCAGTGAGAATGTATTGAACCTGTTGAGTGATCGGTCAATCAATCTTTCTACTATTCCGAAAGCATCTGATAGCAGACATAGTCAGCAACACGCGAAATTCACCAACTGATTCATCAGGTGGACCTGGCATGACACGGACCCGCCAATCAGCTATCGAATGCTCGCGTTCCGGTAGGCAGCACCCTATGGGTGATCACCTTCACCGGGACCTTCAGCTTCCTGATTAGAACGGTCTATTTGAACTGGCGTCGATCTGAAGCCGTTGCCATGGTTGCTGTTTGTCTCTTGTCGACGCCGCTAATGATGGTGCAAATGGCGCTGCTACAGCTGATCAGTTGGGATCGCCAAGGTGTGCCGACACTGTCCAGCCTGATGGTCGGTGTGGGTCTCTACCTGGTAGCCATTGCTCGACAGTCGCCAAGACGCTCGCTGTTGAAGCATCCGTGCGGTCCATTCATTCGTGCTGCTCCAGATTTCTCTATCAACCTGGCTCTCTGCTGTTACTATGCCGCTCTGTTTTGCATCATGTTCTTTGGCCGGCCGGAGGATCACGTGAGCGACGGCATCCACCAGACCTACGGGCCGTGCAGAGTTGAGCAAAAGGACTTCTCTGGACAGGTGAGTTCAACAGTGTTTATAGATAGCGGATGACAATTCATGGAGTATCAGTCACGGACAGGTCATAAGAAGCAGTCGTGTAGGTAGCAGAGACACGAGTATTAGACGAATCGGTTGTGCGAAGCAGTGGGTAGGTCGCCTATCGAAATAAGCTTAAAATTCCGGACGAAAACTCCAAGGGTGTACATCCTTGATCGTAGAGTAAAAGGCATATTATAAATTATCAATTAAATTACTGATAATTACAGGTAGGTAACACATTATACGTCATCTTTGTATCATTTGAGCTTGCTGGAATTGAACTTGCTTTCAAGTAATTGTATTTTTCGATGGCCTTACCGTAGGTTCGGCACCGCTACGTCTGCGAGAGGGACATGGACGAAGACTGGGATTTCTCCTGTCCGGCCGCCAAAGGCGAGCTGCCCGCAGACTATAGCGACTGGTACGTGGTGTGCGGCCGGGCCCATCGCAACCGGCCCCTGTGGGTTGCCGCGCTGGCTTTCTACGCTCTGCTCGGCTCGTTCACCTATTCGCGCATTCTACGCTTCGGCAAGAGGCGGTCGTATTCAACTAGTCCTACTGGCAGTAGGCTGCACGGGGAGTGAAGCATGAATTGTAGTAAACGATATTTATCCTAAAATTTCACACTGAATAGTTAATCGTTTCAACTGAAATAACAAAACACTAGTGATTTTAAATTTGTTTTGTGCAATACTACCGTTTATTTAAACAAAATATATATAAACTACTTCTAGAATTAATCAAATAATGTACTAGATTGAATTTATACTATAAAAATCATGCTAAAAAGAGCCCTGCAGGAAGTGAAGGTTGCATATATATCGTCAGGTAGCTTTGAGGTGTAGCGGATTTTAGTTCGAGTACAGAGGGCTAATTTTATTACGATTATATTTATTTTTAATAATTTAACAGTTTAACAAACACTAACTAAAGGAGTAAAAATATGACTAATAGAAATACAGCTTGAACCGATCAGGAGGGCGGCGCGAGACGAGGTATAACAATTGAATTCTACACGCGGTTTAAATACCATACAAATTCTTGGAAGCATATGGTATAGCAAAAATTAAAGAATCATTTTAAATACACATACTTTTGTTGAAATTAAATACAGCTAATCATAACATTAAATAAATAAACAAAATATATCATCTAGTAAACTACGGTAATTAAATCTACAACGCTACAGAGGCTAGCTTCCAGGATATAATCTCGGTAGGTTCTTGGACATAGTTTTGGGAAGATCCACTGGTAG
The DNA here is from genome assembly GCA_002269645.1 of Macrostomum lignano. Classification (NCBI taxonomy): domain Eukaryota; kingdom Metazoa; phylum Platyhelminthes; family Macrostomidae; genus Macrostomum; species Macrostomum lignano. The sequence continues at coordinate 48,813 of NIVC01000410.1, read as the reverse complement.
TTTCCAGGCTATTTATCAGTAGGTTTTTAGGCACATCTTCCAGTAGTTTTCATAGTGTTTTCTCAGTAGGTTTTTGGAGAGATCCTTCAGTAGTTTGCCGGTATGTTCATGGTAGATTCTCGGGTAGATTCTTAAATTCTTCGGGCAGATCCTTTGTTGATTGCATGAGAATTCTTTTCGGTTAGGCTTTTAGATTTTCGGATAAATCATGCTGTTAGGTCTGTTGACACACTATCGAATAGTTGTAATGGTCAGGGTCTCTTGGTGTGGGTCTTGCCTGAGGCGTGGTAGAATTCTGGACGTTTCTCTGATTCGATTCTGGATTAGGACTGAGGGGAATTAGGCTGGCCCTTCAGACAGAATTATCTGCATGCGAATGCCTACAGCAAATTCCTGCAACAGCTCGTACTCGGTTGTGCAGGATTAAGGCAATCATTTTTCTACTCCGTCAGCCAGTCGTGGAAGAAGCGTGAGAAAGAAGAAATCCATATTTGTCTCTGGAAATTTGCCCTTTTATTAGGTAGCTTAGGTAGTTTGTTGCATGGTCAACAGCCGCTCGAAAATCGAGGAAGGCAACTCGACTCGCTCATCCTTGCCTACTAAACTGCATGGTGGGAGTGAGACGATATTAAGATTTCTATGCTGGATATGCACTGCAGTCACGCGTGAAGAAAGGGCCTTGTCAATAGCTGAGAATCTTTCAGCCTGTTTCGCAGGGTCGGCCCAACTTTGACAGCTGTGCCAGGCTGGCTCCTACCCCCGCTTCTGTTTCTATCTGCCTGCTTCTGCTGCTGCATTTCCTGACAGACTGTCTTGTTTGCACAATGGCCATCTCCAGTGCCGCTTTGGGTAAGGGATTTGCGTCTGCTGCTGCTATAATTGCTTTAACCTGACTGGAATGTACTTTCTAATTAATAGGATGGCATGGTGGGCGCGTTGAAAAGAATCAGTAAGGAATTTGGCTCGTAAATATGCACTTATCTTGCGTCGATTTGGGTGAAAAGCGCCAGTTTTGATCGGCAAAAACTGCGGCAGGATGCTGTATAGACGTTTGCAATAATACTCGACGATTGATGAAAGCTGGAGTCCTTGTTGCTGGCGCCCCTGGTGCTGGTTCCCCTGGTGCTGGCGCCCCTGGTGCTGGCGCCCCTGGTGCTGGCGCCCCTGGTGCTGGCGCCCCTGGTGCTGGCGCCCCTGGTGCTGGCGCCCCTGGTGCTGGCGCCCCTGGTGCTGGCGCCCCTGGTGCTGGCGCCCCTGGTGCTGGCGCCCCTGGTGCTGGCGCCCCTGGTGCTGGCGCCCCTGGTGCTGGCGCCCCTGGTGCTGGCGCCCCTGGTGCTGGCGCCCCTGGTGCTGGCGCCCCTGGTGCTGGCGCCCCTGGTGCTGGCGCCCCTGGTGCTGGCGCCCCTGGTGCTGGCGCCCCTGGTGCTGGCGCCCCTGGTGCTGGCGCCCCTGGTGCTGGCGCCCCTGGTGCTGGCGCCCCTGGTGCTGGCGCCCCTGGTGCTGGCGCCCCTGGTGCTGGCGCCCCTGGTGCTGGCGCCCCTGGTGCTGGCGCCCCTGGTGCTGGCGCCCCTGGTGCTGGCGCCCCTGGTGCTGGCGCCCCTGGTGCTGGCGCCCCTGGTGCTGGCGCCCCTGGTGCTGGCGCCCCTGGTGCTGGCGCCCCTGGTGCTGGCGCCCCTGGTGCTGGCGCCCCTGGTGCTGGCGCCCCTGGTGCTGGCGCCCCTGGTGCTGGCGCCCCTGGTGCTGGCGCCCCTGGTGCTGGCGACCCTGGTGCTGGCGCCCCTGGTGCTGGCGCCCCTGGTGCTGGCGCCCCTGGTGCTGGCGCCCCTGGTGCTGGCGCCCCTGGTGCTGGCGCCCCTGGTGCTGGCGCCCCTGGTGCTGGCGCCCCTGGTGCTGGCGCCCCTGGTGCTGGCGCCCCTGGTGCTGGCGCCCCTGGTGCTGGCGCCCCTGGTGCTGGCGCCCCTGGTGCTGGCGCCCCTGGTGCTGGCGCCCCTGGTGCTGGCGCCCCTGGTGCTGGCGCCCCTGGTGCTGGCGCCCCTGGTGCTGGCGCCCCTGGTGCTGGCGCCCCTGGTGCTGGCGCCCCTGGTGCTGGCGCCCCTGGTGCTGGCGCCCCTGGTGCTGGCGCCCCTGGTGCTGGCGACCCTGGTGCTGGCGCCCCTGGTGCTAAAGCCCTGGTGCTAAAGCCCCTGGTGCTAAAGCCCCTGGTGCTAAAGCCCCTGGTGCTAAAGCCCCTGGTGCTAAAGCCCTGGTGCTAAAGCCCCTGGTGCTAAAGCCCCTGGTGCTAAAGCCCCTGGTGCTAAAGCCCCTGGTGCTAAAGCCCTGGTGCTAAAGCCCCTGGTGCTAAAGCCCCTGGTGCTAAAGCCCCTGGTGCTAAAGCCCCTGGTGCTAAAGCCCCTGGTGCTAAAGCCCCTGGTGCTAAAGCCCCTGGTGCTAAAGCGTCTTTCAAGGCAAGGTAATTCAGCCAGCCAGCTCAATTTTAAGATATAAATTCTCCATAAATAAAATACTATAATATTCTTTAGAACCCAGCAATGTATCTAAGGAAAGTTGAGAGCCACCGTCTCCAGCACTTCCCCTCGGTCACGCCCCCATTTGCACTCATATAGTTAGCAATGCTGTTACCAGCCTTTTCACATCCCGGTGACCTCAAGCTGCAGTTTCCTCTGCTATACTCGTTACTTTCCTTCGCTTTCCTTCGCTTCCTTCTCTGCATCCATCTTTGCGTTGCTTTCTAGAAATCACTTTTTACTTTCTATTGGAGAACGGAGATCCTGACGGCCTGCCAATCATGCGCTGCACAAAAAAGGCACACAAATTTGATGCACTTATTGAAAAATTTACGATGCGATGAATGAACGATAAAGATTTCCATTTTTATTCAATATGCTGGAGTAGCAATCCATTCTATTCCAATTGATTTGTGATTGGCTAGATTAGCAATCCATTCTATTCCAATTGATTTGTGATTGGCTAGATTAGCAATCCATTCTATTCCAATTGATCTGTGATTCGCTAGATTAGCAATCCATTCTATTCCAATTGATCTGTGATTGGCTAGATTAGCAATCCATTCTATTCCAATTGATTTGTGATTGGCTAGATTAGCAATCCATTCTATTCCAATTGATCTGTGATTGGCTAGATTAGCAATCCATTCTATTCCAATTGATCTGTGATTGGCTAGATTAGCAATCCATTCTATTCCAATTGATTTGTGATTGGCTAGATTAGCAATCCATTCTATTCCAATTGATTTGTGATTGGCTAGATTAGCAATCCATTCTATTCCAATTGATTTGTGATTGGCTAGATTAGCAATCCATTCTATTCCAATTGATCTGTGATTGGCTAGATTAGCAATCCATTCTATTCCAATTGATTTGTGATTGGCTAGATTAGCAATCCATTCTATTCCAATTGATCTGTGATTGGCTAGATTAGCAATCCATTCTGTTCCAATTGATTTGTGATTGGCTAGATTAGCAATCCATTTTATTCCAATTGATCTGTGATTGGCTAGATTAGCAATCCATTCTATTCCAATTGATTTGTGATTGGCTAGATTAGCAATCCATTCTATTCCAATTGATTTGTGATTGGCTAGATTAGCAATCCATTCTATTCCAATTGATTTGTGATTGGCTAGATTAGCAATCCATTCTATTCCAATTGATTTGTGATTGGCTAGATTAGCAATCCATTCTATTCCAATTGATTTGTGATTGGCTAGATTAGCAATCCATTCTATTCCAATTGATTTGTGATTGGCTAGATTAGCAATCCATTCTATTCCAATTGATCTGTGATTGGCTAGATTAGCAATCCATTCTATTCCAATTGATCTGTGATTGGCTAGATTAGCAATCCATTCTATTCCAATTGATCTGTGATTGGCTAGATTAGCAATCCATTCCCATTCCTTTATTAATAATCCAAATCTCACGTATTCATTCAACACACGTGCTTGTACGGTAAATTCCCGTTTTCCATATCAGCACTATTCTACAATATTTGATGAAGAATAGAATGGACGATGCAGAGCAGCCATTGCAGTGCCAATGCGGGCTCGCACAGAGGGGTGCAGAAGCCCTAACTCTCCATCCAGACAGACTGACAGCTCGAAGTCCCGCAACTGATTGAGTTATTCTGCTTGGAAGGGTCGCATATTTTTGGGAATTAGATATCGACTCACTGATGTAGGACGAAGCTGGAAGACGAATACAAATGAGGACTTCTAGAACAGAACTGGCTGGTTTGAAGTCTGCTTCAATTATTGATTTTAGTGCAAATAAGTAGGAAAATGGACTTTTATAAATAGTTTACAACATATTCACCACTTTATTGAAGCTCCTTGTACAGTGCAGACGTTCTTAGTCCTATTCAACATTGGTATTTTTCTGAAAGGATTTCTCTTTCTATTGAAAGAAAATGCTCACAGGGAAGTTGCTGAGATGCCATGGCTCAACTGGGGGAGGGGGTTGCTGAGATGCCATGGCTCAACTGGGGGGAGGGGGGTTGCTGAGATGCCATGGCTCAAGTGGGGGAGTTGCTGAGAAGCCATGGCTCAAGTGCGGGAGTTGCTGAGATGCCATGGCTCAAGTGGGGGAGTTGCTGAGATGCCATGGCTCAAGTGGGGGAGTTGCTGAGATGCCATGGCTCAAGTGGGGGAGTTGCTGAGATGCCATGGCTCAAGTGGGGGAGTTGCTGAGATGCCATGGCTCAAGTGGGGGAGTTGCTGAGATGCCATGGCTCAAGTGGGAGAGTTGCTGAGATGCCATGGCTCAAGTGCGGGAGTTGCTGAGATGCCATGGCTCAAGTGGGGGAGTTGCTGAGATGCCATGGCTCAAGTGGGGGAGTTGCTGAGATGCCATGGCTCAAGTGGGGGGAGGGAGTTGCTGAGATGCCATGGCTCAAATTGGGGGGGGGGTTGTTGAGATGCCATGGTATCTGGCTTAAGTAGCGCTTAGTTTCCAATTCAGATACAATATTTGGTGATCCATGAATAGGAACTCGATATTTGAGCTTGTGTGCGCGGGGGGATTTGAGAGCTGACACAGCAAGCTGCGCCTTAATGCTGTTTGAGTACATCAGACAAGATTAGGCTGGGGAATAACATTCTGCAACAAGATTGAGCTGGATTGACTTTGCGACTTTGTCACGACAACCAGATAAGAGTCCTGTTATCCGGGTATGTTAATTAACTCTCGAGAGGCATTCTAATCTCGTACTAAGTAGGAATTGTACTAGCAACAAGGGTGGGGGTGACTGGCTTGTCCGACAAATTAAGCTCTGCTTTTGGTGGGAGTTGATCAATTCTCTGGTCAGCTGAGGAATGTTTTTGAGAAACATTAGTCTGGCACAATCTGATGTATTCATATTTTTGTTAATCTCCCCATCTCCCCATCTCACCCTCTATTTCCTTATCTCACCGCCTCTCTCCCTATTTCACCCTCTCCTCACTTATCTCATCCCTCTCTCTCTCTCACCCTATCTCACCCTTCTTTCTCCCATCTCACCTTCTCCTACATTATCTCACCGCCTCTCTCCCATCTCACCTTCTCCTACATTATCTCACCGCCTCTCTCCCATCTCACCTTCTCCTACATTATCTCACCGCCTCTCTCCCATCTCACCTTCTCCTACATTATCTCACCGCCTCTCACCCTATCCCCCCTCTCCTACATTATCTCACGGCCTCTCTCCCTATCCCCCCTCTCTAGATTATCTCACCGCCTCTCTCCCTATCCCCCTCTCTACATTATCTCATCGCCTCTCTCCCTATCCCCCCTCTCCTACATTATCTCACGGCCTCTCTCCCTATCCCCCCTCTCCTACATTATCTCACGGCCTCTCTCCCTATCTCACCCTCTCCTACATTATCTCACGGCCTCTCTCCCTATCTCACCCTCTCCTACATTATCTCACGGTCTCTCTCCCTATCCCCCCTCTCTACATTATCTCACCGCCTCTCTCCTTATCCCCCCTCTCTACATTATCTCACCGCCTCTCTCCCTATCTCACCCTCTCTAGATTATCTCACGGCCTCTCTCCCTATCTCACCCTCTCCTACATTATCTCACCGCCTCTCTCCCTATCCCCCCTCTCTAGATTATCTCACCGCCTCTCTCCCTATCCCCCCTCTCTACGTTATCTCACCGCCTCTCTCCCTATCTCACCCTCTCTAGATTATCTCACGGCCTCTCTCCCTATCTCACCCTCTCCTACATTATCTCACCGCCTCTCTCCCTATCCCCCCTCTCTAGATTATCTCACCGCCTCTCTCTCTATCCCCCCTCTCTAGATTATCTCACCCGCCTCTCTCTCTATCTCACCGTCTCCCCACTTATCTCACCCCTCTCTCTCTCTCACCGTCTCCCCACTTATCTCACCCCTCTCTCTCTCTCACCCTATCTCACCCGTCTTTCTCCCTATCTCAACATCTGTCCCTATCCCACACCCCTCTCCTTTTCTGTCTCTCCCTCTCTCTTCTACCATCTGCATAACTATCTTTTCTGTCTCTACCCTTCTCCTCTCTCTCACACTTCCTTCCCACTCTGCCCCCCTCTTTCTCTCTCTGCAGCCTTTGCACATCTCATCCACTTTCTAGCGATTTCTCTTTGACCTTCGTTTCTTTGAAATTCTATATCTGATCTTTTTATCTTCCCTCAGTGTCCCTCCGTGTCCCCAAGTGCACTTCACAGCTCAATCATTTTGTGCTCTTGTTATGTCTGGACTATGTCAAGCAATTCACACGAAGTCACGTATTTAAAGAATTCTACAAGCAAAGATGATCGACTGTCGATCTCAAATGATGACTTTTAGCAGCTTGAAGCAGATTATTGCAGATTTTAAGGCCCTACAAATTACAGTTCTCCTATTGGAAAATCTTTTCATTTTTTTCTGACATTCATGCATCCCAGCTGTTTTCATCTAGCCAGGAGGTCAAGTTTTCTTTCCCAAATCCCTCCAGAACTGCCTCTCCAGGACAGAAATGGGATGTGCGGGCTGACACAACCTCTTCCCCAATGACAGAGAAATCTCCCTTTGCTTCTAAGGCCCAATGGCGAGGCTATTGGAGGTTCTGGTCAAACTCCCAAACCTTCCCCTTAAATACTAGTTCCGATTGCAGCAGTCCACTTCAGTGGACACGGGCCCACTGTATAAGTAAGTAAAGTGAAACACGGAAAAGTTCCTAGTCGAAATACAACTCGAAGGATAAGAAGTCAAATTCAGGTGAGCTTCTTTCCTTGACTGCAGTAAAATTTTCTATGGTTATTAGAAAGATAGCAAGATTCTAGTAACCTCAAACTGGCGCTTCTAGTAACCTTAAACTGGCGCTTCCAGTAACCTCAAACTGGCGCTTCTAGTAAACTTAAAGTGGCGCTTCTAGTAACCTCAAAGTGGCGCTTCTAGTAACCTCAAAGTGGCGCTTCTAGTAACCTCAAAGTGGCGCTTCTAGTAACCTTAAAGTGGCGCTTCTAGTAACTTCAAACTGGCGCTTCTAGTAAACTTAAAGTGGCGCTTCTAGTAACCTCAAAGTGGCGCTTCTAGTAACCTTAAAGTGGCGCTTCTAGTAACCTTAAAGTGGCGCTTCTAGTAACCTTAAAGTGGCTCTTCTAGTAACTTCAAACTGGCGCTTCTAGTAAACTTAAAGTGGCGCTTCTAGTAATCTCAAAGTGGCGCTTCTAGTAACCTCAAAGTGGCGCTTCTAGTAACCTTAAAATGGCGCTTCTAGTAACCTCAAAGTGGCGCTTCTAGTAACCTCAAAGTGGCGCTTCTAGTAAACTCAAACTGGCGCTTCTAGTAACCTCAAACTGGCGCTTCTAGTAACCTCAAACTGGCGCTTCTAGTAACCTCAAACTGGCGCTTCTAGTAACCTCAAACTGGCGCTTCTAGTAACCTCAAAGTGGCGCTTCTAGTAACCTCAAACTGGCGCTTCTAGTAACCTCAAACTGGCGCTTCTAGTAACCTCAAACTGGCGCTTCTAGTAACCTCAAACTGGCGCTTCTAGTAACCTCAAACTGGCGCTTCTAGTAACCTCAAAGTGGCGCTTCTAGTAACCTCAAAGTGGCGCTTCTAGTAACCTTAAAATGGCGCTTCTAGTAACCTTAAACTGGCGCTTCTAGTAACCTCAAACTGGCGCTTCTAGTAACCTCAAAGTGGCGCTTCTAGTAACCATAAAGTGGCGCTTCTAGTAACCTTAAAGTGGCGCTTCTAGTAACCTTAAACTGGCGCTTCTAGTAACCTCAAACTGGCGCTTCTAGTAACCTTAAAGTGGAGCTTCTAGTAACCTCAAAGTGGCGCTTCTAGTAACCTCAAAGTGGCGCTTCTAGTAACCTCAAACTGGCGCTTCTAGTAACCTCAAACTGGCGCTTCTAGTAAACTTAAAGTGGCGCTTCTAGTAACCTCAAACTGGCGCTTCTAGTAAACTTAAAGTGGCGCTTCTAGTAACCTCAAACTGGCGCTTCTAGTAAACTTAAAGTGGCGCTTCTAGTAACCTCAAACTGGCGCTTCTAGTAAACTTAAAGTGGCGCTTCTAGTAACCTCAAACTGGCGCTTCTAGTAAACTTAAAGTGGCGCTTCTAGTAAACTTAAAGTGGCGCTTCCAGTAACCTTAAAGTGGCGCTTCTAGTAACCTCAAAGTGGCGCTTCTAGTAAACTTAAAGTGGCGCTTCTAGTAACCTCAAACTGGCGCTTCTAGTAAACTTAAAGTGGCGCTTCTAGTAACCTCAAACTGGCGCTTCTAGTAAACTTAAAGTGGCGCTTCTAGTAAACTTAAAGTGGCGCTTCCAGTAACCTTAAAGTGGCGCTTCTAGTAACCTCAAAGTGGCGCTTCTAGTAACCTTAAAATGGCGCTTCTAGTAACCTTAAACTGGCGCTTCTAGTAACCTCAAACTGGCGCTTCTAGTAACCTCAAAGTGGCGCTTCTAGTAACCATAAAGTGGCGCTTCTAGTAACCTTAAAGTGGCGCTTCTAGTAACCTTAAACTGGCGCTTCTAGTAACCTCAAACTGGCGCTTCTAGTAACCTTAAAGTGGAGCTTCTAGTAACCTCAAAGTGGCGCTTCTAGTAACCTCAAAGTGGTGCTTCTAGTAACCTCAAACTGGCGCTTCTAGTAACCTCAAACTGGCGCTTCTAGTAAACTTAAAGTGGCGCTTCTAGTAACCTCAAACTGGCGCTTCTAGTAAACTTAAAGTGGCGCTTCTAGTAACCTCAAACTGGCGCTTCTAGTAAACTTAAAGTGGCGCTTCTAGTAACCTCAAACTGGCGCTTCTAGTAAACTTAAAGTGGCGCTTCTAGTAACCTCAAACTGGCGCTTCTAGTAAACTTAAAGTGGCGCTTCTAGTAAACTTAAAGTGGCGCTTCCAGTAACTTTAAAGTGGCGCTTCTAGTAACCTCAAAGTGGTGCTTCTAGTAACCTCAAAGTGGTGCTTCTAGTAACCTCAAACTGGCGCTTCTATTAACCTCAAACTGGCGCTTCTAGTAACCTCAAATTGGCGCTTCTAGTAACCTCAAACTGGCGCTTCTAGTAACCTCAAACTGGCGCTTCTAGTAACCTCAAACTGGCGCTTCTAGTAACCTCAAAGTGGCGCTTCTAGTAACCTCAAACTGGCGCTTCTAGTAACCTCAAAGTGGCGCTTCTAGTAACCTCAAAGTGGCGCTTCTAGTAACCTTAAAATGGCGCTTCTAGTAACCTTAAACTGGCGCTTCTAGTAACCTCAAACTGGCGCTTCTAGTAACCATAAAGTGGCGCTTCTAGTAACCTTAAAGTGGCGCTTCTAGTAACCTTAAAGTGGCGCTTCCAATAACCTCAAACTGGCGCTTCTAGTAACCTCAAAGTGGCGCTTTTAGTAAACTTAAAGTGGCGCTTCTAGTAACCTCAAAGTGGCGCTTCTAGTAACCTCAAAGTGGCGCTTCCAGTAACCTCAAAGTGGTGCTTCTAGTAACCTCAAAGTGGCGCTTCTAGTAAACTTAAAGTGGCGCTTCTAGTAACCTCAAAGTGGTGCTTCTAGTAACCTCAAAGTGGCGCTTCCAGTAACGTCAAAGTGGCGCTTCTAGTAATCTCAAAGTGGTGCTTCTAGTAACCTCAAAGTGGCGCTTCTAGTAACCTCAAAGTGGTGCTTCTAGTAACCTCAAAGTGGCGCTTCCAGTAACCTCAAAGTGGCGCTTCTAGTAACCTCAAACTGGCGCTTCTAGTAACCTCAAAGTGGCGCTTCTAGTAACCTCAAAGTGGCGTTTCTAGTAACCTCAAACTGGCGCTTCTAGTAACCTCAAAGTGGCGCTTCTAGTAACCATAAAGTGGCGCTTCTAGTAACCTTAAAGTGGCGCTTCTAGTAACCTTAAAGTGGCGCTTCCAGTAACCTCAAACTGGCGCTTCTAGTAAACTTAAAGTGGCGCTTCTAGTAATCTCAAAGTGGCGCTTCTAGTAACCTCAAACTGGCGCTTCTAGTAACCTCAAAGTGGCGCTTCTAGTAACCTCAAATTGGCGCTTCTAGTAACCTCAAAGTGGCGCTTCTAGTAAACTTAAACTGGCGCTTCTAGTAACCTTAAAGTGGCGCTTCTAGTAACCTCAAATTGGCGCTTTTAGTAAACTTAAAGTGGCGCTTCTAGTAACCTCAAACTGGCGCTTCTAGTAACCTCAAACTGGCGCTTCTAGTAATCTCAAAGTGGCGCTTCCAGTAACCTTAAAGTGGCGCTTCTAGTAACCTCAAAGTGGCGCTTCTAGTAACCTCAAAGTGGCGCTTCTAGTAACCTCAAAGTGGCGCTTCTAGTAACCTCAAAGTGGCGCTTCTAGTAACCTCAAAGTGGCGCTTCTAGTAACCTCAAACTGGCGCTTCTAGTAACCTCAAACTGGCGCTTCTAGTAACCTCAAATTGGCGCTTCTAGTAAACTTAAAGTGGCGCTTCTAGTAACCTCAAACTGGCGCTTCTAGTAACCTCAAACTGGCGCTTCTAGTAACCTCAAACTGGCGCTTCTAGTAACCTTAAAGTGGCGCTTCTAGTAACCTCAAATTGGCACCTCTCGTAACTCGAAAGTGGTACCTTTAGTAAGAAAAATAGCGCCCGCTTGTACTCAAAGTAGCGCCGAAAGTACTAAGTTTTCCATGTTAGCAGACGAAGAAATTGGACTCAATCGCAGATTCCCTTGAGATTTGTTTCTTGACAAAAACATCAGTCTTTTTATCACGTCTAAGCCATTTTTGTGAGAGAAGATATTTTAATTCTAAGCACGATCTTGTCGATTTTAATAATTTAATGCCAACTGGAAAAGCGCCACTCTTTGCGGCGCAATTTAAATGAAGCGAATTGAATCCAGAATTTTTTTTCTGCTTTCTGTTATCTGCAGCTTGTGTTTTGTAGAATGTCTGGGTGACTTTTAAATTCTTTTAAATGGGAGACTTTTTAACGCTTAATCACTGAAGTACGAGTATAACTTTTTTTCAATATTTAAAGTACACGTAGATTTTACCACGTCTGTTCAAAATGGATCTTTCTTCTCTTCTCTCTCTCCTCTCCTCTCCCCATTCTCTCTCCTCTTTTCTCCCCATTCTCTCTCCTCTTTTCTCCCCATTCTCTCTCCTCTTTTCTCCCCATTCTCTCTCCTCTTTTCTCCCCATTCTCTCTCCTCTCCTCTCCCCATTCTCTCTCCTCTCCTCTCCCCATTCTCTCTCCTCTTTTCTCCCCATTCTCTCTCCTCTCCTCTCCCCATTCTCTCTCCTCTTTTCTCCCCATTCTCTCTCCTCTTTTCTCCCCATTCTCTCTCCTCTTTTCTCCCCATTCTCTCTCCTCTTTTCTCCCCATTCTCTCTCCTCTCCTCTCCCCATTCTCTCTCCTCTCCTCTCCCCATTCTCTCTCCTCTCCTCTCCCCATTCTCTCTCCTCTCCTCTCCCCATTCTCTCTCCTCTTTTCTCCCCATTCTCTCTCCTCTTTTCTCCCCATTCTCTCTCCTCTTTTCTCCCCATTCTCTCTCCTCTCCTCTCCCCATTCTCTCTCCTCTCCTCTCCCCATTCTCTCTCCTCTCCTCTCCCCATTCTCTCTCCTCTCCTCTCCCCATTCTCTCTCCTCTACTCTCCCCATTCTCTCTCCTCTCCTCTCCCCATTCTCTCTCCTCTACTCTCCCCATTCTCTCTCCTCTACTCTCCCCATTCTCTCTCCTCTCCTCTCCCCATTCTCTCTCCTCTACTCTCCCCATTCTCTCTCCTCTCCTCTCCCCATTCTCTCTCCTCTTTTCTCCCCATTCTCTCTCCTCTCCTCTCCCCATTCTCTCTCCTCTCCTCTCCCCATTCTCTCTCCTCTTTTCTCCCCATTCTCTCTCCTCTTTTCTCCCCATTCTCTCTCCTCTTCTCTCCCCATTCTCTCTCCTCTTCTCTCCCCATTCTCTCTCCTCTTTTCTCCCCATTCTCTCTCCTCTCCTCTCCCCATTCTCTCTCCTCTCCTCTCCCCATTCTCTCTCCTCTTTTCTCCCCATTCTCTCTCCTCTCCTCTCCCCATTCTCTCTCCTCTTTTCTCTCCTCCCCTCTCTCCCCTTTCCTGTCTCTCCTCTCCTCTCCTCTCCTCTTCCCATTTTTCTCATCTCTCTCTTCGCTTCTCTCATTTCCTCTCTTCTCTCCATTACTATGCTGTCTTAAATTCTCTCTCTTCTGCCTTCTCCTTTAAAAAGTACATTTCCAGCCTATTTTAAACCCAATAATTTTATCCTCAATCGCACTTATAGACAGGACTAGCAATCTAGTGCGGCCCCCCTTCGGGGCGCCCAATAAGAAAGGAGCAAAAATAGTTCATGGAAAACAATAACAAAACACATTTTCTTAAACACTAATTCCTTCTTCACATTTTAAAAATCACCTTATTCGTGTAAAATTGTCACGGACTAAGATGTTTGCAAAATTAAAAAATCACATTTTCTCTAAAATTAACAAACAGTCAACAAAATATCGTTTCCCTAAATAGAAAATATTCCCAAGACAGCAAGCAACCCCCTCCAAAAGTGAACAATCGCAGATAGCAAGCATCCTCTAATGCTCATAGCAAGAATCACCACAGATAGCAAGCATCTGCAGATTAGCAAGCACCCCCCAGATATTATAGAAGCATCCACCCAGATAGCAAGCATCCACCCAGATAGCAAGCATCCTGCAGATAGCAAGAATCCCTAAATAGCAAGCATCCTGCAGATAGCAAGAATCCCTAAATAGCAAGCATCCTGCAGATAGCAAGAATCCCTGAATAGCAAGCATCCCTGGATAGAAAGAATCCCATGCATGTAGCCAGTACCCCCTCTCCCAAATAGCAAGTATCCCCCCTCGAGAGCAAGCATCACGAGACAGCAAGTAGCTAGTGCAAATGTTACTTCCGCTAATGCAATAATCGCTTTCTCAGGTTGTGCAACAATCCACGTCTCAGCGAGCGCAATAATCTCTTTTTTAGACAGCGCAGTAATCAGCTTCTCAGCTAGTGCAATAATCCTTGGTTTATTAATACCAATAATCCTTGATTAATCAAGTGCAATAATCCTTGGTTTATCAAGTGCAATAATCCTTGGTTTATCAAGTGCAGTAATCTTTGGCTTATAAAGTGCAATAATCCTTGGTTTATCAAGTGCAATAATCCTTTGTTTATCAAGTGCAATAATCCTTGGTTTATCAAGTGCAATAATCCTTGGTTTATTAAGTGCAATAATCCTTGGTTTATTAAGTGCAATAATCCTTGGTTTATCTAGCGCAGTAATCCTTGGCTTATCAGGTGCAATAATCCTTGGTTTATCAAGTGCAATATTTGTTTATCAAGTGCAATAATCCTTGGTTTATCAAGTGAAATAATCCTTGGTTTATCAAGTGCAATAATCCTTGGCTTATCAACTGCAATAATCCTTGGTTTATCAAGCGCAGTAATCTTTGGCCTATCAAGTGCAATAATCCTTGGTTTATCAAGTGCAGTAATCCTTGGCCTATCAAGTGCAATAATCCTTGGTTTATCAAGTGCAATAATCCTTGGTTTATCAAGTGTAATAATCCTTGGTTTATCAAGTGCAATAATCCTTGGCTTATCAACTGCAATAATCCTTGGTTTATCAAGTGCAATAATCCTTGGTTTATCAAGCGCAGTAATCCTTGGCCTATCAAGTGCAATAATCCTTGGCTTATCAAGTGCAATAATCCTTGGTTTATCAAGTGCAATAATCCTTGGTTTATCAAGTGCAGTAATCCTTGGCCTATCAAGTGCAATAATCCTTGGTTTGCCAAGAGCAATAATCCTTAGTTTATCGAGTGCAGTAATCCTTAGTTTTCCAAGTGCAGTAATCCTTGGTTTATTAAGAGCAATAATCCTTGGCTTATCGAGTGCAGTAATCCTTGGTTTGCCAAGAGCAATAATCCTTGGTTTATCAAGTGCAATAATCCTTGGTTTATCAAGTGCAATAATCCTTGGTTTATCAAGTGCAATAATCCTTGGTTTATCAGATGCAATAATCCTTGGCTTATCAACTGCAATAATCCTTGGTTTATCAAGTGCAATAATCCTTGGCTTATCAAGTGCAATAATCCTTGGTTTATCAAGTGCAATAATCCTTGGTTTATCAAGCGCAGTAATCTTTGGCCTATCAAGTGCAATAATCCTTTGTTTATCAAGTGCAATAATCCTTGGTTTATCAAGTGCAATAATCTTTGGTTTATCAGATGCAATAATCCTTGGCTTATCAACTGCAATAATCATTGGTTTATCAAGTGCAATAATCCTTGGCTTATCAAGTGCAATAATCCTTGGTTTATCAAGTGCAATAATCCTTGGTTTATCAAGCGCAGTAATTTTTGGCCTATCAAGTGCAATAATCCTTGGTTTATCAAGTGCAGTAATCCTTGGCCTATCAAGTGCAATAATCCTTGGTTTATCAAGTGCAATAGTCTTTGGTTTATCGAGTGCAGTAATCCTTAGTTTTCCAAGTGCAGTAATCCTTGGTTTATTAAGAGCAATATTCCTTGGTTTATCGAGTGGAGTAGTCCTTGGTTTATTAATACAATAATCCTTGAATAATCCAGTGCATTAATCCTTGGCTTATCAAGTGCAACATTCTTTACTATCAAGTGCAATAATCCATGGCTTATCAAGTGCAATAATCCTTGGCTTATCAAGTGCAATAATCCTTGGTTTATCAAGTGCAATAATCCTTTGTTTATCAAGTGCAATAATCCTTTGTTTATCAAGTGCAATAATCCTTTGTTTATCAAGTGCAATAATCCTTGGTTTATCAAGCGCAGTAATCCTTGGCTTATCAAGTGCAATAATCCTTGGTTTATCAAGTGCAATAATCCTTGGTTTATCAAGCGCAGTAATCTTTGGCCTATCAAGTGCAATAATCCTTGGTTTATCAAGTGCTGTAATCCTTGGCCTATCAAGTGCAATATTCCTTGGTTTATCAAGTGCAATAGTCCTTGGTTTATCGAGTGCAGTAATCCTTGGTTTTCCAAGTGCAATAATCCTTGGCTTCTTGAGTGCAGTAATCCTTGGTTTGCCAAGAGCAATAGTCCTTGGTTTATCGAGTGCAGTAATCCTTGGTTTTCCAAGTGCAATAATCCTTGGTTTATTAATAGCAATAATCCTTGGCTTCTTGAGTGCAGTTATCCTTGGTTTGCCAAGAGCAATAGTCCTTGGTTTATCGAGTGCAGTAATCCTTGGTTTTCCAAGTGCAATAATCCTTGGCTTCCTGAGTGCAGTAATCCTTGGTTTGCCAAGAGCAATAGTCCTTGGTTTATCGAGTGCAGTAATCCTTGGTTTTCCAAGTGCAGTAATCCTTGGTTTATTAATAGCAATAATCCTTGGCTTATCGAGTGCAGTAATCTAAGTGTTTTTATTTAGTCCTTTAATAAAACCTTTTAATAAAAAATTTTACACTACTACTTTTAAACTACTTAGATTCGAACCTAGGTCGCTGCATTAGCAGTCTGGTCTGTTCAGCTCTAGGCTAGCTCTCATCGAAATTATCAGTGATGTTGTACCACTTATATAATTCAACGAGGCCAACTCCTCCTCTGGAGGAGAAAGGGGAAGAACTCCCATCACCGGAATTCCATTCCCTGAAATCCATCAGCTGAAATTCCATGACTTGAATCCCATCTTCCAAATCATCTCCAAATCCTCTGTAAAGCCTTTCAAATACCATATCTTGTTTTCCCTGTTCGCAAAAACTGACTGCCATTGTCCAGACTCAGATTCTTCTGTCTCCTCTCTTCTCTTTTCTCTCCTCTCACGTCTCTCATCTCTACCACCTTATTTATCTCTTCTCCCTCGTCTTTCGTCTTTCTCTTCTGTCTCCTTTATCCCCTGTTTTCTCCTCTCTCCTCTCTCCTCTCCTCTCTCATCTCTCATCCCTCATGCCTCATCTCACTATTTCTTTCTCCTCTACTCTCAGCTCCTCTCTTCTCTCTCCTCTCATCTCTCCTGTCTCCCTCTGCTATCTCATATATTCCCTCTCATCTCCTCTCTCCTCTTTTCTTCTCTCTCCCTCTTCGTTCCCGCCTTACTCCCCTCTTCTCTCCCATCTGTCATGTCTAATCTGTCCTCTCTCATCTCTACTCTCTTTTCTATAATCTCTTCTCTCTTCTCTTTTCACTCTTCTCTTTACTCTCTTTACTGACTGACTGAAGATACCAAATCCATCAAAATCCCTCCGTGAAACAGAAATCCTCTCCGCGAAACAGAAATCCTCTCCGTGAAACTGGGCTCCATGGAAATCCTCTGAGTGAAACTGACATCCATCAAAATCGTCTCCGTAAAACAGAAATACATCTAAATTCTCTCCACGAAAAATAAATCCTCTCCGTGAAACCGAAAACCATCAGAATACTCCGTGAAACTGGACTCAATCGAAATTTTCTCTGTCAAAAAGAACTTAACTTTCAGAATTCATTGGTTAGGGTTAGGGTTCGAGCTGCACAGAGCTGCGTGTTGAATTAATTGAATCAATTAATTGCGCAAACCATTTCTCAGTCAGACAGTATCAGTCTTATTTAAAGTTAAATAAACAGTTGCGCAATCTAAATCAACCCTCCAATACACAGCAGCAGTGAGAAGTTGAACCCTCCCCCAACTTTATCTATTACGTCTCGCAAAACTAAGTACAATCTTTGCAGAAAGTTAAAAGTATGAAAATAGTTTTTCAAATGCTGTGCTTTTTCTTTTCATATATAAAGCAAACAACTTATATCCCCAAACTCAGCGTTGCAAGATCTTTCCAGCAATATAAGTCTCTCCTCTCAAAGTTTAAAACTCGAGGAACAGTTAGCGTTTGAAATTTACCGATTTCCCGACTGCTTGCTAGAGAAGCTCGCAGTCGCAATTCATTGAATTTCACTGCCAAGCTAATACACAGGGCTGGCTGCCTATGGAGAAAAAAGGCGCCGATAATAAAACCAAATGAATTTCGACACAGTCTATCTATTTACACTGTACAACTGCTATGTACACTCAGCCCAAGCCCAACCCCCGTTCTGGGGAAGCATTAAATTTAACTCGACCCCCCCAACACGCGGGGGTTTTATTTGCATTGAACGCAGAACACGCGCACCCACCACCCCTCAATACACAGCGGCCCGCGGGCGGAGGTTGGGGTGGCTATTTTTACAAACTGGCTGAAGCCCCAGGCAGAGTGACCAAAGAAGGTTATTGGGGGTTAAAAAAGCAGTTTTCTGCTTTTTTAGGGATGTTAAAATTGGAAAATTAAAAATTAAAATAGCCTAAAGCCTGCTCCGGAAAATTTGCAGTTTTCCCATATAAGTTTCGACGCTGACTTGGCAGAATTGTAGGAGTTCACTTAATGCATACAGACAGACAGACAAACATCGCGTCAGTTTTAGTATTAGGACACTCACACCAAGTCAGGTAGAGTAAAAAGTCACACGAAGCAGTTATGACATAATCAATTTCTTAGGCAAGTCAGTACCAGTGTCTATGAAAGTTTACAATATGGTTACGTAATATAAATTCAGTACTGCGCTATGCTTTCACACTCAAAGCTGTGACGCAATTCAATTGAGTGTCAAATTCAGCCAGTACACAGACGATAAATAAAGTGTATTGTGATGCAATCTATTTCAGAATCAGAATTCAACCAGTCAGTTTTTCTGCTAGCATTCTTACGATGCATTTCAAGTCGAAAGAGCTGCTTGACCTTTGCAAAAAAGCATGTTTTTCGAATATTTAATCCCTTTAGCATCAAGCAATTTCTTAGCCACGATGCATGTACTGTCACGGGAAAATTTCTGATCGAACAGTGCAAGTTCGAAGAAAATCGGTTGAGCCGTTTTTGCTAAAATCGATCACACACACACACATACACACACACACACATACCGACAGACCATTTTTAGTATATTGGATGTAAATACTGCTTTTAAAACGAAATTATTCCGCCTGTTTTCAAATGCTCATGCTTTCTTATCAACTCACCTGTAAAAAGAGTCACATGTCTAACCCTCAAGCCAGGTTAGCATGAATTGTCGCGTAACGTGCTCGACTGAAGATTCAGCTGAAGAGAATACAGAGCAGCAAGGTCACAGCGATGATGGAGAACAGATGCTGCAGCCGAGTCGGCTGAGCTTTCGAGCTGTCATCTGTCGGTGAGTCAGGAATGATTGCAATGGCTAAGGACTAGCTAGGACTGCTGACCCACAGGGTATCTGCGAACGGGAGTCAATTGACCCCCACCGTAAGCATCTACTGGTAGGAGGGGTCAATTGACTCCCAGCATAAGCATCTGAGAGGAGGGGTCAAACCATAAGAATCTGCGAGGGGGCACTTGACCCCCATCCTAGACATCTTCGAGCAGAGGTCAGTTGACCCCCATCATAAGAATCTGGGAGGAGAGGTCACTTGACCCCATCCTAAGAATCTGCGAGGAGAGGTCACTTGATCCCAACACAAGCATATTTGAGTAGAGGTTAGTTGACCCCATCCTACGCTCGTAAGCATCTGCGAGGTTTCTAGATTCCTAGGTTTCTAGGAAAGGTCAGTTGACACCACCCTAGGTAATCTGAGATCTAGGCCGCCAGTTGACCATCACAAAATCAAGAAACAGACACAGAGCACCAGTTAACCTCTCATTGAAGAAATTTAAGTTGAATCGATTTAGGAAATGCTGAAATTTAAAAGTCCTTGTAAATTTAGCGAATCTTTAAAAGCTGTCTACTGTCACATCTGAGCCCCATTACTTTTTTTTACACTCACCCCCCTCACTGCGTGTGTTTCGTGCAATAGCTAATGTTAAAATTTCAGTTTAAATGAAACAGCTGGCGTGACAGGCTGATTTCAATACTAAAGTCTTCTCGCCGGCTTTACAAAAGTACATCTGACCAATTTAATGCAATTTCGTCTTCCAAAATAAAACTAAATATTCTTAAATGGCAATTCACACTCAAAATGGCAATTTACACCCAAAATTGGACCTTTGCACCCAAAATTGGACCTTTGCTCTCAAAAATGGCACTTTGCACCCAAAATGGCACTTTACACCCATAAATGGCACTATATACGCTTAATTTCCAGCCGCTGGTCCGCCCTCTGCTGCTACTGCGTCGATCGGATCCTAAAACTACCGCCAGAAGTTGCCGGCCGACCGCAGATCGCGCGCTACAGAAGGCACTGGCACCGACTGGCCGGTCTCATCGCCTTCTTGGTCACCCTGACCCTCGCCCAGACCTGCTCAAGCGGAATCACCTTTGCCTACTGCCTCAAGCATCTCGGCGGCTGCTCAGCATTTCTCGATCGCGACCCCTGCCTGAAAACCATGGTGCCGTTTTTCGTAGTGTCGCTAATTTGGCTCAGCATCTTCTGCTCCTGCTGCTGCCAGAGCCCCAAAGCTCTGAGCGTGTTCCTGCTGGTCGGCCTGTGCGGAGAGGCCATCCTAGCCAGCTACATGGTAGCGTTCGATCGATACATTAGAATCGATGATCACCTCACTGAGCACTTGACCGTGTCGTTGGAGGCCAGAAGCGGCTGCCGACCTGTCGTCGGCGGTAGCTACAGCGGCGACGAGGTGGAGAGTCGGAGCGACGCGGCGGGCTGTTTCCAGCCGTTCCGCAATGCTGCAGAGAGTTGTCAACGCTTTGACAGGGGTAGCCTCGCCAGGTGTAACTCCTCTGGTAGTGGCACCAAGGTGCGTTATGGCTGCCTTTTACAGAGAGTTAACATAATGACCTCGCATTGGAAATAGTGGCCTCACATTGGATAGAATGGCCTCACATTGGATAGAATGGCCTCACATTGGAAATAGTGGCCTCACATTGGATAGAATGGCCTCCCATTGGATAGAATGGCCTCCCATTGGATAGAATGGCCTCCCATTGGATAGAATGGCCTCCCATTGGATAGAATGGCCTCACATTGGATAGAATGCCCTCACATTGAATAGAATTCCCTCACATTGAATATGATGGCCTCACAGGATAAAATGGCCCCAACACCAGCCCTCAGAGCGTTACAATCGACAGAAAATCGCCGAATGCATTGCTGAAGTTCTCCGCGGTATCGAATCCAAGAAGCAACTCTATCAAACCGCGACCTACTCGCTGCTCTACCTGTTCGCTTCGGCACACCTACTCATCGCCCTGGCCGTCTGCATTTACGACGTACGTCGGAAACGAGCAGAGAAACGCCTGGGCACCAACTGCGGAATCGAAGATGTTGACCAGCATCTGCTAGCAAAGACGGCAGCTACCGAAGCTGCACAAAAGAAGCCGGTCTTGAAAAGGCCGTCAGCATCGGCAAAGATCAACAACAACGGATCGCAGACGATGGACTCGGAGCTGGTGCTGATCAATCCAAACGCAACGACGCCCAGCGGGAGCACCGAAGTGAAGCTCAATTATATGGCTGGACGAGTTTGACTCTCGATAATTAAACCAATTTGTTTTTACTAGCTTGAGAAATTGTTGATTAAAGAAACTCTACGTTTTTAAGTTTGTACTATTAAGGCGTTTCTGATGACATAATTTAAATTGAATGCATGATGTACTTTGGAGGCAACGATTTGACTTTTTCTATGAGAATACTATTGAGCAGAAATATGGAATGTAAAGTACTGGAAATGCTTCGATTAGGTACTCATTAGTAGGCACATTTAGATGGAGTAATAGTTATTGATCAATCGGCACTCGGAAATCGATTGAAGATCAACACAACTTCAGGATTAGAGGCGCCACAACTTCCAGATTGGGGGCGCCACAACTTCCAGATTGGGGGCGCCACAACTTACAGGTTGAAGGCACCACAACTTACAGATTGGATGCACCACAACTTACAGATTGGGGGCGCCACAACTTACAGATTGGAGGCACCACAACTTACACATTGGAGGCACCACAACTTACAGATTGGATGCACCACAACTTACAGGTTGAATGCAACACGACTTACAGATTGGATGCACCACAACTTACACATTGGATGCACCACAACTTACAGATTGAAGGCGCCATAACTTACAGATTGGAGGCGCCACAACTTACAGATTGGATGCACCACAACTTACAGGTTGAATGCAACACGACTTACAGATTGGAGGCGCCACAACTTACAGATTGGATGCACCACAACTTACAGATTGGAGGCGCCACAACTTACAGATTGGAGGCACCACAACTTACACATTGGAGGCGCCACAACTTACAGATTGGATGCACCACAACTTACAGATTGGAGGCGCCACAACTTACAGGTTGAATGCAACACGACTTACAGATTGGGGGCGCCACAACTTACACATTGGATGCACCACAACTTACAGATTGGGGGCGCCACAACTTACACATTGGAGGCGCCACAACTTACAGATTAGGGGCGCCACAACTTACACATTGGAGGCGCCACAACTTACAGATTGGAGGCACCACAACTTACAGATTGGATGCACCACAACTTACAGATTGGAGGCGCCACAACTTACAGATTGGAGGCGCCACAACTTACAGATTGGAGGCGCCACAACTTACAGGTTGAATGCACCACAACTTACAGATTGGATGCACCACAACTTACAGATTGGATGCACCACAACTTACAGATTGGAGGCGCCACAACTTACAGGTTGAATGCACCACAACTTACAGATTGGATGCACCACAACTTACAGATTGGATGCACCACAACTTACAGATTGGAGGCGCCACAACTTACAGATTGGAGGCGCCACAACTTACAGATTGGAGGCGCCACAACTTACAGATTGGAGGCGCCACAACTTACAGATTGGATGCACCACAACTTACAGATTGGAGGCGCCACAACTTACAGATTGGAGGCACCACAACTTACAGATTGGAGGCGCCACAACTTACAGATTGGAGGCGCCACAACTTACAGATTGGAGGCGCCACAACTTTGTATTTGTTAAGGAATGACAACAAATCTTCAAGTCAAAGGATTCATTTCAATTAAGTTATTTATTATATTATTAATAGTGTTAATTTTATTACGAGTATATAAAAATTCAAAACAAATTAGACTTTATTCGCTTTCAAATGGCTAACTATAAGGCACAATTTTTGCTAGCATCAAACAGTCAGAAAATTTTAATTTTTTAAACTACGCAAGTGCTGCAAGTCATTTGTTATTAAGTGGTTTCTAAGAAAATCACGACGCCTGCATCAAAATTAACAACTAAAAAGTCAGTCAGTCAGTCAGTCAGCTGTTGTCAACTGCTTAAAATTGGCCGTTGCCAAACCGATGGTGCAGCACAAATGCCAGGCGTTTCAACGGGTCGATGATCAGGTAGGCGAAAGTGTTGAGGTGCTGCTGCTGACCGCTGTCGGGGTAAAATGCCCGACCTTTATCGTCCTGCCGGGTGGGGACAGGAGTGTATTGGGTGTGTGAATCCTGACCACTACGAGCGTAGAAAGAGTGTGTCTGCGTACAGTATTGGCGCCGTTGGTTGTGAGACCATTTCGTCGAAGGCGTTACGTCAGGGTGTGTTGAAACTTCACAATAGCAATCCGGTCTGCTAGAGGTCGGTGTCTCGTTTCTCTCCTCTCTTCTTCATTCTCCTTCTTTCCCCTTCTCTGGCCCACAGTCTAGCGCTGGGGTTCGCTATCTGACCCTGGCTTAAGGTAAAAAAAGCTTGCTTAAAGCTTGATTTCCCCTAAGTGTCTTAGGTGTCTCTGAGAAATCCACCAAATCAACCCTCTTTCTAATTAAGATAGGCAATTGAGAAAACTTGCAAACTCTTCAGAGAAGCAGCGACATTCGCTTACCTTAGCAACCACTTTGTAGACGTGAGAAATAACCTGCAGCTTCCGTGTTTCAGGGTCTTTCTGAACGCTGAATTCGTTTTAAAAGAACGTAGAGAACATTGTCAGTTTTATGATTTTTATCAAAATATAAATAGTCAATAAAACTCACGTAATCAGGTCCTTGTACAGAGCCTTGACAATATCCAGATAAGGATGAATTGAATCTTCAAATTGGCACAGCCGACCACCGATGGCAAAATGCAGCAACAGACGGAAGAGAAACTCGTTGCGCTCCGGTTCGTCGTACAGCAGATACGCTTCGCTGTCCTCGTTCAGGAGCATCTGCAAGGTTTGTTTTAAATAGCCGCTGTCATTTTTTAAATTAAAGTTCACTTTAATACAAAACCTTGTGCAAATTTTACTAAAGAGATATATGCCCGTAAATATTTTTTTTTCGAAGTTTTACCATAAGCACACATGATCGATTTTTTTTTATCAGAGGCAGGGGGGTTGTGTGCACCCTGGCGCACTTTAAGCGACATTGGCACACAACCGGCGAGAGGCATTACTGCCCATTCCGCCGACTCCCCTGAGCAGGCATACAAGCGCGCGGATACGTACGCAGGCACACACTCACGCAGGAGTGTACAGCGGCCCTAACTTTATATTATCGTTAGGCATGTACACTTCACTGCGCCTTGGGGGGTTGGCTCTCAAGGCCGTTAATTGCACGAGCAGAGCCAAGCCGAGATTCCAATTCAGCCCCAAATTAATGTGACTGCACTTGGAATCGAGCCTGGGTCGCTGGCACACCAGAGCAGCTGCGCTACCGCTGGGCTACGGCCCCCCTACACTTGATCGATAGAAATGCGTCTAAAAATACTTTAATGTGCTTCGCGGAATTCTTCACCCAACCAGCCAACGAGAGTCAATCTCGGCTTGGCTCTGCTCGTGAAATTAACGGCCTTGAAGGCCAACCCCCAAGGCACAGTGAAGTGTACATGCCTAACGATAAAATAAAGTTAGGGCCGCTGTACACTTCTGTGTGAGTGTGTGCCTGTGCGTATGACTGCGTATGTATCCGCAAGCCGGTTGTGTGTGACAATGTCGCACAGCCTCCTGCCTTTAATAATAAAAAACAAGGGTCAATCGGATGAGAAAGTCGGGCAGATGTACATTTTTGGTAGAGTGGCATGTTTAAGGGGCCAGCTAAACCGGTAAATCTTAATGACGGTTCATTTTCGCTGGCTTCAGGGAGAATAAATCGTTAATTGAGACCTCCATAAATTTTATGCATTTTTGGTCTGCTCTGCTCTGAATACACATGTCCTAACAATACTACTGACAAGTACGCGAGTAGTAAAGTGCACTGAAAATTAAAATATTTTTTAATTTGAAAATCGAAAACATATAAGTAATAAGCGAACCCACCTGTCGCAGGTTGTCCGAAATCTGCACTTCGTCGATCCATTCGTCGAAACATCGCTTGATTTGGCCGTCGTCGCGAATGACTTCATCGGCGAGTCGGCCAAACAGGTCCATGGTGGTGTGCGTGCAGGGCACCGGCTCCAGGGACACGCTCGACGCTTTTTCGCCTTCCAAGATTTTTTGTGGTTTTTTGAAAGCTCTGTGACTGTCTAGAATCTCAAGGGTCCCAGATTAGAATCTCAAAGATCGTCAGATTAGAATCTCAAAGATCGTCAGATTAGAATCTCGAAGATCCCAGATTAGAATCTCAAAGATCCCCAGATTAGAATCTCAAAGATCATCAGATTAGAATCACAAATATCCCAGATTAGAATCTCAAAGATCGTCAGATTAGAATCTCAAAGATTCCAGATTAGAATCTCAAATATTACAGATTAGAATCTCAATTTGAAGATCCTAAATTAGAATCTCAAATATCCCAGATTAGAATCGCAATTTGAAAATCCTATTTTAGAATCTCAAAGATCCCAGATTAGAGTCTCATTTAGGATTCTATATTAGAATCTTAAAGATCCTAGACTAGAGCAAAGATCCCAGCTAGAGTCTTAAAAATAATAAATAAGAATCTCAAATATAATACATTATAAAAGGCTTCTAAATATACACCTGTATACTAAATTATAAATGTTAAAATCCTTTAAAAAATTCTAGAAATTTTTTTTGAAAATGCTAAAAAATCCAAAAAGTCGATACTTTTTTACTTTACAAATCTTTGGTGTAAAGAAATAGTTTAAAATTAAATACCTGGCTTGATAGAAAATTAAAACAGATAGACAAAAATATGGCTGACTCACACAGTGCAACAAGCTCTCCAGTATTATCTGACACTGTCTGCAGGTTAGACACAATAACATTGTCTTTAAAAAAGTCCTCAATAAACTCCTGGGCTGAATGGACCTTGAACTGGCAGTCAAAGGAGAAGCACTGGCAGAATATTCGGCCTTTCATGGACCTGAAGTTTTTAAAATGTGCAATTGGAATTAAACATTAAAAATTTAGAAGAACTCTATTTCTTTATTACTATAAGAGAATTAAAAGTAATCATTATAGTTTATATGGAATTCTTAGATAGACTTTACTAAGGATTTACAAATGCAATCAGAAATATTTGAATAAATTTTAAATGCCTTCTTGGGCTTATTATAGATGTATAGTTATAGGCCTAGAAATCAATAAATAGGCCTAATATTTTTATTTTATATACAAAGGTCAGTGAATCCTAAATAAGATAAAAGGAACTAATATGCTATTACTATACTGTAGTAGCATAAAAACTTCGATACAGTTAATACTTTATGTATCCAAGTTATTTTAATATCAAAAATATAAGAAAAACATAATATAAATATTTTGGCTTAATTGTTTAATTGGACTTGATGACATAAACCAATCCAAATTTACCTAATTATTCACTTAAGTTTAGACTAAAAAGTGAATTTAGGCTCACTGAAATTTAAAAAAGAAGCCTATATGCTTAGCAGGGGCGTAGCCAAGGGGGGCACACTGGAGACATGTCCCCTGAAGGGTGAAAACTTTTTTACTGCCTTTAGGCCTATATTTTGCTTGCATCGGTTCCATTGGAGATAAATTTATGTTTCTGTCCCCCTCCTGACACGAATCGTGGCCACGCGCCTGATGCTTAGAACATTAAACACAGTTATAATCTAGTATGATCTCGATCTCCGTCAGAAAAACTTACCATTTCATAAGATAATCCTTGAATTCTTTATTTTGCGTCAGACATGTGGCTTTTCCTGCCAAGTATTGAAAATTGCGCTGTTGTGAATCATTGGAGCTATTGATTTTTACATCCTGCATTTTTAAAATGAAATTATAGACAGTTATCAAATAACTTTATATAAGTAAACTTTTAAATTTGTAGATTGGGCTTAAAACGTATTAATATCCAGTTACTTTGGTTACGTTGAATTTGCACGTAGTGAATGAAAATATGCCAAGTTAAAAGCAAGCGTTCATTTAAACAACTATAGTGAGTAGAACAGCTCTACCTACGGGCTTTTAAGAATCATTATATTCGGTACAGACAACTTTTTTGTTGCTTTTGAGTTTGATTTATTTCATAGCCAATTATCTAGTGCATTCTTTTTACTGCGTCTGCGTCAGTTTAACATAGCCATATTATCCCAAGACCATAAACTCAAATTATCCCACTATCTCAGGGCGTGGGATAGCTAAATATCCCAGGACCGTTACCTTAAATTGATTGTAGTGAGGAAAAATTAAATATTTTAGTAAATAATTAATACTAATTATTAATTCAAGTTTTACTAGTTGCGCTCAAAAAGCAATACTTTCAAACGCCTGTTAGGCGATAACAGCTAGATTTCAGTCATAACGTAGTCCATACTGTATAGCCTCTTTAAAAGATACATATAGATGTATTTTGGTCTTGAAAGTTTTCTTAAGCACTTTTTAAATGCATGTACCTCAAGATAGAAGATCAGATGCAGGTGTTTCCAGGATCCCGCTCCCTAGCATAATTGTCTGTCAAAATTATAGCATCTCGTTTATTGGAGCAGTGGCGACATTCTCCTTGCTAGCTGATTTGGAGCCTTTTCAACACCAGTTGCGATCTTTCCTGGCACGGGAGGCTTAGCACCATATGTTCCAATAAATTATATCTGTTTCTCAATAACAACTATATTATACTCTGGTCTTTGCGCGTCGGATTTCAGGTGCCTCATTGGCGTCCTTTGGTACTGTTGCATGGCGCCCTTAATTTATTTGGTGCTGTGGCATGGCGCCCTTTATTTGGTGCTGTGGCATGGCGCCCTTTATTTGGTGCTGTGACATGGCGCCTTTTATTTTGTGCTGTGGCATGATGGCGCCTTTAATAGGTGCTAGTGTTTTAATTGGTGCTCCTTTGGTGCTGGCGCCCCTTTGGTGCTGGCGCCGCTTTGGTGCTGGCGCCGCTTTGGTGCTGGCGCCCCTTTGGTGCTGGTGCCCCTTTGGTGCTGGCGCCCCTTTGGTGCTGGCGCCCTGCTCCACTGAAATTTTGTCATTTTTCGCGCATTCACCTACCTGCGTTTGAATCTGGCTGTAGCCTTTGCCAAGTAAAACAAAACTTGCACGTGGCATATCTGTCGATCTGTTTCAGCACCAATCTGCTAATACGTTATATTTAGGCTATATATAATTATTAGCAATTTCAAAGTGAAGTTTCGGGTATTTGTTTTATTGAACACCTCGTAATACCTAGGTGCTAATTAAGCTGAATCCTCGCCCAGCAGAAACTTATTAGAAGACGTCTGTATCCAATGCGGTGACGCAAACTTTTGCCCTAAGACTGTACCTGCCAAATTTGTCTAGAAGCTGTGAGTGGGGCGCGTTTGCGCTTTTCAAACCTCGATAACGACTTGGAAATAATTGCGTAACAGCTTCAGCTGGCTTTTCTGGCTTCTTCTTCTGTATTTACCTTCCCCTTCCGTAGAGGTGAATTGAAAACTGTGAATATTGCAAACTGTGACAAATATTTACTAATCTTGGAAACAATTGAAGCCAAATCTAAATTTTTATGATAAGGATAAAGATGTGTGAACTGACTTTAAATTCGCATTATAATCAAATCTCAATTATTTATTTTATCAGTTAGGCTAAACAAGGAGCTGAGATCCAGGATGCTTGCAGCATGAGCTATTATATAGAAAATATCGATTCATATTTTATATCACTCTAAGTTTTGACGCCAAATAAGAATGAATTGAAACGTAGAATTGATTGATTGATTGATTGATTGATTGATTGATTGATTGATTGATTGATTGATTGATTGATTGATTGATTGATTGATTGATTGATTGATTGATTGATTGATTGATTGATTGATTGATTGATTGATTGATTGATTGATTGATTGATTGATTGATTGATTGATTGATTGATTGATTGATTGATTGATTGATTGATTGATTGATTGATTGATTGATTGATTGATTGATTGATTGATTGATTGATTGATTGATTGATTGATTGATTGATTGATTGATTGATTGATTGATTGATTGATTGATTGATTGATTGATTGATTGATTGATTGATTGATTGATTGATTGATTGATTGATTGATTGATTGATTGATTGATTGATTGATTGATTGATTGATTGATTGATTGATTGATTGATTGATTGATTGATTGATTGATTGATTGATTGATTGATTGATTGATTGATTGATTGATTGATTGATTGATTGATTGATTGATTGATTGATTGATTGATTGATTGGATTCATTCATTCATTCATGCATTCATTTTAGCAGACTGAAAAGAAGTACGTAAAAGTCGCTACAAATTTTAATAATTTACACACAGATCACAATTTCTGAAATTTGTTTATTTAATTTAGCAGTCGAATGCAATGCCATTTGTTAAATAACAGAAGGACAATAAACTACGGGATGTTAAAACAAACAAAAGTGTTAATCATGTAGGCATTGTGAACGCGAAACCGGTTAATCTATCACAAACTACTACATGAAATTATTAAATAACAAAGGAAATGTATTAAAAATCCCTTTGCAGCCAATAACAACTTAAATGTAGTATGAATATAGTACAAAACTATAAACGCAATTGCTGAGAACAGCAAGTCATGGCGATATTGTTAAATAACAGATAAATTTATTCTTTTCCGGGGAAAATTAAAACAAAAAAGGAAACAATTGACGGATACAATTGTTATAATTAGCTGTATGGAATTAAAAGCTTAAATACGTGTGACATAATTAAAACTTGGCAACCATTATGTCTCTCAGCCCTTAAGGACTCGATCACAGCAGGTCTTTGCAGCAATCGCACTGGCTAGAGATACTGAAGGTATCCTGCAGTGTTTCCCAATGGATCTGGAAGGTGAAAGTTGATGAGAAAGAATGTGATCGTTTTTTGTCATCTTTTATTCGCAAAATAAGTCATGTCATTTAGATTCACCGATTAGCTAAGACACATACTCAACGAATCATTGATTCCCTAAATCACTAAAAAGGTCACTCACTGATTCGCTGACTCACTGACTCACTGACTCACTGACTCACTGACTCACTGACTCACTGATTCAGTGATTCATTGAATCATTGATTCACTAGTTACAAATTTGTAGCCCAGTGGTCTGGCGCGGCACTCTCATGTGCCAGCGGCCCAGGCTCGATTCCAAGTGCAGTCGCATAATTTGGGGCTTAAATTGGTATCTCGGCTTGGCTCTGCTCGTGCAATTAACGCCCAGCTTGAGGACCAACCCCCAAGGCACAGTGAAGTGTACATGCCTGACGATAAATAAAGTTAGGGCCGCTGTACACTTGTGTGTGAGTGTGTGCCAGTGCGTATGACTGCGTACGTATTCACGCGCTTGTGTGCCTGCTCAGGGGAGTCGGCGGATAGGCAGTAATGCCTCTCGCCGGTTGTGTGACAATGTCGCTTAAAGAGCATCATGATACACACAGCCCCTGCCTCTATTGAAAAAATCACTCCAGTTAGAATTCCAGCTGTCACTGCATGCAATAATCTAAGATTAAATCAATATAGCTCACCGCTAATTGAAAGCAGATGCACCTGCGATGCACCGCCGCAGGTGAACTGACCACCAGTCGTGACGAACTCCGGAGCAACCAGGTAATACGACGGACCGGCCGCGGTGGTAGGCAGCTCTTGCTGGCATTGAGTCACTGGCTTTATCGGAGTGGACATATTGAAGCAGTCGGTAGTGTAGGCACTTGAGAAATGAATCTGATGTTGCGGATCGTTCTGCTGCTGCTGCTGCTGCTGCTGCTGCTGCTGCTGCACTTCGTTAGGTGAACAGCTGACACTTGAGATATCAATCCCTTCGGTTGAAAACTGAAGCAGAGCAGAATCGTCAATATTATCGACGGACAATGAAGCTGCTGCTGTTGCTGCTGCTGTTGCACCAGCAGCTGTCCCGTCGTCTTCGTCGCTTAAAAGCAGATCGGAGAGGTCGCACATCCCAGATGAAGACTCGACAACTGGTCGAGCAGCCGTCATGTTTGATGGTTGAGCCCGCTGTTGAACTTGATCAAAGCTGAACTCGCCAACCTCAGCAGCACTATCGGATTCCAGAAGCTTAACAAGATAGGCTATGTAAGTAGAAGCAGTTTTGAGCACTTCAACTTTGCTCAACTTTCTAGCCTTCTTGCCGTTGTATCGTTTCGGCAGTCGGTCGCGCAGCGTTGCAAAAGTTCGGTTGATGAGCTTCACCCGGTTCCGTTCCCGTTCGTTGCGCTTCTGCACGGTGCTGGTCTGCGGCTTCTGCACGGCGAACTTGCCGTTGATGAATTGCAGTTTTCTCCGACAGGGCTGGTTGGTGTACGCCACAGTGATCCTCTGCGATGAACTGCCCGCTTCTCTGCTTGGACTGTCCGTCATAGTAGGCTGACCAAGCTGCTCAGACATGACAGATCGAAAGTTCTATTTCTTTTGTTGAGGCTCTTTGACACTCCACGAAACTTACTTGTGATTGCGTGCTGGATACGACCTCACGCTCTCTTATTTAACTTCCAGAGCACTCTGCCCCGCTCGCGCGCTGATTGGCTAATAAGGAATATGGGGGGGGTTGAGTTTCTCAACTCTTCACCTCTGCGTCAAACTTTCCTTTCTCTCTACCACTGCCCCTGTAGTATCTAAATTTAGACATAGTTAATTAGCAATATAACCCGCGAACCCCTCCTCGCGACAGTGACCATAAAGAATTCACCTGAAGTGACAGCGTCGTGATCATTTTTTTAAATTCGCGTTCTTTTTATTTTTTTTTCTTTTTGATTTCCGCCGACGCCTGAAATTATCGGGTCACTCAGTTGCAGCGGTCGAAACTCCTTTGAAGTTTCGATATTCGATGTTCCATTGTAGTGCAATTGCAGCCATAATTTAAGATCGCGATGATACACTTTCCTTACCTGTGCTCATTTACACTTTGATCTGTTGCCCATCATTATATAACCAGTGAATTATTTGCAAAATTATCAACTGAATTCAGTAATTCCTAACTCTTTGAGCAATGAGCTAATCCTACTCTCAGTAATCATCTCTATGACCAATGAATCCATTGTGCAGTGAGCAACGAAAATATTATATGACCAATAAAACACTTTCATACCAATCCCACATTTATTTTACAATTTTAACATCCACGCCATGACAAATGGCTCCTATCCTTGACCTAACGATTTATTCCTAGGCTAAATTAAGTTAATCTTCTGTATGACTAACAAACCTACACTATATGAAATGTTAATAAGCCCAATAAGCTTTGTTAATGTTCTCTATATGACCAGTGTAAACTATATGACGAATAAATCGTGACTGTTAATCACTGAACTACTTCAGTTCAGGGACGTCGCCACGAGGGGGACAGGGGGACATGTCCTCCCTCAGGCTGGCAGGCGCCAAATGAATCCCAAAAAGAGTGCTAACAGCGCCAATTCCCAAAATAATGCAGAGATTTTGACGTGTAGAATTCTTAAACTTGAACTCCGACTTAAAAGAGACTTACACTCGTAGATTCGCAAACGAATACAGTGAATACACAGCTATAGATATATTTCATTTTTGTTGCGCAATCCGAGTTTAATTTGCTGGCAAGACATTTAAAGCCTTCGTTTTCGCTTGCACGTTGCAATATAGATTTATAAAATTGCAACTGTCGGTTTTGTTATTCTATTCTAATTCAATAGCCAATTAAAATAATTGTGACGATATGCATGGACAACTAAACTTGAAGGTACGCTGAAATCTCGAATCCTACACGATTAAAAGCTTTGCAGCATGTTTATCAAGTTAATGTACTTATATATTCTTGTAGGAAGGGTCTGGACAGTCCGCTGACACACACACAGACAGGCAGACAAGCAAAGAAAAAATACCATATATCATGCGAAATCTACGTGTACTCGTATGGTATGATAGATATAAAGAGGTTGTAAATTTCCTCTAAAACTACGAGTAGTAAAGAAATGTAGGAGACTTTAAAATCAGTATCCAAAAGGTGACAAAGACAATAAATAAATATGTAGAAGCTGCTAACATAGCTACTGACAGTAATGCATAGAGTAGATCAGGGAAGAATATGTACCAGCACATCAGTGCGAAATCCTGATCTTCTTCACTCTCCACTCTTTACCTTCTCCTATCCCTGCACCCTCCCCTGCGCCCTTTGCTTCAACCTTCTCTGCACCCTCCCCTACGCCCTCTCCTGCACCCTCTCCTGCACCCTCTGCTTCAACCTCCTTTGCACCCTACCCTGCCCCTTCTCCTGCACCCTTTGCTTCAACCTTCTCTGCAGCCTCCCCTACGCCCTCTCCTGCACCCTCTCCTGCACCTTCTGCTTCAATCTCCTTTGCACCCTCCCCTGCACCCTCTCCTGCACCCTTTGCTTCAACCTTCTCTGCACCCTCCCCTACGCCCTCTCCTGCATCCCCTCTTGCACCCTCTGCTTCAACCTCCTCTGCACCCTCCCTTGCACCTTCTTCTGCACCCTCCCCTGAACCCGCCCCTCACGCTTCAAACTCTATTCTGTCACGAGTAGTTGAAAAAAAGTTTTTTCTTAACGAAAAATTCAGCGATAAAACACAACAATAAAAAACCCAGAATGCGCCTAAGCTAAGTAGTGTCAGAAGAAAATTAAGTTAATACGAGATGTTTAAAGTTACTTAGGCGAGCGAGACTGCAGGCTGGGTAAAGCTCCTATAGGCATAAAGCAAGATGGCATTATAGTTAGTACTAGAAAGATAAATAAACTATTTCTGTGAGAGTACAGTACGCATGCGCCTGCGCATAACACGCACGCAGACAGGCAGATAGCTAGATAGTTGATGCACCAGCTACTCTATAATCACAATGCACATTTCTCCTAGTTAGCAAGCAGGTAAGAGAGAAATATGCTTAACCCAGGTAAAAACCAACACGCAAAGGCTGCAGCAAATTTTGCCAAGATATTATAAAAGAACGACACTAAACAAGATTATCTGTCAGTGAATCAGCTTGCTAAAAACCATTAGCAAGCGCACATACCATATATATAATTCTCTGAATCCCCGTTAGAGCTTTGCTTCAGAAGCGGCGGATGAAAATTGGAAACAAGTACTCGCATACCCGGTTGACAGCTGCAAAAAAACTACTTTTCTAAAAAAACAAAATTAAAAATGGCCGAATCTGCAGAAGGAGAAGGTAATTATTCTTTTATCAATGCTGCTTTGGCTTTCTAGAATAAATATTAAAACCAATCTAGCGCAACAGTGCAGTTGTTAGCTCAAGTTTATTCCAAAAAAATTGGCGCGAAAAGTTACACTCTGTTTTGGCGCCACTTTGCAAACTGAAATCGGCGCCCCATATTACATTCTGCTTTTGGCGCCACTTTGCAAACTGAAATTGGCGCCCCATATTACACTCTGTTTTTGGCGCCACTTTACAAACTGAAATTGGCGCCCCATATTACATTCTGCTTTTGGCGCCACTTTACAAACTGAAATTGGCGCCCCATATTACATTCTGCTTTTGGCGCCACTTTACAAACTGAAATTGGCGCCCCATATTACACTCTGTTTTTGGCGCCTCATATTACACTCTGTTTTTGGCGCCACTTTGCAAACTGAAATTGGCGCCCCATATTACATGTGTACATTCTGCTTTTGGCTCCACTTTGCAAACTGAAATTGGCGCCCCATATTACATTCTGCTTTTGGCGCCACTTTACAAACTGAAATTGGCGCTCCATATTACATTCTGCTTTTGGCGCCACTTTGCAAACTGAAATTGGCGCCCCATATTACACTCTGCTTTTGGCGCCACTTTGCAAACTGAAATTGGCGCCCCATATTACACTCTTTTGGCGCTGTCACCAACTTCACAAGTTGGGGAGGATAAATCTCGGTAGTGTGACCTACATGTAGTTATCAATAAATCTAACTGTCGGTGCCAATAGTTGCTCTTTCCTGATGCTCCAGACGTTCCCGAGACGCCCGCCGAAATTGATCAGCCGCTGTTGTACGAGTCCTTCAATCTGCCCGACATTCAATGCTCAGTGCCCCAGTCTGCGTCTTCTTCGACCGGCGTTGAGCGTGAAAACACCGAATCTGCTGACATCGCGCCGCGGCGCCGATTCCAGTCAGATTTTCAGCGCCACGCCAGCCTGCGCGCCGTCATCGAGGCCACGCATCGTCGACTGGCCGACGGCTTCGACGAGATGCAGCTGGCGATGAGCTCCGCCGACGAGATGCCGATGCCGGTGCCTTGGAGACTCGGGGACGTCGACATCGGAGCTCAATTTGAGTCGACAGCGACGCTTCGAGCTGAGCAGCGCCTGCTGGTGTTCGGCGGCCCCACCAGCGGGAAATCCGGTCTGATCAATCGTCTCCTAGGAGAAGACATCATGCCAATTGGAGTTGGCAGCCTGCTGCTATGCCAGGCCGGCTTGACGCATCTGCACTTCAGCGAGCGGCCGTTTGTCCGATTCTCGGGCTCAGCGTTCCCGAACCAGCCGCCTGTCGAGCTGGACCCAAGCAGACCGTTGGCCGGCCAGGTTCGAGCTTTCTTGCTTAGCGACGACTTCGAGCCGCAACGGTCGGCTTGGGCATCGATGGACGGCTGCGCGCTGGAGATCGGTGCACCAATGGAGCTCATGAGGTGCCAGCTGGCTTTCGTGGAGGTGCCTAGCGATTGCGTTGATCATCTGGTCAGGGAGAGGCTGCTTCGAGAGCTGGCTAGATCGAAGAATCACACTGTGGTGTACGTTATCGACAGTCAGAAGGGATTTTGCAATCAGGTGAGTTTTCTGGGATTGTTGTCCATTTTAAATTGATGCTTTAGGTGTATATTGGCAATCCGCTGGCTTCCGCTGGGTGATGACATTCATCGAGGCCTTTACTGCATAATCCGAAGAAATTCAAGCTTGGTTATAGTGCTATAGTATATAGTGCTTGGTTTTCTGTGGGCAAAATAACCGCGCTAAAACCAGTTTTGTTGCGTGGATCTCAGATACTTGGAATCCAAACTTTTTTCTATACGAAACACTTCCCAGGACCGAGAATTCCTGTTATTCCTTCGGGCTAATCGACCAGAGGATCGAGTCATCTACATAGTAAACAAAGTCGACTACGATCCAGAAGCCGAGTTCATGGACTGCAACACGGATGATGAAGATTCGAACGACGAAGATGAGCAATCCGACGAGATCTGCTCGGTGCATCGCAGCGGCGAGGAGACTCAGCAGCGGAAACTTCGTCTGGTGAATGACCAACTTCTGCGCTACAGGCTGGTGGATCCACGATCCGGTGTCGACGGTCGAGCTCGAAGCGTCTTCCCAATTTCTTTGATTCGCCTCCGTGTACCCCTTACCGCTTCTGGCTCTAAAAGTCTAGTGCACAGGCTGAACAGGCAGTACCGAGTTCAGTACGGCGAGCTGCAGGAGGCTCTGTTCTCCAACCTGTTGGAGACGAGCAGTGCAGGCGTCGACGGCGCAATCGGGCTGTTGTTCCTCAAGGCCTCGTTGGCTTTCGATGCTTTTGCTAGGGACCCAGCTAAGGAGGAAGCGGAGTCCAGAGGACCTGCGGCCAAGGATTTGGTCCGAATTGCGGTGTCCGAGGCGAGGGACGCCATCGAGCAGCTGAAGAGGAAGCTGAAGAACGACATAACAAAGCTGCATCAGGTAATAAATTCGTTTTTGATATTTCCTGATTTTAAGACCTGGTTTGTTTTGTAAATGACTTGTCCGTTGAATGAAACAACGTTGTTTTGGGGGTGACTTGTTGATAGCATATTCTGTCTCGGATGCCTACACACCGTATATTTATTTTAAGACAGAAACATCCCTTTTGGAGTTGAGCACACCCTTTTCTGAAGGTAAGCGAGTCTTGGAGAGGTCAGATATACACCCTTAACTTAGACAAAGCCCCTATAGTTCTTAAGGTTAACAGACTCTACATAAGGTGGGCACCATTTAATCCAGCAGAAAGGTTTGCAATCCCATCAATAATCCACTCCTAATCGCAGGCCTGCGAAGAGTCGATCATCTCCGAATGCGGCAATCTGGAGTTCGGACCTCTCCGACTTCACAATCGCATTAGAAATAACGAAGTTGAACAACAGTACCGAACTCAGTTGCACAATTTCGCTCTCCATCTGCTCAATAGCGAGGTGTCCTCAAGATTAGTGGATTGCTTAGCAAATCTCAGGTCCAGCCTGGCTCTGCTAATTGGCAAAATGCAGAGCCAGTTGACTAAAGAGTCCACTGAGGCTGGCGGATTCGTTGACAGTCAGTGGAACGAAGTGGTCAGGCTGCAGACTCAGGAGGCTCAGTGCGTGGCTGCCAGGATGGATCAGCTGTCCATCGAGTGGGAGGGCGATTTCAAGTTTTTCACCTGGATGCGGAGACTGGTGGCCAAGAAAGGTCAAGCCAGTGGCGGAGCAGTCTTCAGCACCTCCGAGTGGAAGGTTTGTCAATTAGGTTTATTGTTTCGTTAAGCCTGTCAATCCCTTTCATATTGCTGAAAGATCTATCAACTTATATCGACATATCAGAAGATTTAACTGTATCATGTAGCAGGATTATGTGCCATTGGGGATAGAACGAAGAGTCAAAAGAAAGATAAATTGAGGAAGAATAGAATCAAGTTTCAGAAAGTGAATGAAATCTCAGATGATATAATTAATAATCAGATAGTAGACTAAAGTGTCAGAAGATGAGCATAGTCAGAGAATCTGACGACTGAAAAAGGTTTTATAGAGTACAATGAATTTTCAGAGAGTAGATAGAACGACGTTTCACAAAAAATAAGGACAAAAATTAAAGGACAGAATAAGATTTAGTGAACAAAGACTTTAGCCATCTTCAAATTTGATTCACGCAGGAATCGGTGGCGAAGGACTTCTACCAGCATATCAACCTGTCTGCGGTAGTGAAGAAGTTCTTCGCTAATCTCGAAGCAAAACTGCTACAAACCGAGCGCCGTCTCCAAGGCCTGGCCGCATCAAGACAGCGCTGCGGCACTCGCCTTCGACGACTGCTTCGCAAAAATCACCCGGGCGCTTGCGCAGCCTGGCGCGCGGCCCAGCGTTGCCTGGCAACGGCTGATGCATTGCGCAACGCTCAACGCTTCGGCCTAGTCGATTTGGGAGAAGTCCTCTACGACGGGCGTCTGGGATGTCAGCGGGCTTTGGTCAGAGAAGACTTCGGGGGCAGCTGCGTGCCGGGACTTCAAGCGGCAACGGTGCTTCGACCGGACAGTCATCTTGGTAGCATCTGCAGCTTGTACCTCGGTCAGCGGCGGCAAAGGCGCTGGCTGCTGCCTAATGAGTGGACTGTCGCTCCGATTTTGGTGTCACTAACCAGAGAAGCCTGTCGAATGTGCGTTTTACATAACGCTTACACTTGCTCGCTGGCGGATGCCTTGCAAAATGGCAAATACTCGAATAAGCAGGCTTTCTGGCTGTTGCAGAGTCTGCTTCAACTGTGCCAGATATGCGCAGCAGCGGCGGCCGCGGAGAGCGGAACCAACGGCGACGATGAAGGTGGCTGCGAGCAGTGCAGCTGGTTGACCTGCGACACTGTGCGGGTGAGTCACTATTTGGTCATTCTCTCTCCGTAATCATCTTCCAAGTTCTTTCTGTTTATTTTCAGCACGAGCTATTCGTACCTACTCTGCTGTGTTTTCCGGGTTGTGTTAACTTTAGCTAAGATAGATTTTTTAGTATTATGCCTCTACTGCTATGGTGTGTAAGAAAGTACGAGGGGTGATCAAAAAGTTCTGCAAGTGACCTCACAACTCTGTGCTGCAGCAGCCGAGGCGTCTAATCAGTGTCACATTCCCTTAAAGTACTTTCCACCACTATCTATGCACCGTCGCATCCGTGTGCACCATGTCTGAAAGCAGTCATGGTACTCCAAAGTTGGTATACCCTGTAGAGCTGAATGTACCGCTTGGGCAAGGTCTTGCATGCGTGAAAACGGCCTCCCAGAAACGACGGATTTGATCCTCGGGAACAGCCAAAAGTCGGAAGGTGCTAGGTCTAGAGAGTAGGGTGGATGGGGCAGCAGCCGGACCCCCTGCTGCTCCAGGTACGCCATGGTTGATGCCGCTCTGTGCGGTGCCGCATTGTCATGGTGCAGCAGGAGTCGAGGTCCATGCCTGGTTCGCGCACGTTCCTGCCGCTCCTGCAGCACGCCTGGCAGAACAGTGTCTGTGTAGTACCTGGCAGTCACTGTGGCACCCGCTGGAAGGATGTTCACCGATACAACACCCTGAGAGTTGAAAAAAATGGTGAACATCCGCTTCCGACTGCGGAATCCGGTCTTCAGCACCTCAGGCCTTGGCTCATCTTCTGCCAGCCAGACCATGTTGGACTGCTTATCCCTCATGGTAAAGAAGGAGATACAACATTTGTCTCCTGTGATGACATCTGACAGTTGTCGTGGGCCGTGGGGCTCAAACATTTGCAGCCACAAGCGACAGATGCGCACCCTCTCTGCTTGCTGCTCCGGAGTGAGAAGATGGGGTACCCACCGAGCGCAGGTCTTTGTGCGGCCTAGTTGCTCATGCATGATGTTATGAGCACTTCCATAGCTGACACCAAGCTCATAGGCAATGAATCTTAGCAAAAAGCTCCAATCCTCATGAATTATTGCATCGGCATGGGCCACGACATCTTCGGTCACGGATGTCCGGGGTCGGCCAGACCTTGGTTCATCGTTGAAGCTGTCCCAGCCTTCCAAGAAATGGCGCAGCCAGCAGGCAACTGTGTCAAATGATGGAGCAGAGTCAGCTAAAACATTCACAAAACATGGTGTGAATCTCTGTCACTTTGCAACCAAGTTGCATGCACATAAAGATATAGAAGCGAACACTGTCTTTTGATGTTTCCATCAGCTACTGAAAACACATGGAAAATATATGGCTGTGAAATTTTACTGGAGCACATTTGGAAGCCAAAAATGCATATAAATATAGCAAACAGATATAGCCGCATATGTGTAAGTTTTTGGCTTTTGCTGATTCTATAACTAAAAGCTATAACAAAAGGTTGCAGAACTTTTTGATCACCCCTCGTAGTATTATTAGGAAAAATAATTGTAAGTTAAAAGAAATTTTCAAACTATTTATCATCGGTACGGCTAGAAGAAAAAGCAGCACAGTTGTGTAACAACACAGCTGCTGTCTGTCAGGCTTCCATGCTCGGCCTGAATAATTTGAAGCTTGGCTTGAACCCCCAAAACACAGATAGTGTACATTCCTGACGATTAGTATGTCTGGACCGCTGTACACCCCGTTTGAGCGCGTGTAAGATTGCGTGCCAGTGGTACATGTACAGCATTGGCGCTCTTGCGTGTGCTCAGGAGTCAGCGGAGTGGACAGAAATGCCGTCAGCGCTGGTTGTGAGATGACTTTCGCAAGTGTTGCGCCAGGGTATTGAAAAGTTTCCTGCAATTATTGTTTTTTTAATTCATTACCGATTAAACTAAAAAATTGCAGGTGCGATTCGAAACAGGCTTCGCCACGGCCATGATCGACTGCCTCGATGAGCCGCTTCAGGTGACGAGATCGAAAAAGCGCCAACAGCAACAGCAGCAGCAGCAACAGCCGCAACAGCACCAGCATGCGTTGCACCGCCCGCCTTTAGTAGCTCAACAGTCCGCCACTGTTCAGCACTCACCATTCCGTCAGATCAAGGAAGCCTACAAGCGGTCTCGATCGGTAGACGCCCTCGGAGATGGACCGTCATCGGCTGGTGCGACGTCCGCTGTAGCGACAGAGCCGGGCATCGGGGTGGAGACTCCGTGGGAACGACGCGAACTGGATAACTTCCTGCTTCTGGCTCTGATGATTCTGTGTCGTCGAAGGTTGGACTACATCGATGGGCAGTTAATTGACTGGTTCAGCGTGTCATCGTCTGGAATTTCGCAACAACAACAACAACATCAGCTAGTTTCTGAAGTAGCATTGCAAGAGCATCAGGTCGGATCGCTTAGTGAGCTGCTCGCAGGCGTCGTGAAGGGTCAGGAGCGTTCGGGCCACAACTATTCGACGGCCCTGGTGATACCGGAGCCGTGGAGACCGTCTCCAGGCTGCTTCTCGGTTGCTCTGACCAACAGGCGGAGACAGCAACTGCTGAGGCTGGTGAAAGTCGATGGGATCTGATTTCCGCCTTTGTTGAAAACGGGCTGAAGAATGAGCTGGCAAAGTAGATCTCCTGTTGATGTTTAAGCGTTACTGCGACTGAAGAATATCGGTTGACTTTGGCTAAGTCATTTCAGTTTGGTCTCCGTTTGGTCTGGCCACTTCAACGACAAAGTAAACTTGAACTTATGTTTACTTTTTTATCATTCAATTGTTCTCAATATTTGCAACTTTTTACTCTTTTTTTCTGACCTTATCTGTGTTTAAAGCCCAAAAGAGTACCTAAACTACATTTCTGCTCTCTCTCCAACCGCTCTCCAACCTCTCTCCCGCCTGTATCCAGTCTCTATCCAGCCTCTCTCCAGCCTCTCTCCAGCCTCTCTCCAGCCTCTCCCTAACCCAGTTGTAGTTTTGCAAAAGTGATTTGCTCAATAAAAATGCTAATGCATCACATCAGAAAATTTCGTATTAATTAAACATAAGGTTCCAAAAACGTGTATGAATTTATTTTGTACATTTTTATCCACGATATATTATTGACTAATAAAGAATCAATCTAATAATACTTCGTTAAAAATAAACTTCCCGAAAGTGTTCTTTTAACGTATCAGGAGATACTTCTGTTTAATAGAACTATTGGGCTCGTAGCAGTTTAGATAACTACGGTCAAATCTGCTGTAGATCTACTGAGCTCTCGGGCTAGCTGTAAGATCTGCCATCAAATCTGCTGTAGGTCTACTGAGCTCTCGGGCTAGCTGTAAGATCTGCCATCAAATCTGCTGTAGATCTACTGAGCTCTCAAGCTAGCTGTAAGATCTGCCATCAAATCTGCTGTAGGTCTACTGAGCTCTCGGGCTAGCTGTAAGATCTGCCATCAAATCTGCTGTAGGTCTACTGAGCTCTCAAGCTAGCTGTAAGATCTGCCATCAAATCTGCTGTAGGTCTACTGAGCTCTCAAGCTAGCTGTAAGATCTGCCATCAAATCTGCTGTAGGTCTACGGAGCTCTCAAGCTAGCTGTAAGATCTGCCATCAAATCTGCTGTAGGTCTACGGAGCTCTCAAGCTAGCTGTAAGATCTGCCATCAAATCTGCTGTAGGTCTACTGAGCTCTCAAGCTAGCTGTAAGATCTGCCATCAAATCTGCTGTAGGTCTACTGAGCTCTCAAGCTAGCTGTAAGATCTGCTATCGAATCTGCTGTAGGTCTACTGAGCTCTCAAGCTAGCTGTAAGATCTGCTATCGAATCTGCTGTAGATATTTTTTTCAAGGTTGCTGTCATACTAACTGCAATAAAATTTCCAAATTCGGAGGGAATGGTTCTGATCGCTTACTATACAGGCTCGACATTTTAGCCAGCCAACCAAATTGCAGCTCACCATAGGGGCCATTCAATCTTGTATCTCTTTGGAAACAAAAGCAAAAACCAATTGGCGGAACCAGCCAATGTTCTAGTAGTTGGTTTAGATAGCAAAAAGCTAATATCACTATTCTTACATGGCGGCAAGAGCCTCTTAATACTGCTTTGAATAGTTATAACAAACATTTTCCCAGATAAGGTTAAAGTTTCACAATAGTCACAACGCCATGTCGACTCTCAGCAGAGACAAGCAGATCTGGTGGGCCCTGTTGCTGCTTGCTGTGACTTTCCTTACTCAACAATGTGCGGCGATTAAATGGCTGTAAGTAGACTGACTGAATCATGCATTAATTTATTTCTACATGATCTGCATCAAACAGATGGCATCGTATTTAGAGCTGGTACCTAGGGAATACCAAAGGAAATTACAAGTAACTTGGTGCGCGTACTGAGAAGTGCTTAAGCATTAAAGGAAAAACCATGTCGTCTAGAGATGTTTCCGGGTGTTTATAGAGCACTATTGAAGTGTGCAGAACAATGCCAAGGGTAACTAGAGCAGTACCAATGTTTTTAAAGTAGTAGGTGCCAAGTAAAGTCACTCCAAAGTTGTCAATTAAAGTGCCGTGTTGCCTATAGCGGTATCCAGGTGTTCACATAAGTATCGTCTCAAGATGCCTGGAGAAGAAGTTTAAAGATGTCTAGAGAAGTCTGATGATGCTTAGAGAAGTCTGAAGATGTCTATAAAAGTCTGAAAATGTCTAGAGAAGTCTGAAAATCTCTAGAGAAGTTTGAAGATGTCTATAGAAGTCTGAAGATGTCTATAAAAGTCTGAAAATGTCTAGAGAAGTCTGAAAATCTCTAGAGAAGTTTAAAGATGTCTATAGAAGTCTGAAGATGTCTATAGAAGTTTGAAGATGTCTATAGAAGTCTGAAGATGTCTATAGAAGTCTGAAAATGTCTAGAGAAGTCTGAAGATGTATAGAGAAATCTGATGATGTCTAAAGGAGTCTGAAGATGTCTAGAGAAGTCTAAATATGTCTAGAGAAGACTGAATATGTCTAGAGAAATCTGAGGATGTCTAGAGAAGACTGAAAATGTCTAAAGAAGACTGAAGATGTCTAGAAAAGTTTAAAGATGTCTAGAGAAGTTTTAAGATGTCTAGAAAAGTCTAAAGATGTCTAAAGAAGTCTAAATATGTCTAGAGAAGTTTTAAGATGTCTAGAAAAGTCTAAAGATGTCTAAAGAAGTCTAAATATGTCTAGAGAAGACTGAATATGTCTAGAGAAGTCTAAGGATGTCTAGAGACGTCTGAGAATGTCTAGAGAAGTCTGAAGATGTCTACAAAAGTTTGAAGATGTCTAGAGAAGTTTAAAGATGTCTAATAAAGTCTAAAGATGTCTAGAGAAGTCTAGAGATGTCTATAGTAGCCTGAAAATGTCTAGAGAAGCCTGAATATGTCTAGAGATGTCTGAAGATGTCGTGAAAAGTCCAAATGTGGTTTTAAAAGTGCTAACTTGCTTGGCCGTGCTTTGAAGAGACTCAAGCTGGTCTCTAAAAAGAATATATATCGAGTATTTACTAACTTTCTTAAAAATTCTTAGGCAGACGTCGAAAGCGAAAATGGCATTTTGGGGTCATCAAGCAGTGGCACAACAATTAAAAAAGCCTGAAAGAGGCTGCTTAACTCATATAAAATACTTTATGTCCTTGTCATGAAATATAACTATTTGTTAACTAATTGATGCCAACTGAGGACATTGAAATAACCGCAATCTTCTTTTGGCGGCACTCGTTCGCCAGCCAGCTAGCTACAAGAAAAAGGTATCTGCAGAAAGAATTTCTTCTAGAAGAGAGGAGAATTCGGATTCAGAATGGATTTCTATTTTTATTATCGGCACTCAATGCTTGCGACTTTCAACCAGAGTGGACCCTCAGTCCATTGCATTGCATAGCGCAGCTTTATGGGACCTAGACAGACCGAAATCTGTTATTTACAACAATCCATAGGAGTTTGACCCTCACCAGTATTTTACCGAAAAATCCCCGATCTGCGCTCTCAGCTCGCAGTCCCCCAAGGCCCCCCAAGTATTATTGCTTAGTTTGCGGCGAGAGAAACGCGCAAGTTTTTGTTGCCAAGAGTCAAGAGAGAGGGACAGCGGCAGGGCCAGACTGGGGACGGATACTAAAATTTAATGACCCCTCGGCTCGGGCACAATACGAATACGACACGCCGAAAAAAGAGGAGAGGAGAGTGAACGGACCAGCGTGGCGTTTTTATAAGAAGCCTCTACCTGTGCCATCTGTTCCCGGTGTCTGGCAAACCTGGTAATGGGAGGAAGCTAAGGGAAGAAGGACAGACCCGCAGACACCAATATCCCACCCTGTGTCATAAAGTCTCAGACCCCTTTAGTGTCCGAGTTCGATGTTTAGAGGTGGGCAATAATATCCCAAACACGAGGGTGCCTCCCAGTTCCAACTTGGATGGTTTTTGGTACAACTTACGCTCGCGCACATCCTGAACTGATGCGATTCAGGAATTCAGCCTTGGCTGCACCGGGCAATAAGCATTAAATGTTGATTTACAATCCCAATTTAAGTTCTATAATAGGCTGTCTATATTTGTAGCAGCCTTTTAGAGATACAACGCATCGACTTGTTTTGTTTTGAGAGCGAAAGCTATAATATTCTTTGGGCTATT
Source organism: Macrostomum lignano (assembly GCA_002269645.1). Taxonomy (NCBI): domain Eukaryota; kingdom Metazoa; phylum Platyhelminthes; family Macrostomidae; genus Macrostomum; species Macrostomum lignano. Next base: position 3,930 of record NIVC01000410.1, on the reverse strand, counting down.
CCTTGGACTTGGACTGTCTGGTCGGTCCCTTCCAGTTTCTAGTGCAACGGCAACAGACGCGACGCATCGGCAAGGAATTTACAGCCTTTCTCTTTGTTGTTCGGGCGGCTTTTCATGTGGTGGTAGAGTTTTAGTTTTTTTTTTTAAAGAAAGCTTCATGCTGCGTGTAGTGGAACTGTTCGTAATAAACGCTAGTACTGTAGACGTCTGGGTTCCTGAAACAACTGGGTTACTGCAAATTCAGGCTCAATCAAGTTCCAATAGGAATATGCGGAACTATGGCTGGCAAGAAAATGATACTTTTAAATCCTTAGTAGATTTGTTATTAATTAAAGTGTACCAAAGCAGATCGATGTGCCAATTCAAAAAGGTAGATCAAAGTCTGCATGCAACGCTCCGATTAGGAAATGACGTTATCCATCGGTGCAATGTAAAAGCACCCATTTGCCATCGAAATCTCAAGTCTCAACAATTAAAATAGATCGATGTTAACTTTCAGGGGCTAGTGCATTAATGTACTTTTAATAACGCCAATGAAAATATAATTTTAACACAAAAATTTGTACCACTCTAGTTAATACCATTGAAAGTTAAAAGTAGTTAAAAAAACTTTTTACTCTCTTCTTCAGCGGGCTAAACAACTACAGCCAGCTCACGGAAGGCCGACTCCAAGCCGAGTTCTTCTGCAACCGGATGCGTCAGCTGGACGTGCTGAACCGGAAACAGTTCAAATTCTGCAAAAAATTCGCCGTAGAAAGGTCAGACGCTGGGGCGGTGAGTGCCGTGATCAAGTCGGCGCACATCACGGTGGAAACTTGCCAAAAGCAGTTTCGACACTTCCGATGGGACTGCAGCGTGCTCAGACACGTGCCTGAGCTGGCGCCCGAGCTCAAGTCGCGTGAGTTAAAGCGTTACGGGGATCAAAAATATCACCATTTTGACATTTTGATCATTTGGTTCTAACTTTGTGGCGACTCCATAGTCCTTGGATTGAACAGTGGTACGCAGCCTTCAGATGCGCTGGGCAATAGCTGCGGCTGAGCTGTCGGTTGCACATCTGGCCCAATTGGAACAGGTGTAATCAATAATTCATATTATTATTTTGTTAGGGAGTCAGTTGGACCGCTTTGTCTGCGATGTTTCCGTGTCATAAATAGATCGCTAGGTTTTAAGTACCATGAAGTCATGCATACATCAACAGATTGTTAAAAACAACAGTAAAATACGTTCTCAGTTGAGTATTAAAAGGCAGCAGCGCAATAGGTCTCGCCCAACAGCCGACAAAAACCAGACCGTCCACTTCAGCCAGCAGGCAGTCAACCAAACGTCGAGGTCGCGCCTGCTGCGTAAGCAGCAGCACCTTCTACATCGGTTGTGAGCAGTACAAGTTGGCTCGGATGATGTAGCTGGAACTACCAACATATAATTTCTGAGTCAAACAGATTAATTGGATCATAGATTTATGGCAATGACTTGGTTCAAGAGCGGAACTTTTCGAGTCAAAAATTGAACATAAACCCATACAAAATTGTTGCGTCATGTACATCATTGAACGATAAAGCAATTGTAGCTAGTGAGCAAATAGTTAGTCATAAATTTACTCTATTACAACTGCAGTGACAGCCGAGCAAGCTTTGGTCCACGCATTATCCGGTCTGGTCCTATCAACCACATTCGCTGACGAATGCTCTCGCGTCTGATCCGGCGGTGCGGCTGCGGCCGGCAGCCGACCTGGCTGGCTCGGGAGCGACCACAACAGCAATTTCATTTCGACGGGTGCCACACTAACCTGCGGATGGGCCAGAGGCTGGCCAGGAAGTTTCTAGGCGCATCAAGGTCTGGCGGCGGTCGAGGTCGTCGCATCGGCCGTGGTAGACGTCGCGGCGGCCGTGGTGGTCGCCGCGGCGCAGGCAGACGATCTCAACGCAGAGAACATCGACGACGCAAAGTTCAGCTTGAAGGCCATGGCAGCCGCAGCGATCGCAGTCGCGGTCGCTCCAAATTCCGCAAGTTCGTCCAAATGGTGAACAGATACAATTACAACGTCGGCATCGAGGCGTCCCGACTCAGCGAAGCGGTTCGCTGCAAATGCCACGGCTCCAGCGCCTCGTGCGCGATTCGCACCTGTCACAAAGTGCTGCACCGACGGAATTATCAGCATCTTGAGCACACTTACATTCGACGGTACAATCGGGATCCGTTGGACGTGCTGCTGGAGATGTACGATAAGGTACGATGACGTTTCTCTGTCATGTCAGCTAAATTGGTTGTTTTGCATTACCGACTGTATTAAAAAACATTACGGCTGCTAGGCTTTAACTTTTGCGACCTGCTACTTTTTGAAAATAGAGCTTAAACAAATTATCACCTGGTGCTGTCACCCCTGGTGCTAACGCCCCTGGTGCTAAACCCGATGATGCTAAAGCCGCTGGTGCTAAACCCGATGGTGCACGACAGCTCCCTTACCAAAATTTAAAATTGGTGTGTGTGTGTGTGTGTGTGCTTCCCATGACCCTGAAGAAGTATGAAAAATAAATGGACAACGGCGCTTGCGCCCTCCAACTTTGTTGCAGAAACTTCGCAAAACAGTGTACTCCGAGAGTGGTTACCTAGGCTACGAGGAGCCTTGCAGCCAGGAGGACCGGAGTTCGAATCCGCTTCGAGCCGAGCCAAAATGCGAGAATTACAAAGTCGTATCCGGCATGCCAACAAAGAATGACGTGCTGCTGTTTCACGAACACTCTCTGGATTATTGCCACCTCCGGGATGGAAGATTTCCGGGCACGCAAAACAGGTTTGATAGAAAGATTTATCAGCAGCTTGGGAAGAACTTCACTCGGAAACTTTCAGTGGTATATCAAAGTAGATACTATAAGACCACTTTTCCCAAAGCTCAATAACTGTCTATCCCTTCTTTAATTGTTATTTATGCGAATTCTGGCGGGCCCTCCTCCGACTCACCTGGAACTGGCAATGCTCGATAAGTGTTCCAGCGTTGATTGCCAAGTAACGGGTTGCCTGGGCGCCCAGACATAAAAAAGCAGATGCTTCATCATTTCCTGGGCGGACCGGGCAGCTGGCGGTTGGCTGGCGTGATTTGCGAGCTTTTCGTTGACTTCGCCCTCGTTTTGCCAGCAACGAAGATTTTCTAGTTAGGCGAGAGGAAAAAGTTTACTGTTGGAATATTTTATTGTCGGAGATTTTTTCGGCTTTTGCTGGCCACTTTTCCCTATGCGCCTAATTAGGAATTCAGAGATACGAGTGTGTTCTACCCTTCATGACTGTCGAGGCTGGTCTGATCTGCGAATATTTTTAAGCACCGGAAGTCAAAACCATGTGTTTTTCAACGTAATTTGAAAAAAATATCCTTATTTACAGCAAGTTTAGTTAGTCAGTTAGTCAGTTAGTTAGTTAGTTAGTTAGTTAGTTAGTTAGTTAGTTAGTTAGTTAGTTAGTTAGTTAGTTAGTTAGTTAGTTAGTTAGTTAGTTAGTTAGTTAGTTAGTTAGTTAGTTAGTTAGTTAGTTAGTTAGTTAGTTTTTAGTTAGTTAGTTAGTTAGTTAGTTAGTTAGTTTTATTAGTTAGTTAGTTAGTTAGTTAGTTGTTAGTTAGTTAGTTAGTTAGTTAGTTAAGTTAGTTAGTTAGTAGTTAGTTAGTTAGTTTAGTTAGTTAGTTAGTTAGTTAGTTAGTTAGTTAGTTATTAGTTAGTTAGTTAGTTAGTTAGTTAGTTTAGTTAGTTAGTTAGTTAGTTAGTTAGTTAGTTAGTTAGTTGGTGTTTAGCGGCCTGACTTTCCTGTGCGCCTCGACTTTCCTCTACACTTGCGCCCTGATAGTTGGCCCTCGTAGGATTTTAATCGCACAAGCCCTTGCCAATATTTCGCTTCAAAATTTGAAGCCTGGAATTTGTGGCTGAGCGCAGATTCGCACCTTGG
>NIVC01000409.1:157500-218370 GCA_002269645.1 Macrostomum lignano | reverse complement strand
TTCAAATATCCCCGTTTGGAGAGTCATCAGATTGAGTACCTATAAATCCATCGTTTAAAGCCATCGTTTAACTCAAGATATATACTCGTAATTACATTAAGTCAAAAGATCGGTCACATGGGTGAAGACAGAGTCAGGCAGGGAGAAGGCCAAGGTTTCAGCCGTGAGACTGGGGGGTGAAGGTTGGGCATAAGCCAAGAGATGAGGAACGTTTTCTTTTTTTTCCCAGCTTCCTTCTGCAGCTTTGCCAGTTTCTAAGGAGAGAAATATTAAAGAGAAACACTGCAAGTGCAAGAAGTGGCGCTGCGCTGGAGATGGGGAGAGAGGCAGCTCGTGGCAGACTAAAAGGTATATGGACTGTGGCGTCTGGAGTCAAATAGGGAAGGCCTGGCCTAGGAGAAAGTGCGGGGGGTTGAGCTTAGTTTGAATTTAGTTCATCGATGTGTAAGAGAAGACAGCTTCAAATTTAGGATGAGTTAAAGCTCGCTATCTAAACGTATTAGAATACGATGGTTCCTTCAGCCAGTTATAAGGCAATACAAGAAAAAAAAGTAAAGAAAACGAAGCCGCTTAATGGTAGACTCTGGAGTCTAGATTTAAGATCAAGTTGTCCATGGCTTAGTAGGGGTTTGGGATTAGAATCAAGGAGGGGATGGCTGGGGGAGTGGGAGAACGGAGGATACAGTGCCCATTATATCGCACTTGATTGGCTCTTCCAAGCAGTTAGTTTTCCAGACCTCAATTTTTTGGGCTTGGATTGAGGAATGAAAAAACTGGGGTGGGTCGCTTGGAAGCATTGGCTGGATTTGCTGGGCTGCGCTTTCCAGGAGGGAGGGAATTTTGGACGAGATGTCAATGAGGCCTCAGCGGCGTGAGGCGGAGCGCTGTGGAGGCGTGTGAACCAAAAAGACTTTTTAGACACATCAGCCAGCCAACAAGTCCCTCCATACAGCTGAGCAGATAGAGCAGGATAGATAGATCTTTCTTATTTACATCCCGATGCTGTGAGCAACTCCTTCCCTCATCTTAGAGCTCTTCCACTCCGCTTGTCTCAATGAAGACTTGCAACAACATTTAGCTTCAACCAGAATCATCGCAGTGACATCCAACTAAGCTGCTGGGTAAAGGCCTAACGAGAATGTCGAATCAACGGTGATTCAACAGCAAAAGCAGCAGCAGCAGCAGCCGCCGCTGCAGAAGAACCAAGTAATGTCGGACAGCACCCTAGCTGTGATTGTTTGCTCAATATTTGCCAGTCTGGTTGGCGCAATTTTCATTGTCTGCCTATTGAGAGCCGTCTGCAGAGACCTGCCGGCGCGTTTTAGAGCTTGGCGGCGCCGACGGCTGCTCGGACGAAAGCTGGCGCGACAGCAGGAGAGGCACCAGCCGGAGAGCAACGGGTTCATTGAGATGGACGATGGGATCCGCGCCACTGCTGTATCCGTGCCGACCATTTCTGCTGCCAATGACCCGAACAGACTCGACGTTGACGACGGCTATAGCGTCGGTTTCATGCTGATGCACACCCGACAGGCCAGTGTCGACGTGTTGAACACTGTCGGTCTGAGTAGTCGCGCGACGGCGACAGCTACAGCGACGAAGGGGCGGCTGCGGCGGCGGTAGCGGCGGCGGTCCAGCCGGAGGCAGCAAACGCCATCGTAGAGGCCAGAGCTTGGGACCTCGAGGTCAACCAATTGATCGAGAGTACTTTGTGTAGCTAACAAACTTAGCACAGGCTTTCAGAGCCCCGGTCAACTAAAGTAGAACAATCCTACATTTGAAAATGTTCAGGTGAGATACATAATAATTTATAGTGCTCAAGAATAGAAAATTTAAACCAGCTGTGAAATTCAAACGATATACCAGTAGAAGTTACCAGTGTAACTTCTACTTCATTTGTCCATGCTGAGAGTTCAATTGTCAGATTGTATTTATGTTAACAATTAATCATAGCCATACTCCTACGATTAACCTCAAGCATATGGTCGTGAGGCTCGAAAAATGGTGTCATTAATATTTGAAAATCATTTCTGGTGCTCTTTTGATTTTGTCTCTCCAAGTTCTGTACATATTTTGCCTGAAGAAATTAGCAGTTTATGAAACTTGGTTCAAAAATGCTGTATGCCGACGAGACTAAATGTAGCTCGTATTTAGATATATTTGAGGCAATTTTGTGTTTTTTGAGATTGTTAAAGTGGATTTCTCAAAAAATTATTTATACTTTGCTGCCAACTCAATGCTCGAATGCTAGTTATTTGTAAGAAAAAATTGTCCAGTATATAGGTAACGATTCAAAACCTGCTGTATTACCCACGGTAACTGTCTAGTTAAATCAAATTTATTCATTAAAATTCATTCTTTCCGTGTCCAGTCAGTTGTATAATGCCGCATTTTTCCTTTCGAAAAATAGAACTTGTGAATGTAAAATACGACGATTGGACTATTATTTTTAAATGGATTTTGGGTGCAACGTCCTTTGACGTATTGGTTTGGTGACAGGTCGTTTTGATGACGAATCATTTTGGAGACGTGTTTTTTAGTGATCAGTGACTGGTGACATTGATAAAGTGTCATTTTATTGACGATTCGATTTAGTGACGTTTCGTTTTAGTGACGTTTCGTTTAAGTGGCATTCCGAGTCAGTGACGTTCGATTTAGTGACTTGTCGTATTAGTGACGGCATTTTAGTGACGTGTCACTATGGTAAGTTTTGTAGAAAAGTATTTCAGCATTGCAGTCGAGCTTTATAACAGAACTTAGCAATATGTAGCTTCACTTTTGATCAGTCGATTTTTTTGTCTGATTAAAGGCTGGCAATATAAAATGACAGACAGGATTTGCAGAGGGCCGCCGAGCCGCAAAGGCGGCAACTGATAAGAACAAGAAGGGTTGGAGTGGGCCTTCATGCTGCTGCTTTATTATCCCACAAGAAATAAAAAATGATTGCTTTGTGGTGCAAAAGCCAACTGCAGGTGTATTTTATACACTCAGCTGACTCTCGATAAGCGAGAATCATAAAAAATAGCTCGTAGAGGCAGATTTCCGATGGACTGAAGTCTTTCAAGTCTGCGGCTTCATCCAGGATTCTTATTATTTTGACTGGGCCCTCATTTTTTAGCATGCGATTTTTCAGTCCCATTCCTAAACTCTATTGCTCTTGACTTCACCCCTCCCACTCTCAACCTCACCCCTCCCACTCTCAACCTCACCCCTCCCACTCTCAACCTCACCCCTCCCACTCTCAACCTCACCCCTCCCACTCTCAACCTCACCCCTCCCACTCTCAATCTCAACCCTCTCACTCTCAATCTCACCCCTCTCACTCTCAACCTCACCCCTCCCACTCTCAATCTCACCCCTCTCACTCTCAATCTCACCCCTCTCACTCTCAATCTCACCCCTCTCACTCTCAATCTCACCCCTCCCACTCTCAACCTCACCCCTCCCACTCTCAACCTCACCCCTCCCACTCTCAACCTCACCCCTCCCACTCTCAATTTCGCCCTCTTTATTTTCAGTCTCTCCTCTTTCCTTCTCATCTAACCCCTCTCTTTCAATCTCACCCTCTCATTCTCCCTCTCTTCTCTTTTACTGTCAATCTCACCCCTCAATCTCAATCTCACCCCTCTCACTCTCAATCTCACCCCTCTCACTCTCAATCTCACCCCTCAATCTCAATCTCACCCCCTCAATCTCAATCTCACCCCCTCAATCTCAATCGCACCCTCTCAATCTCAATCTCATCCCCTCAATCTCAATCGCACCCTCTCAATCTCAATCTCATCCCCTCAATCTCAATCTCACCCCTCTCACTCTCAAGCTCACCCCTCTCACTCTCAATCTCACCCCTCTCACTCTCAATCTCACCCCCTCAATCTCAATCGCACCCTCTCAATCTCAATCTCACCCCCTCAATCTCAATCTCACCCCTCTCACTCTCAATCTCACCCCTCTCACTCTCAATCTCACACCCTCAATCTCAATCTCACCCCTCTCAATCTCAATCTCACCTCTCTCACTCTCAACCTCACCCCTCTCACTCTCAATCTCACACCCTCAATCTCAATCTCACCCCTCTCAATCTCAATCTCACCTCTCTCACTCTCAACCTCACCCCTCTCACTCTCAATCTCACCCCTCTCACTCTCAATCTCACCCCTCAATCTCAATCGCACCCTCTCAATCTCAATCTCACCCCCTCAATCTCAATCGCACCCTCTCAATCTCAATCTCATCCCCTCAATCTCAATCTCACCCCTCTCACTCTCAATCTCACCCCTCTCACTCTCAATCTCACACCCTCAATCTCAATCTCACCCCTCTCACTCTCAATCTCACCCCTCTCACTCTCAATCTCACCCCCTCAATCTCAATCGCACCCTCTCAATCTCAATCTCACCCCCTCAATCTCAATCTCACCCCTCTCACTCTCAATCTCACCCCTCTCACTCTCAATCTCACACCCTCAATCTCAATCTCACCCCTCTCAATCTCAATCTCACCTCTCTCACTCTCAACCTCACCCACTTCTGCACTCTTAATCCCAGCTTTTAGTTTACCACAGTAAACGAAATTTGTTACAAATGATCCGCCGATATGCTGTAAAAATGTTAAAATTAGTTTGAAGAAGGAGCCTTAACTTTCCTGTTCAATTAATTAGTTTCTCCTAGTCCATTTAAATAGTTAGTTAAGTCCATTAAATGATTTTTGCTGATCTATGATCCTGTACGTGTATATGTTTTATAAGAAGGCGCTAGTTCTGCTTAAAGTGTTTAGCCTAAAGGGGCCGGGGCGATATCTAACCTCCACATGGCCAGATGTTTTTGCGATTGGTTGGATAGTGGGGGGGGGCTTGCAGCCGGCAGAAAGACAGGACCTGCTGCTTGGGTAGAGACAAGAAACCTATGCAAGCGCACCCACAGTAACAACTCTTCCACGAAAGCCCCATTTGCAGACAGCTGCGCGCTGACTGAGGATTTCAGTTTGCTTCGCAAAAGCTCAGGCGAAATTTGTGGCCTCATTTTAAAGTCCGCTCAGAGTGCCTGCGGCGCCAAAATGAGTGCCTGCGGCGCTAAAATGAGTGCCTGCGGAGCTAAAATGAGTGCCTGCGGCGCTAAAATGAGTGCCTGTGGCGCTAAAATGAGTGCCTGCAGCGCTAAAATGAGTGCCTGCGGCGCTAAAATGAGTGCCTGCAGAGCTAAAATGAGTGCCTGCGGCGCTAAAATGAGTGGTGTCTGCGGAGCGCTAAAATGAGTGCCTGCGGCGACAAAATGAGTGCCTGCAGCGCTAAAATGAGTGCCTGCGGCGCTAAAATGAGTGCCTGCAGGTGTGCCAAAATGAGTGGCTGCAGCGCTAAAATGAGTGCCTGCGGCGCTAAAATGAGGGCTGATAACACGATTCCTAAAATAATGGAACTGTAGGAATTTAGTCATGTACATGTTGAAGTCTTGGCTTTGTCCCCCCACCATAAAATCCATGGCGACGCCCCTGGGCACGCTTGTACGAGCATGTGCTGAGGAGTCAGTAGAATGGGCAGGATCGCCTCAACACTGGTGCCCGGGTACCCGCAGCCCTCCTGCAAATTATGTTTATTATTAATTATGCCGAAAGATGAATACGTAAAAAATCACTGCATTCTGTCAGCTACATCAACTTATTTCGACACTAGCTACTCACCGATTTCTTAGAAAGGTAACGACTCGTTGCTTAACACGCAAAAATCAATTGATTAAGAATTAAAACTCGACCAAGTTGAAAAACAACAAGAACAAAAACATGTTCGCAATAAATTTAGTAAAATGTGCTTTTTGAAGCTCCACTTGTTTAATAAAGATTAATAGAGGGGATTTTACAGTTTTTTAACCTCTTAAGCTCCGCCTGAAATCCAAAGCACACTGAAAAAACCCACTGGCTGCAGATCGGCCATAGACAATTCTAACCCCAGATTCACTCATCCCGAGCCTACCGGATAGGACCATGTACATGTAGACAAAGTCGAAGACTCTGATCAAATCTGTGTTCTTGAGTCAATGGTGGAGAGCAAAAAAGAGAAAGAAGTCTCTTTCGTGAAGCTGAACTGTCACTCTGTTTTCTTTACTAAATTTTATCTGCTCATTGCAGAAAGAACTCATTGCTGCTCCGACTTCGTAGCTTCGTTTGTTTGTGCCTCTTCTGTTTTCCTAACTACAGCAAATAATTGTTTATTTTAGGTGACATTACATATTTAATATGCAAGAAATGCTTTTCCTAGGACCCAGTCTAAATTTTCTGCTTTTCTATCTCATCGACTCTGATCGCCCTGAGTCGACGACTCTTTTTGTCCTCTGATGGCTGCTCTGCAGCCATATCGGGGATGTTCAGGGCGACTTAAAATCGGGCCATAGACGGCAGAAGTCGAGCAAATGTCAAAGGGAATATCGGAGGTTAACAAATGGCTGCTCTGCAGCAACTGGGTTCGATAGGGTTAAAGTGTTCTCTGCTGATTAGTTTTCAAGAAGAAAAACCGCAATAAAAATTTTCCTTTCTTCTTTTGTCTAATTTCTTTCTAAATTCCTTTGCATAAAGAGCTGCATTTGCTTCAGCCATGCATTTTCGCTTCTTCTCGCTAAGCGTTTCTTCCTCTGCCTCTTCTTTCCCGGATCTGCTTTTTAGTTTTTCAGCCCCGCTAAGACCGGACAAGGGTCACAGGTTGGCAGGCTCCAGTCGCGAGAGAGACAGCTTTCTTTCTAGGCGACAGAGCTGCAGCCCAGAAATCGGGGACAAGAAAAGGTGCAGACAGCGTTGCAGCATGACGCAGTTCCGTGCAGGCCCGGTCAACTTGTAATGAAGACAAAAAATTTCTGGACCGAGGGAGTGTTAAGAAAAGTAAATTTCTTAGTCTTTGAAGTTGACGAGTGTATTTTTTCTGGCTTGAAAGTATTTTTCAATGTACATTACATGCAGTGCACTAGGCTTTTTAACGTACATGCATTATCTTACTAAACTGTACATAACACTGCGGGAAATAAGAATGATTTATGATCCTAAAAGTGTAAAGGAATGCCTTCAAGTGCCTTCGTGTTTGAAGGCTTAGAAAACGAATAAATGATTGCGCACAGATACCAATGAAGATCCAACCCTCGAACAAAAGCTCCAATCCACAGAGAAGCTCCAATCCACACAGAAGCCCCAATCCACACACAGAAGCTCCAATCCACACACAGAAGCTCCAATCCACAAACAGAAGCTCCAATCCACACACAGAAGCTCCAATCCACACACAAAAGCTCCAATCCACACACAGAAGCTCCAATCCACACACAGAAGCTCCAATACACACACAGAAGCTCCAATCCACACACAGAAGCTCCAATCCACACACAGAAGCTCCAATACACACACAGAAGCTCCAATCCACAAACAGAAGCTCCAATCCACACACAGAAGCTCCAATCCACACACAAAAGCTCCAATCCACACACAGAAGCTCCAATCCACACACAGAAGCTCCAATCCACACACAGAAGCTCCAATCCACACACAGAAGCTCCAATACACAAACAGAAGCTCCAATCCACAAACAGAAGCTCCAATCCACAAACAGAAGCTCCAATCCACAAACAGAAGCTCTAATCCACAAACAGAAGCTCCAATCCACAAACAGAAGCTCCAATCCACAAACAGAAGCTCCAATCCACAAACAGAAGCTCGAATCCACAAACAGAAGCTCCAATCCACAAACAGAAGCTCCAATCCACAAACAGAAGCTCCAATCCACAAACAGAAGCTCCAATCCACAAACAGAAGCTCCAATCCACAAACAGAAGCTCCAATCCACAAACAGAAGCTCCAATCCACAAACAGAAGCTCCAATCCACAAACAGAAGCTCGAATCCACAAACAGAAGCTCCAATCCACACACAGAAGCTCTAATGTACAACAAAAGCTCCAACCCCACAACATTCTCCAATCCACACATCCTCCAATCCACAGCATTCTCCAACCCACACATCCTCCAATCCACAGCATTCTCCAACCCACAACATATACACCGATCTCAACCGATCAGGATCCAATCTTCACACAGAAACTTCAAGCACTAGGCATGAAAAAAGTTTTGACATCGAAATTACCCCCAGCTTAGAGAACGAGCCAACCGTTAAAAGTGCGCACTCGATAAGCATCGAATCGCTATTCCGATCGTGATAGCACGGCGGCGCAACATTACCGAGCCGCATTTGCATTCAAATTTCGTGCACGGCATGAGTTTCAAGTTTCTCCTAAAGCCAGTTTGACTCTGTACTATATAATCTCTCACTCACCCAGCCAGTCAAGTGGCAAGACAGAAAAGCCGGCAAGCTGATAGAGAAACATACGGGTCAGAGTAAACTAACTGGATAGTTGTCACAGAAAAAAACTCAACACAGAATGAAATCCCCAACGCGGATCTCGTTCCATCTTGTTGTTTGTGTGTTTATCTTGCCTCATATATATATACGAGCGTATAGTCGAGGCGGAACAAGCTCTCAGGACTTGTCTGAGACTCGCGAAATTGAATTCGTGCCGTTCCGTTTGTGCCAGTTTTCCGCTCGAGTGAAGCCAAGTGCCAGTTTTTGGAGATGGAAGAGAGTTCTCTTCTACCTATCAGCTCACTTGCTTTCGGGAAAAAGCAATTGAGAAGACTGCAACCAGATGGTAGAGCTCAAGCAAGGACGGACAAGAGATAGGGGTGTTTTTCGAGTGGCTGTATTTTTTTCCAAGCCTGTATCTCTCAGCGGTTTCTGCTTTTAAAGTTCGATCATCTATCATTCAAGAGCTTTTCAAGTTGAGTCAGTTTAATCAATGCAGAGGCTTTGAAATTTATGTACCCATCCACCTTATTAAGACTTGTTTCAATATTATTCATTATATCCATTGAGGTAATTGGATTAGAGTCTTTTTAGTATGTTAGACTAGCAATTAGCGCCCCCCGTTGGGGAGCCAACAAAGAATGTAATACCAACTTTAGAATAAACTACATGTAGCTTCTCCTTGCAATAACCTCAGCAACTCCATTTGTAAGCTTTGACATCTCTGCGATCTTAGAATAATAACGCATTGTTATAAGCGGGCATGCTTAGGCTGGAACAAACACGAAAATCCAACGACAGTTTTTTGGGTAAACGTACATGTGCATTGTAGTTCGTACATGTTTTATATACATGAGCTACTGTACATGTGCATGTGAAAGCTTCAATCGGCGTTTATTCACACACAAATGCTGAAGCCAGGGGCGTCGCCACGCCCACGTCCCATAGTAAAAGCTATGGGAGACATGCCATTGCTTTGTTCCTCCCACCCACCTAGTGACCCGATTTGGAAATCAAAAATTTTGCTTCAGGGCGACAAAAAATAGCGCCTGTGGTGCCAAAATGAATGCCTGTGGTGCCAAAATGAATGCCTGCGGTGCCAAAATGAATGCCTGCGGCGCTAAAATGAGTGCCTGCGGTGCCAAAATGAATGCCTGCGGCGCTAAAATGAATGCCTGCGGTGCCAAAATGAATGCCTGCGGCGCTAAAATGAGTGCCTGCGGTGCCAAAATGAATGCCTGCGGCGCTAAAATGAATGCCTGCGGTGCCAAAATGAATGCCTGCGGCGCTAAAATGAGTGCCTGCGGCGCTAAAATGAGTGCCTGCGGCGCTAAAATGAGTGCCTGCGGAGCTAAAATGAGTGCCTGCGGCGCTAAAATGAGTGCCTGCAGGTGTGCCAAAATGAGTGCCTGCGGCGCTAAAGTGAGTGCCTGCGGCGCTAAAATGAGTGCCTGCGGCGCCAAAATGAATGCCTGTGGCGCCAAAATGAGAACTGGCAACACTGATTCTGAAAAAATGTACATGTACGAATTTAATCATGTACTTGTACATGTAGATTTTCCGGCTTTGTCCCTTCAACATAAAATCCATGGCGACGCCCCTAGCTGAAGCGATATCTTACTGAACAAATTCGGAAGTCTGAGTGAGTGGCCTGTAGAATTCAATAATTCAATTATTAGTTTTCGGTTCACCTCTGATATCAGTTCCTGTTTTCGGGCTTCACGCATAATAGCACTGCACTTTTGTGACTACATGCACTTTTTGGGGGTCTTCTAAATTGCGCGCTTATTCAGCCCACACGCCGCTCATACACAGTGGCTTTAGAGCTGGGTTGGATTATGATTATTATAGAATGCCAGCTATTCAGTCAAAATGCTTCGAAAAGCTTTTAACCTATGCTGCTGCTTTGGGTGTCGTTGTCATTTTCCCTCTTTCCTGTCCGGTGTCCCCCTCGACTGCTCGCGGTCAGAAATTGGTCTTTTTTCTCAATTCACCAACCAGAACCCCCCGTTCCATTCCATCGCTATGATGGCCTGAAGGAATGAATTTTTTGAAAAGTAAAATTTCTGCCTGCCGGGTTTTGTTGATAGCCTCTCTCCGTATCCACCCAAGTTTGCTTTCCTCGATAGCAACGATGGATGAATAGGCAAGGCACTTTTCATTTTTTTATGCACTAACACGAGTTCAGAAATGTGCGCAGCTATTTTGAAGCTGTAATTGTAAAAGTGCACCTACGCCATGACAAAATGAGACTTCTAAAGCCATGCAAATGTCGTGTGAGCCACATTCATCGTTTGCGCTGGGCTTGTCTTCCAAGAAAATCCATTAAAAAGAAAACTGAAACCTGATTTAACCAGATACAAAAACAGCAGAAAGCTGAATATACCATGTAAGATAGAAAGCTTCCACTGCCAAGATAATCAATGGAAAAATTAAAAGCTTCATGACTTCTTTAATTCCAATTTCTTTTAAATTAATTAATTTGACTATATGACTACATGACTATAGTATCCCACGCTGTAAAATCATTGTCGGCTGATTTTCCATGCAAGAATGGCATTCTTGCACTCTTTTGCGTGCAGGAATGGATGTCTATGGTAAAATCTCACTGAAAAAGCATTAGGCGCAGAAATGCATTCCTGCACGGTTTTGTGCATTCCTGCACGATGAATCACCCGACAATGGAATTCCTTCACGGTCACTCGTGCGTGAAGGACATCGTGCACTCGTGCGCTAGCGCGCACTCGTGCAGATGTCATTCCCGCACTCGTGACCGTGCAGGAATATATCATTCTTCAATACTTTGAAATCAATATTGACACTCGTAAGAATATACTCTGATAATGTGCTTGCTCAAATGGCTTTTTGTTATATCTAGTAAGTAGATCATTTATCTGCCTTCAAAACCATAGACACAATCTACCATTGCTTTTGTCAGCCAAAGTTGACAATTCATAAAATCAAGTTGAGAACAAGGACAAGTTATCAAGTTGTCCTTAGTTGAGAATTCCCATTTGGCAGCAGTAGCTTTGGTTTTGCCCATAGACATAGACATAGACGGAAAAAGCAAGTTGATAATTCTTAAACTTCATACTCTGTTGGAAGTCGATGTTGATCGAGCATGATTTCAATAAGCTAAAAAATCAATCAAGAGGGCACTCCCGATCTCAGTCGCTGACACGGTGAAAGGACTAAAAAAGTCACTTTAGTTAGAGTTGCCAAGATTTCGAATATTGTATATATTGTATAAATAGAAAGAAGCAGGAATCCGGACACATTGCACTAACAAATCATACCAACTAGGCCCTATAAAAACAAGCACTAAATCAGATACTGTGACAGCATTGGACTGGAGGGTTGAAAAACGAAAAAACAGACAGACACAGACTTGAGTACATTTACGAGTACGCTTACTTGCTGAAATCAGTGAAGTATCTTTCTTCACAAAAGAAAAGAATCAATTGTTAGCGATAGGAATACGCAGCAGTCCCAACCCTTAACTCTCTCTTCACGAAAATTCTAGAGAGTTAACTATGCAAAGCTAATCTCAAGAGGGACCGATATCTAGCTACTTACGGCTATCCTGCTGCCCACAGGAGGCGACGCAACGCGTGAAATAAATTGCTCCTGGCAGTTAGCTCCCACCCCAACCCTTCGGAGTTCCCCTTTCCCAGTCCTTCAATTTCTATTCCCCCCCCCTTGTTACCAAAGCCATACGCTGTGTTATATATACGCTCGTATAAGAATTCGATGGCACCCACTCCCGCAAACCGTCCCTACAGCGCTTTCATTTCCCTCAGGGGACAGTGGGTGCCGGAAACATTGACTTTCCCAGTCTCCCTATATAGCCGACTATAAGTTCCAATATAGATTGGCATCCAGATTTTTGATGGCACTAAACGGCTAGGAAACGATGGGGCGTTGCAGATTGGCAGTGCAGTAAGCCTTAGCAACAAGTCGCTGAGATCTTAACTGCAACTGGACTGGACTGATCCGGAGGGCTTGCGAGTCCGGTATGGCGATATAGTTAAGCGAAGCAAAAAAGCCTTCTAGCAAAATTGCGATCGACCGCCAGTCACGCCTGGATTCCAAAGCAGCAGGATCTTGCAGAGTTTCTGCCAGACTTGCTGGTTGAAGTTTTCGATTCTCCCTGGCTCCCTTTCTCTCCCACTCTCTCGCTGACTTGAGTTGACTTTTTCTCCCTTATCTGCATATGATTTCGTTCTCTATAGCTAGTTCAACACAGTGGTAAGCTGAACATGTCTTCGCTTTGCATGCAATATCTATAAGACAGAAAAACGTTTTTCGATTGCTATTATGAATACGTTAAGAATAAGATCATATGCTTGGCCATTACCTAGCTACATGTACGAGCGGACCCTATACTTCACCCTGCCCATCAAGACAGAGGAGCTCAAACTCCTGAGTGCACGACGGCTTTCAACCATTGCATCTAGCTCTCCTCTACTTCCCATTTTCCCTCTGCGTTTTTGTTTACGTTGAATAATTTATTTATAAGCGCAGAATTGGGAGGCCAAGAGGCTTTCTGTGCAGCCTGTAGCCATGGCTTGTGTTCTTCTCGGCTTGACAGTTAAGTCAAATAAACGAAGAAAATTGGCCAATAGCTTGAAACATGCTAAAAGCATATACGGCTTAATCCGTCACCTACGGCTCCTAAGTCCTTGCTGAAGTCTCTGAGAGAGATTAATAACCTGATTTCTCTCGCCTTCCTTCCTTATCTCTTGGGAATTATCCGACTAATTAGTTAATCATACGGCAGAAATGCGTGACAATTCACTCAAAAAGAAGCATGTTTTATGATTACTAGCTCGTATTTAAACCCTCGACATTATCACCCTTGTTTATTATTTTTCCTTTTGGCGTTTCTCGTCAGAATTTTATCTGTCAGAAAAGTCAGTTTATAAAAAAAAAGAAAAAACGATGCCAACACGATCATTTTAATAAAAGGGCTAAAATTCGTCTGTTGCAGGTCTGCGATCGTAACTTGCTTAGTATTTTTTACAACCTGTGAATCCATCTCGTACCCAAATCAGGCTTAGATTTCGATACTTCACGCTAAAGTCGGAAAATCCTAAAACGTAAATATGAATTTTAGCGAGCTGTAATGTCTTTACTACATAAACTCGCAGAGGTTGCTGTCTTAGACGAACTAAGACATAACGCTCGATAATAGCATAATTTTTCATCAAACTCTGAAGTGATTTGGAACGAGAAAGTATTCAAACTGTAACATTTTTCACTCAGTACGTGTGCCTAAATTTTCTTTGCTATATATTGTATTGTTAATTTGTCAATACCTATCGAATGCAAATAGTAGCTCAAGCAAAATGCATGTGCAGCAAGACTACTGACAAAATTGAGTTGTCAGTAGCTGACTTTTACGCTTTCGCGAGTTGCGATTTTTACACTAGCTTCTCTGGCCACCTGAGGTCTCATAAGCCTATCTTGTGGATGGATGATTTTTTCGGTTGATCCTAAATGATCCCTGCGCAGTCACACTCAGCTGCATGATTTATCGTCATTAGCGGGGGTTTCTTAGAATGACGCATTCAAAATTGTAGTTTTTTGAAGTTTCTTGTAAAACGTACTGCTTGCTTATAATTTAGCTTGATTAAGTATAACAAATAGGCTTGGAATTTTGCCTGTAAATCAGAGAGTCAGGTGATCTTGCTAATGATTGAGTGCCCGGCTCTGCAGGTGCACAAAGATAATTGATTCTTCTAACCCCGCATCTGGCTTCGTCTCAGTTGGCTCGCTGAATAACTAAATTAAATTGCCAATTTTCATCATCTAATCCAACTAAACGAATCTATATAACTAAACCTGAATAACATGCTATTTCCCGTGTGCAAGCTGCAGGTTTTATACAGCATAACAAATTTTAACTGCTGTCGGAATTAATCTAATTTGTATATTATTATATACAGAATGACGTTTATAATATATATAAGAGTTTGTAACTCGCACAAAATTTGATTAGAAAGATTCTAAGCATTTAAAAAAACTTTAGAAAATTGTGAAGTGTTTTTTAGTCCTAATCAGAGATTGAATCGTACCGGAAAAAGGTCACATTATTTAAAAACTCGGAGAAGTTTCCTGTCTAATCAGTTTTTGATTAGATGTTAAAGCTTGAAAAGAAATTAGTAACTGCTGGTCATTGCAGGTTTCATTTCGAAGCTCAATGGTTTCCATGGTTTCCATGGTAACAGCTGTTAAAGAGTTTCCTAAAAGGTTTAGAGTTAACGAGCAGCATCAAATGTCACGTGGTCTATCTGCAGCCAAAGTTCGTTATTTGACCTTGACCTCATGCTACGGTCTGCAAGCGATATAAACTTGCTATAAGCGCAGCCTAAACGCGATTCAATCTGCACCAGTCATAGCTACCAAACGTTGAGAAACATCTGCCACGCAATAATAGATTCCATAAATGTCGTCGAAAACGATTCTGTCCCTGCTGCTTGCGGCATTGGTGTCCGTCTGAGAAATAGCCTACATGTATACCCAGATGAGGATGAAGTTATAGATGCTAGGAATTAATAGCTCATAACTGACCAACAAAGTGACATTTGTTGGCAGAGTTTGTAGGATCAAATAAGACCCAATATTTAAATCAGAAGAGAGAATTATCATCTAGAAGTCGAAGAGCTGCAATCTTAACCTACAAGTTAAGCGGATGCGGTTGCGGTTAGTAAAAATAGGTAAAAATACGTCTTTTTATTTTTGATACGTTGTTAATTAGGAAAAACTTGAAACCCTAGTTGTTGTTCTAGTTGTCTTTGAGGTCAATGGAAAACTACATTTAATACAAATTAAAAGTCACTGGCAAGCAGGCGTGGTGCGAAGAAAGAATCCCAAATTCCAATTAGAGACTTTAGGTGAGATTCTAGCGCCTGTTTAGCGTCGCAAGCAAGATTTATAGGCTCTCTACGCGCACATAGTGCTTTTTTTTCTACATAATTTCTCTCCAGGGTTTTTTGACCATTTCAATTTCCAACGAGCCATTTTTGAGGAGAAACAGGCCTTCCATCTAAATGCCGGAGTGGACAGCTGCCCTCTGCTTCTCCCCGTTCCGCGGTCCCCTGCTTGCGAGTTACTGAGGGCACCCACTGAGGGCTTTAGTCCCAATGCCGTCCGGTCCCTATATGGAAGTTTTCACTGCAATGCATTGCTTTAACTTAAAAAATCTCACTTCAGACCAGGAAATTCAGCTGATTGAGTGTAGACAGAGCTCCACATTTGGTGGCGCCGAATGCGTTCGAGCGATCGATGGCAACACCAACCAGGACTATCACGCCGGCTCGTGCACCCACACGGAGGCGCACCAGGGCTGGTGGCAGGCTCGAACTGAGCACCTTACCCACTTCAAACAGATTCGCATCTATAACAGAATGGACTGCTGCTCGGAGAGGCTCGACTACATTTCTATCTACATCGATGGGCAACCTTAGCGCTGTTTATCGAGGCGAACCTTTTGCAATGAAAAATTTCAACGTAGACAGGATTGGTCAGATCGTTCAAATTTAAAGTCACAGAGAATCGACATTTTCTTTGTGCGAAGTTCAAGTCCTCGGATATGCTTCGATTGGAGGTGAAATCAGATGCTACGAGTGGAAACTGAAATTGCCATTGTACATAAGGCACAGGCCGAAAAATTGGCACTAAAACATCCGATGCCTCGAGATTGTACTAACTTACTCGTGTAAAAACCCACCTATTTCAGAACAACTGGCCTTCGACTCTTGCTCGCAGAGTTCAACTTCGTATGGTGGCGTCTGTGACCGAGCAATCGATGGCAACATCAACGTCAGGGCTACATTCACGGGTCCAAGTCTCGGCGTTGTACAACAGGACAGTCTCGACGACTGCCTGAAACAGCCGAGCCTTGAGCCCGTCGTCCAGGGCCTCAGATTGGAGCACAGAGAGGCAGAATAGCCATTGCTCAAAGTGCAGGTATCACGGGATAAGCTTGAATAAAAAATATACGAACAATCAGTAGTTAAAGATTTAAAAACGACAATTTATACCGGTAGAAACACTGTAGATCGACGAGAACGCTGAATGAAAGAATGGGTTTCCATGGAACTTGCAGAACAGCTCAAGTTCAACAGTTGTAGTCAGAGCTCAACTGCCTCTGGTTGCGACTGCAAACGGGCCTTTGATGGCATCCGGAACCAGGACTACCACGCCGGGTCGTGCACCCATACTGAGAGTGCGCACAACAACTGGTGGCAGGCGCAATTACCCAAAGCTTCATTTGTATCGAAGATTCGAATCTAGTACCTCGAAGATTGCTGCTCTGACCGGCGCAAAGATTTCTTAATCAGCGTAGGCGGTCACGAATGCGCCTTTTACCGTTCCGACGACCACTTCTCGGCTCGGAATTTCGAGTGCAACGCGTACGGCGAAGTTGTTCGTATCGATAGTCACAAAGCGGAGCCTCTGATCCTCTGCGAAGTGGAGGTGTAATGGAGGCGACGAACAGCCGAAGTAGTGACTAAAAGTTTGAAAGTATAATAAAAAGTTTTAAAATAATTTGAAATTTTTAACTAAAAGTAAAACGGTATAACGACATTTTGATTCGATTAGAATACAAGTACTGCTTACATTTGTTTTTGATCAAATTAGACATAATATAATTTTCATAATTGCTAACCATTATCAAACATTAAAACATATGCTATGAAAGTTGAATTACTGTATCAAATAATGGAAACAGACCTTTGACCTTTGTTTCAACTTTAGTGAAACAAAAAAGACAGCAAATACCTTATAAAAAACGATTTAAAAATTCACAAAATCCTAACACTAATTTGATTAATATTTTCAACCGGACTCTGTTACGAGTATGTTTGGTTCTACGATGTACGAGCGTAGCTTCTCGCACGACGCATCAACCCCAACCAAGTAGCAGCATGGTACTGTTACATTTACATATTGCTAAATCATATAAAATTTCTAAAATTGCTACATGTACGGCATACCTTCAAGATGCCGACAACTTGAGGTACCGGCTTATAATCCAGATAGCTCCTGATATCTTGCAGTCTGAGAATTCGATGTTTTAAATGCTGTGAGGAACAGCTGATTAATGCGTGCAGGACGGTTGTACTGCACCCCCCACCAATCAGACTGTTTCTGTCTGTCTGTCTGTCTGTCTGCCTGTCTGTCTGTCTGTCTGTCCATCTACATCTGCATAGAGGAGTTGCTTGGCTGCATGGCAGCAAGTATTTGTCACTCAGAAGATATGGCGTTTCCGTTGCTTTTAGCCGGAGAGTATTCGTACAATGAAAGGGGTTTCTCAAACTTGGGCTTTCTCTTATTTTATGCAGGGAAGCAGAAACACTTTTGTCATCTAAAAGCAATTACTGGGTTCTCGGGTGTGTGACGATTGCTTTCGTCAGGAACTTGATTGCAACTTACTCAACGGGAGCTTTCTGATGATCATCACTAAAAAACTGACTCCCTCCAGTGCTTTCCCACCAACTCAACCCGTTGCCTCAGTCCCACCTCAGAGCAACGCTGTAGGGTTTTAACCACTGTACCGGAACTAGCAAATATTTGCATCCTTTCAGGGGCAAATGGAGAAAGCTTAAAACAGCTTACGACAGGTAGATCGATACTGTATTTGTCACAAAGCCATTTCACACTGCAAAGATCTATCCAGAGCGATGCAGCAACTCCTCACAGCCGCATTCGCTCTGCTGGCGACGATCTGCTCGACAGTCACAGGCGATGACCCCGGCAGCTGCGCCAACCAGAAGCTGTTCTCTTTAGCCGAGCCCCACAGCCTGAAGGTGCCGCAGTCCTTCAAGTCCGTGCAGGCAGTTGGCAGCGAGCTGCAGTGCTCTCTGCAGTGCAGGGCCCAGTCCGGTGTCTGCTTCGGCTTCTACTGGCAAGAGGCGAGTCTGTCGTGCCAGCTGTTCAGCATCGCTGCGTTCTTTAGCAAGTCGCTGTGGCAGCCGAGCGCCAAGCCGAGAGCCAAGCCGGTCGATGTCTTCACAAAGCTGTTCGACTGTGAGTTTTGCACTTATTGAATTCAACGGTATAAATTATTTGAAGGAGGTAATTTTGCCTCCTAATTTAAGCCTCAATAATTACTGAGACTTAAAGGCTCTTAGTGAAATGCTTTCCCTTCGCTTTGGTTGCTGCAGTACTGACAGAAGCAGTTTTGACTGTTCAAAACTGCAGTCAGATCTCTACTTTTGCGAGTGCTGTCTGCGGATTAGCAATCGATGGCAACACGAATCAGAACTTTCACGGAGGCTCCTGCGCCCACACCGAAGGAGGCAAATCCCAATGGTGGCAGGCCGACCTCGCTCAGCAGTTCCGCATCACGGCAGTCCGCATCTTCAACAGGCAGGACTGCTGCGCTGAGAGGCTCAACAAGTTCACCCTGCTGGTTGACGATGTCGAGTGTGCCAGGGTGGACGTAGCTCAGAGCTTCTCCATCAAGACGGTCAGCTGCCTCGGCTACGGCAGTCGGGTTCGCCTCGTCAGTCGCTTGCGTGGTGTGGCTTTCAGCCTGTGCGAAGTTGAGCTGCTCGGCTTCCCCGTCTCTGTGCTGCCTTAGACAGCAGAACAAATTTAATGGTCCCGAGGCGAGCGAAACGAGCCGAGGACCATTGTCAAACGATTTCGCTTTTGTTTTTACCATAGAAGCGTGCTGCAACGCAATGGGGCATTGCCGCACGCAAAACGGTACGTTGCCGCACGCTTCTATGGTAAAAACAAAATCGTTAGCCAATGATATCGACGCACTGCTTTCGAGTGCAGCAACGACCTAGGCACAAGTGCAAAGAGGGAGATTAGAGACCCGAGAAAGAGGGAGATTAGAGATCTTAGGAGAGCCGCGCACTCGTGCCTAGGTCGTTGCTGCACTCGAAAGCAGTGCGTCATCTCTAAATTGAATGCAGCCGATGATATTCTACGTAGACTATGATTAATTAAACGGCGTTTATTATATATGAAATTCGATTGCCTATTTTACGGGGGCATCCCATCTGATTGATAGACATATAGGCTTAGACCATATTTTATTCCGACCATAGACAAATAAATAAATTTCTCACAAAGATACAGTCACGAAGCAGCAGTCAGTCAGCGGTGGCAAAACGTAACAGCCGAATTCAAATTCGCTTTTTCTTCGAACTAGAATCAACAATACAATATGGAATGCTTAGAAAACTTCAATTTTGACGCTTTCTTTGCTGCTTTCGGAATTGAGTCGACAACTCGAGTTTCTGCTGAGTCCCTGGACGAAGCTGCTCTAAAAAAAGAATCGACGAAAGTTTGCCTGCTGCTACCAGAGCAAAGGAAAAATGGGCAATGAAGTTATTCAATCTATAGAAAGAGATGCGCGTCAATCGTCAGTTGACAGGCGATGAGTCAGGACTCATGGTTCTCAAGCCAACCGAGGATCTCACGAAATCCGACCTGAATCATTTGCTCCAGTATTTTCTGTTCGAAGTTCGTAAAGAGAACTGGGAAAAGTTTCCACCTGGCACCCTCAAAGATCTAGATCTAGTTGTGATAAATAGGCAATTAGATAAATAGCATGCACGGTGAGCAATTATTTAGGCCCTAGACAAACCTATTTTTGGGACGTCAGAGATTTTAAAGCTATTGGCCCTAATCGCCTATCGCCGGTCGGCGAGTTCTACCAGTCTTCTTCAATAGCCACAGGTACAGTACAAGAAAAGAAAGAACACGAGGGAACACGAACCGAAAGATTTAGGGAGTGATAATCCTATAAGAATAGCTAATAAACAATTGACTTGACGGTTTAATTTGACACATTCAATAGTTACAAGATTCAAATTCAAAGCGGCGCAGATAACCAGAGTTGACAAAACGACGATAACGGTTAACAATAATAATTAGATTACGCAACTGGCAAGCAGATCTCAGCTGAGAAGAAGAGGAAGAGGAACCGAACACGACCACGGAGAAGACTCCTAACCCCTGGCCTAAGCCACAACCTACACTCAAACGAGAGCCCTGCCGAACCGACCGTTCAACGGAGTACCGACTAAATTCTATCGGCACTGCCCTTCAGTGTGACACTGAGGCCCTCGGGGTCGAGGCCGCGTACTTGATCAGATCCGACAGTCTCTATCTAACCGCGCTTGATAGCGACGACGTCAGACAAGGATGCCGAATCGTTACGCTACAAGACTGAAGCGGTTGGGCGGGGAACAAAATATGGACCGGGGGTGACGAACTCAAAACGCCTCAAAGCGCGAACCAAAGGGAAATAGGCCACCGGCCGGGAAGCCGGAACACAAACCAAAACCGGGGACGGAGCAGGAAAGAGAAGGCGAGATCCGATTGCCAAATACACTTTCATATACAGTCAGAGTCAAACCCTCACAACCCCCCTCAAGCCGGGTGGTGGTCGTCTGGCCGGCCGCTTGCTTAAGCCGAATTGCACTGTGCCCGCGGCGCCGGGTAGAACTGGAACTTGCCGCGTGCCAGGGTCCAGGCCGGTTCTGATTGGCTGACCGCGCAAAGCTGGGATTCGCAGAAAAACTCAACCCTCCGCTGAGTCACAAATGGCGTCTGACTTCTAACCTGTTTACAATTTTAGATTCTAACTAACAAGAAAAAAAAGTACACCAAAAACGCATGACTAAACTGAAGCAAAATAACAATTCAATAACAATATAGAAACTAATACAATCAATTTACAACAAAATACACGCAAAGATGCTCACACTACATAGTCTTCATGATCCAACACCACTTTGTTTACGGACTTAGACGGACTCTTTCCATCTGGACTGACGCCGAGTTCGCTGAAACGCGACGTGCGCTAGATGCTGCCATGCGAGAGATCATACAAGTTGAGTATGCCAAGTTTTGTTGTTATTTCAGTTGTGTTTGTTGCTAAATATACTGTTTACTTGTTCAATTCAATGTTCCATATAATGCTCCTGATTTCGAGGAGATTACATGATATAATATCCTAGTTTTTGTCAAATAATCTCACAAAAATTACCATAGACAACTCATTCCCGGCTCAGAATAGTACAATTTTTAACGATTAAATAAGTATTGCTTTTGTCAGCCTAACTGAGAATAAAGAAATTTTCTTTATTAGCTAAAGCATCTTTTTATCACTTTGCTTATCCTTTATAGCCTATGGCCCATAGGCTAAGGCTGCACGCAGCCAGGCCCTTCGCAGTCAGCGTAGGCAGGATTCTCACTTTGGATGGCTTTATTCTCAGTTAGGCTGACAAAACCAATAATCGTAGTTTAAGTCACAGAATATACACAGAATGCCAAATCGAGCGATTTCCATGAAGTCGAATTAAAATTCGTGTGCACTACTCTTGTTGTGAAGTCTATGGCCAGTAGTATAAATTAGTGAAGAATAATAAGTAACCTGGAGGACCAAGTGTAAAATTTTATCATTTTTTCGTAGTTTATCATTTAAACAAACCAAACAATGAAGAACTCAAGTTAAACAGAATTCATTCGCATCATCAACAAACAACAGCTAAGCAGAATTCATTCGCATCACAGTTAAACTACAGTTAAACAGCATTTAATCGCATCAGCTTCTTCCTCTCTTCAGCTCTCTTTATTCCTGTTGTACGCCCCCGCTTTCTCTGCTGAGCGAGCGTCCTCTGACTGTTGCACCAGTGATGCAGGCGAAGTCTGGCAAACAACTTGGCCATTGCCTTAGCACAGGAGTGAGTTGGAGATCTGGGGGGGGTCTTTCTCGAAAGCAACTTACGATCGGCCATAGACGTAAGTTGGGGAGGAAGTGCTTATGGCTTGCTCGAAAGTCAACTTGAAACGACGTACGATCAATCGCAACTTTGCGAGCTCGTAACTTTGCGCAAAAGTCTGTTTCTCGAAACGTTCGTATGTCTATGGTCTTTCGTAAGGTTGATCTTAACCCTACGACTGCTCGGTATCTCGGTAAGAAGCACTTATCGGAGAGATCTCAGGGTACGATATCTTTAATACTGCAAGTGACAGCAAAGATCAGATCAAGTCTGAGGTTGTGATTGGTAGTGATGTCCACGACAACTGGTGTGTTCTGTGATTTAGGGGTCAATGTGGAGTTGTGCGGGTTGATTGTCTACTTTAATTGACTTGATCTGTTACGACTTTTAACTGTCAAGCCAAAAAACTGGTTAACAACTGCTCGCGTTCTAAAACATTATAATCTTTTGCTTGTACATGCATGTATTTCTTTGGGTACTTTCCTAAAATAAAATAAAATAAAACTGGTGCCCATTTCCTATTACTGTTAGTAAAAAAGCAAGCAATACATATCATTTAAATTAGCTTTTTAGATTTGATTTTTTGTCTTCTCTTCCATAGACAACACTTTATCGACTTAACTACGAGCCTCGTAGACTTACGAATCGCGTAAGTCACGCAAAGTCTAAGCGAGTTTCGAGAAACTGGCTTAGAATTGATCTTACGCAGAGCGTAAAGTTCTAACTTAAGATCGAACTTACCATAGAACTTACGCAATTTTCGAGAAAGACCCCCTGGACTGCAGTGTGGCCAGAACGGGACTTGAGCCCCCCGGTCGTACCCGCCCTGCAGGAAAGACGACCATTCACAAAAGTGTACGGTAGAGCCCAGTTGATGCCAGCCCTGAGGCTGAGCCCCGGGTTGCAGGGTGCTCCCCACCTGCTAGTAGGGTTCAGGTGCTCCTCCTTTCTGCCATTCTTTTTTTCTGGGCTGGCATCCCAGCGCGGTTTTATCCCCATTCTTTTATGCTTTTATTATTTTATCTGGCCATTAGAAGCCTTCCAATTCTCGGAGTTATGAGCTCTGCCCTACCTGCCCGGTCCATCCTGCTCTGTCCTTGGTCCATCTGCTGGCTCCTCTGGTTGTCTCCTTGCTTATTGTGTCTTGGCTGTCATCTCTGACAGTGGATTGGAGTCCTGGGAAGGATGTTCGTCCCGAATCGGGGAAAACCGGCTGAGTCCGGTTTCCTCTTGCCCCTTGTGCCCCTCCCCCCTTGGCCTGGCCTCCAATATTGAGCTGGATAGGTGATGCCCTTGTGGCTTGCAAGGAGACTCGCCCTCGGATACAAGCCTTCCAGACTCGCTCGAACAGTTAAGCCCCTTCCAAGACTTCTGGGTTTCCCCGCTCTTGGACGGCTTTCAGTAGTAAATCCAATTCTGTTTTTCGCGCACTCCCGAGGACTTGTCTGCTGGGGGGGGGGTAGCCTGGGTGGACTCGGTCCTAGCACCGTCCCTGATTCCACTTTTTGGGTTGGCAATGTCTTGTACTCTGCCGAGCGAGCGTCCTCTGACTGTTGCACCAGTGATGCAGGCGAAGTCTGGCAAACAACTTGGTCATTGCCTTAGCACAGCGTTCGCCGTGAGGAATCGGGTGTCCGGGACTCCGGAGGGCACTTGTAGGCATAGTTTGGGCATGCATAGGCTGCGCACTGGAGTCTGGATTTTTCAGCCATGCTGCGCAGAAAAGCTCAGACTGAACTTAATTTTCAGTTAAGTGAAAACCTTTCCTTTCCTTTTCCTTTTTCATTTTCATTCATAGAATAGTCTATGGCAAAAATCAAGCCCTACTTATCAAAGCTTCACAACAAGAGTAGGCTGGTGGGATTTTAATTCTTGTACCGATTTTTTAAACAAAAATACTCGAATCGGCATTCTGTGTATATTCTGCATGGTTTAAGTATACATTCTCCTCCTTTTCCCAGAGTGGCTATGGAAAAGTAAGTCCGAGGATGATATTATCAAGGCCTCGGCCTGAGAAATGCATCCTCGGACTTACTTTTCCATAGACATGTTTGGAAAAAGGGGGAGAAAATATTTAACCTACTGAAAGCAAAAGACGCATCAATATCCGGTACAGTTAGTCTATGGCACAAGCCATGTGACTGACTGGCTAAAGTGTTACCCTAACCCTAAATCTCTCGCCACGATTTCTGGTTCGATTCCATTTGCGGCCACATTAATTTTTGGCCTAGCAATGTAAAAAATTGACCGAAGGGTTGTCATGCCAGTCACACCCTTGACGGCCAACCCCTAAGACACAGTGTGTGTACATACCTGGTCAGTAGATCAAGCTAAGGCCACTGCACAACCTTTGTAAGCGTGTGCATGTGTGCGCATTGGCGCGATTGCATGTGCTCAGAAGTCGGCTGAATGAAGATGAATGGCCAGAATTGCCCCAGCGTTGATTTTGGGATATCGTCGCCGAAAGCGCTGCGCCAGTGTGTCCTAGCCATGAATGAATAACGTAACTGGATCGCCAAAAGCTCGATTTGTTTGGTCCTAGCCATAAACAGGCACCAGCATCACAAGAAGCTCATGACGCCGTACTTTCACACATAGACAAATAGCAGTTTCAGAAGCTGCAAACCTTGACAAACAAACAAACAATAAAAGGCGAAAACAAACAGCCAAATGAGTTGCAAGCAAACTTGACAAATGAGAGTCAAGTGAAGACAATAAATTCATGGCGTCTTGAGCTTCTTGTGATGCTGGTGCCTGTCTATGGCTAGGACCAAAAAAATTGAGCTTTTGGCGATCCAGTTATATTATTCATCCATGGTCCTAGCCCTCCCGCAATTCTTATTATGGCATTTTGCAAGCTAGTATTGCTTTTGATGATCTAAATGGGAATTTGGATAATCAAAACGGGACGCCATAGACATTCAAGCCAGACCGCAGACTCGGGCTGCTTGGGAATACACAACCATAGAATGTAGAATGGACCATCAAAATGGGAAAATGCCATTCAAAACGGGACTTCGCCCTTAAACCGCGAGGAAAGGATCGAGGCAAGACTAGGGGCCGTATGCAGAAAGCTTAGTCCAGACTAGCTAGTCCGGACTTGGGTAGTTCAGTCTATAGTCTATGGTCTAGCTAGCCTAGTTCTGCTATAGTAGACCGGTCTAACTTTGTGTTTCTGCATACCAAATCCAAGTCTAGACTAGCTTTTCAAGACCGGACTACCCTAGACAGAGCTTTCTGCATACGGCCCAAAGCTTGCGGACGAATTTTTTTCTTTCGAAAGATTTAACAGTCGAATGAAAAAGCGAAAAAAAAATCTGAGCAAACGAGAACGCAAGGGCGAACAGGCGGAGACCAGACTAAATACGAGCCTAAATTTTTTGCCAAAATAAAATTTTAACTTTAACCTCAAGATTATGAATCAATTTCTGCCCGCACACCTACTCTGGCTTCACTGCTGCTCGTAAACAAATCTCACTCAGTCTCTCAGCTGCTTTTAATTCTGAGGCCGCTCCAGTGACGCCAGCACAAGGAGCTTCACCACCAGGGGCTTTAGCACCGGGGGTTTTCGCACCAGGGGCTTTAGCACCAGGGCTTTCGCACCAGGGGCTTTAGCACCAGGGGCTTTAGCACCTGGGGCTTTAGCACCGGGGGCTTTCGCACCAGGGTCTTTAACACCAGGGGCTTTAGCACCGGGGGCTTTAGCACTAGGGGCTTTAGCTTCTGACAATAAAGCGGGATTGGAAGGCTGCGGCCCGCTGCCTTTCCCTCGACTCTTCTGACAGCTGCCGCAGTTGGCAGGGTCAGAGGAATAGGCAACTCCAGTGCCTCCTTCAACGGCTTCAACGCTTTCAATTAAAATGCGTGACAGCGGACTATAATATAAGGTAATAGAATCGATTTTAAAACCCTAATCCTGGCCTAGGTGTTTAAGCAGCTAAAACTTTTTCTATTGTCCTCACAACTGCTCCGTTGAGAGACTTGGAGCTGCCTATGGGGAATGGGATCGCAACTTGCAATGCATCTGCTGCTCATTATGATGAATCTCCATGCGCTGCACCTGACAGCAGTATCCCCATCCCCATCAACTACATGGCAACCAGAATTATCCCAATAGCCTTAAATCCCGTAAATTAAGCGCAGATGTGCATTGCAAAATATTGCATTATCTGGGGGGGAGGGATATTTTGCATCGTATCCACTCAAATTAATTATAAACTGCTAAAGCAGCAGACTAAACCCATGCCTTGTTTTCATCTGGGAGGTTAAGCTAGAGCTTCAGGCCGTTAATACCCAACCAAAACAAAAAAATGCAACATCTGCTTCAACTGGCACTCGCTCTGTTGGCGACAACCTGCTCTACAGTCTCAGGCAATGACCCTGGCAGCTGCGCCAACCAGAAGCTGTTCTCTTTAGCCCAGCCCCACAGCCTGACGGTGCCGCAGTCCTTCAAGTCCGTGCTAGAAGTTGTCGGCGAGCTGCAGTGCTCTCTGCAGTGCAGAGCCCAGTCCGGTGTCTGCTTCGGCTTCTACTGGCAAGAGGCGAGTCTGTCGTGCCAGCTGTTCAGCATCGCTGCGTTCTTCAGCAAGTCGCTGTGGCAGCCGAGCGACAAGCCGGTCGACGTCTTCACGAAGTATTTCGACTGTGAGTTCCACACTGAATGAATTCAATGACATAAATGATGGTAAGGAGGAATTTTGCTTATAAATGCTGAGATTCAAAAACTGTTATTTCAATGTCTGCCCTTCGCTTTGGTAGCTTTAAAGCTAACAGAAGCCTTTTTGACTGTTCGAAACTGCAGTCAGATTTCTACTTACCAGAGCGCAGTCTGCGGTCCAGCAATCGATGGTAACACGGATCAGAACTTTCACGAAGGCTCCTGCACCCACACTTAGCTCGTACTTATCATACCATACTTATAAAAGTGTAACACATCACTAGGCGTGAGGACCACTGGATTTTCAGATTAACTGTGGGAAGAATAACCAGACTTCTTTATTTCCATCCACTTGCAAGTTGCACATCATGCCTCTAAACAGTCTGAAAGGCTGTGTGACAGGATTATTGACTGAAAAATATTCCATATTTTACTGCGAATCAGGGCACTCATTAATGCAGTTCTACAAATTATGTCTAAATTTGAGAGTTTATTGACTCTTGCAGCGCCAGCGGAATCCGTTCTGCCCATTCGAAACTGCAGTCAGATCTCCACGCTTGGACAATATTTCTGCGGTCTAGCGATTGACGGTAACAAGAATCAGCATTTTTCTCATGACTCCTGCACCCACACCGACGGAGGCGACTTCCAGTGGTGGCAAGCCGACCTCGCCCAGCAGTCCCGCACCACGGCCGTCCGCATCTTCAACAGGCAGGACTGCTGCGCTGAGAGGCTCAACAAGCTCACCCTGCTGGTTGACGATGTCGAGTGCGCCAGGGTGGACGTAGCTCAGAGCTTCTCCATCAAGACGGTCAGCTGCCTCGGCTACGGCAGTCGGGTTCGCCTCATCAATCGGCTGAACACTTACGTCAGCCTGTGCGAAGTTGAGGTTCTCGGCTTCACTGCCTCTGCGCTGCCTTAGAAGACCGACTTAAGGAGCTTCTTTCATGTCACAAATACGCACAATTTAAAGCAATTTAGAACGAAATTCCGAAAGTAACGTGACACGTGTTTAACGTCTGAATATAACTAAAACTTTTCCAAGCATCTTGACTTTTTTGAGTTGTTTGCTTTAATCTTTGTTGTGCTGAACGGTGAGCGTGGAGTCAATGGTGATGACTTTACATTCTAAGTCAAAACACCAATCCACCATTTTATAAACTGCAATAAAACTTTGTTGCTAGCGTTGCTTATTTTTTGTGACTTTTTGCTAATGCAGCCAAGGGAGTTACTAAGCTTTTCTAGCCGTCAATTACGTGGCGTCAACTGGTTTTGCTTGTTCATAGTTGATCTCAGTGAAGCGTGTTTGCTTTCGAAGCGATTCACAAACCATCGCACATGCGTGACCTTGGTCTCAGCATGGACGAGATTACGGTCGTTGCTTTACAGCAAAGGGAGCGGTCCAGCAACCGTGCGTCATTACCTTTCGCCAAAGACATAAGAGCAGTGAGCTTGAAGGTCACGACTGCTGTCAGCACCAGTCGTCAACGTGACATGCTGGATGACGTAATCCTGGCAGTTGTAAACGACCTTAAACCGTATAGTTCTTTGAGTACACCATCGAACCGTTCGGAAGGTCGCTTCGTTGATTACTCCATCAACCAATAGCACAGTGGCGGAAACGCAGCAAAACTTGGATGTAGGCATAGCTGTCCGTCCGCCGATGCTTGCCAACTGTAGCTTTGATCTTTGCACTTTTAATTTATAATCAATTAGGTCCTGATAACAGATTCACTGCCATTTCATGTTTGGGCTTTAAAGATTTTTAACTTTTTTCAAATTTAAAAATCACGTATGTCAAATCACGATGCTTGATGCTATATGTTTATGTATTATCTCCATTGACTACAAAACGTTTGATGTTTTTTTCAATGGTTGTAATTCGGTTTGGTTTGCAAGCCGGAAATGATGGAGTGTTTTGGACATGGACTTCTCATAGCTAGTATCTGGATCGGAAGGCTTTGCCCCGAGTCTAAAATATGAGGCCAAGATTTCCAAGCAGATAAAATCTGTCAAGGTCAGATTGTATAGCACAATAGCTACTAATTTTTACACGTAGCTTCACATTATTTAAATGTAAGTCTGGCTAATTATTAATGTATTTGTAATAGACGCTAAAACTACTATTTTTACACAAAATTTTCCATGAAATACGCTTTGATACTTTTCAAGATGCATGCAAGTCAAAAGCGACTGGTCTTCTCAAAACATTTGGAGCCTCAAAAATAGGCTTCACTAGGATATGATATCAAGCATTGAAATGTAATCCTAAGTTGATCGATTCCTGATGACAATTCATCGCGCCTGTTATTGCTGTCAGCAACAGTAATAATGATATGAGCAATTAGTAACAACAAAGTGTTTTTTCACTAACTACATGTATCAAGAACCCTGAAATCCCGGTATTAATAACTGATGTTACAGCGGTCAGGCTCCCATTAGCGGAACGGCCGGAGGGATAGAGCAGAGGAGACAACAATTGCAGAGCACGAAAAAACATCCTACCGCCCTGTATGAACAACATACGAAACGCGAGTATATTTGCAAATGTAAACATTTGATAATGTAAAATATAATCGAAAGCGAAAGGAAACTAGAAATTGTGATTGAGAGTAAAGGGCTAAGTCAGAAAAAACACGCTCGCGCAAATGAAGCGAAACAAGGCGAGGCTAAAAA
Source organism: Macrostomum lignano (assembly GCA_002269645.1). NCBI lineage: Eukaryota > Metazoa > Platyhelminthes > Macrostomidae > Macrostomum > Macrostomum lignano. Next base: position 188,956 of record NIVC01000409.1, on the reverse strand, counting down.
GGCCTCTTCTGACACCCAAGTCGCCCAAGTCCCGGCAAACACAAGGGCGGTGGCAAGCACCCCCGGCCCCGCTAACAGCGATTGGCCAGCCAATCTACACTTAAAATTCTAATGTATTACATGCATTCCTCAGGTGCGCCGAACACAATCTCAACCCCTAGATATCCGGGCCCTTTCCCCGATGACTCATCGGATGACTCATCCCTTGCCTAACCTACTTCCTCCCTTCCACCTCAAACTCCGCTTTTTTCGGAATCACTGAATTGGAACGCACCGAACGAACTCCCTCTCAGCTGTTTCTCCCAAGTCACGTGATGTCTCACTTTCTCCCACCCTCTCCTAAGCTGCGCACCGCACCAAGCCCATTTTAGTAGCCAATCACTGTACAGCTGGGTAGGTGACGTCAGCTCGTTGCTTGGCGACGCTGGTCAAGGGCATTTCAAGGTCCAGTGCATCACGAGTCACGCGTATCGTACGCGATTACAGCGCTATTTAAGAAGCTCGTTTCTCCCGCCACTTATGACCCCTGGACGTCGCGTGCGGCTCCTTTTTGACACGCTCAGATCTACACTTACACACGTATGGTTGCTCTCCTGGACCCGTGCTCGTTTCCGCACCCACACCCTGGACGAGGCCTGGTTAAGGTATTTGAAATGATTTGATTTTCGGGTACTTTCAGCTCCTGTATTCCCAAACATACACCATCCAGTCTCGTCAATAAATACCCTGAAAAAACAGACGCAAATTCTACTATTTACTACAGGAATCAAACTATTTGGCCATTACTTCTAGTTGTTAGTTGAATTATGTCCAGGCACATGCTGCGAGAGTGAAGTTCTGTGATGCAGATGTAGAGGAGAAACTGAGGTTAAAATAGTTTACAGTTATAGCCAATTTAACACCAATACTGTATGTCTAAGGTACAAATAGTTCCGAAATAGACGGGCATCTATCAATAGCGCATGCAAGCCCATAGTTGAGGGAGAAATCTCAGTTTTAGCGCTGTCTCTTATCTCAGAGCACGAACCCTGGGGAATTGGGGAATAGCGAAACCCTGTGGATACTCTTGGTCAACTGGATCCCCTGCTCTAAAATCCTGGTTTTGGCATTCGTCTAGGCTACTTGAGCGGCAGCTTGCACAGAGTCCCTTGTATCAATATCAACCAGGGCTAAACTATAGGCATGGCTCCCAATTCGTTGCCGTAGTAGGCTGGGAGTCTGCTTTCATTAATGAAATTTTCCAGGTGTAGCTGGTGGCGTCCACGCCTCTGGCGAGTACCTACGAGTACTATAATATAAAACACTCCGGAGCTGCTAGTTTAATTCGAGGAACCTCGGACTCTCAATCACAACTCAAGCTACCCAAAATCAACTGAGGGAAGTAGCTTTTCTTCTACCCTGGTATTCCATCCTAGATCCTGAACTAGTCCCACGACCGGGTTGCATCATAACGGATAGAGATACATGACTAATAATGAAGCGCGCGTCGTCATCTTACAAAATTTACTTAGCGTGAGCTTGCGAGAGGAAAAATTTCAGATTTGCAAAGTGAAAAAGTTAATTATTATATTTCCGATACTTAGTTGCACTCAATGGATAGCTACCATGCTCACGTATTAGTTGCCCTAGGATGTTGCCCTTATGACCCTGGGTCCTGCACAAAATTTCGTGGTAAACTATCTGTGCAGTGTGAGTCTGGTATGGCCTCTTTTTCAGCTAGCGATGCTCACTCCTGCCTTCTCTGGCGGGCTGATAGCTCAAGAGTCCGTCTCCTGCCTTTCACCTTGCACTCTGAAGGTACTCGTCATGTGGGTGTTAAGACAGGCCTCATGGGGCCTTGCCAAGCTGATTCGTTCGTGCCGAGGTCCTGGTTTGACCATGAAAACGCACCCTCCAAGGTCCCAGTGTAACTCCGTGCTAATGGACGCTTGGCCAGGGAGTAGTCTGGTCGCAAACGGTCCCCCCTGGGCTTTTGGGTCCCCTCACAGGGTGGTATTCTTCTATTTTGCGGACCTGCCACTTGGTTTGGGGTTGCGGCCTAGCGGCTCTTTGCCTGTGTTCTGCAGGAAGTCCCACCTTTTACTTCCTGCTAATGGCTTCTAGTCAAAGTAACCTGCCGGCTGTGGATGACACACTGCCTCCGGGCATCGGCCGGGGCCCTGGACTACGTGGCCATACCATCTGCTACCATCGGGGACGCCGAGAAGAACTCTGAGCGGTGCCTCCGAGAAAACACCTGCCACTCCAGCTACCTGCTGCGTACTTGTACTTTTGCGCTAACTTCTCTGTTTATGGCTCTCCCCCTACCAACGCTTTAGTTTATATATGCGAAAAGTGAGCCTAAAGAAACAAATAAGCAGAAAAAATAAGATGCGGCTTGATCCGCGATAACTTCATTGTCTCTTTCCCTATGCAACACTACCAAGCAACTAAGCATCACCTCTGGAGCTGCCCGCCGCCGGCTTAACAAGGAGGCGGGCCAAGGAGGGTGGAAGCTTAAACAGCGCCAGGGGCTAACGCCTCGTGACAGGGGAAGATTTCCAATTTCGGCGGTAGGGGCAGCGACGGAAGAAGGGCCCTGAGACCACTGAAGTCTCCTGCCCAGGATAGGGAGGCTGATGCAGCCGGGAGGATGGACAGCCCACCTGATCAAGGCTCCACCGAACCCTGGGCCTCCTACTCTGTTGCGGCCCAGAGGCAACCGACGGTTGCCATCCTGGGGAAGGATGTGCGCCTGTCCCCCGATCAGCTGAAGCAGTTAAGTCGCACTGTTGATGGCCCATTGTGGAAGCTTAATCTAAAGGGCAGGCCTATGAAAATTCCCTCGAATGCGACTAGGGATGTGGCCCGGTGATGCTGACTCCTTGAGCTTCTGGCTTCACAGCAGAGCTGGGACCTCAATCTAGCCTTCTGAAGAGAGGACAAACGCCCCCGGACCGAAAGGCACAGAATCAGGGTTCCAGCCAGGAGCGTCGTTACCTCTGCTGACGAGGTCCCGAAGGGCTGCTTGCAGTCAACCGAGAGGTCCCTGCCGCGGGCCTAATGGTATATGCCATCCTAAAGCGCACCGACGTCACAGGCTTCACATCCATTCGATACCTGTCGGACGCCTTGATGCGGCGTTATCCACACGACAGCTTCATCAAACGCCGGCCTTTGGAAGCTGCGCATCCGCTCATACGAAGCCGACCCTCAAAGTGGCAGTGAGGAGGCCGGGCGAGACGCGTAAAGCTGCCGCGGCGGAGGCGGGAGCTTCTGCCGACACGACATCTGACAATCAAATGGGGGTGGGGGCTGCGGCCCCGCTCATGCCTTCCCCCTGGCCGCTCCTGACAGCTGCCTCAGTCGAAAGGATTGGAAGAATGGTAATCAACCCAGAGCCTACAGCAAATATCCAAGTCGACTTAATCGCATCCAAAGCCATAAAAATGCGTGACAGTGGACTATTTATACAATGTAATATGATGAGTGAATTTTCTAACACTAATTCTGGCCTGTCTTTTTGGAAGCAAACCTTTGCAATTGTCCTGAGAGCTGCTCCGTTGAGAGATTGTGAGCTGCCTTAGGGGAAAAGGATCGCAACTTTTACAGCCTCTGCTGCCCATCATTACGTAGCTATGCGGCGCAGCCCAAAGCAATACCCTCATATCTCACTGTTCCCCCATTAACTGCATGGCAACGAGAATTATCCCAATATCCTTAAATCCCTCAAAATAAGCGCAGATGTGCATTGCAAAATATTGCATTATCTGGGGGGGGGGAAGGGATATTTTGCATCGTATCCACTCAAATTTATTATAAACTGCTAAAGCAGCAGACTAAACCCATGCCTTGTTTTCATCTGGGAGGTTAAGCTAGAGCTTCAGGCCGTTAATACCCTAACCAAAACAAAAAAATGCAACATCTCCTTCAACTGGCATTTGCTCTGTTGGCGACAACCTGCTCGACAGTCGCAGGCAATGACCCTGGCAGCTGCGCCAACCAGAAGCTGTTCTCTTTAGCCGAGCCCCACAGCCTGACGGTGCCGCAGTCCTTCAAGTCCGTGCTAGAAGTTGTCGGCGAGCTGCAGTGCTCTCTGCAGTGCAGAGCCCAGTCCGGTGTCTGCTTCGGATTCTACTGGCAAGAGGCGAGTCTGTCGTGCCAGCTGTTCAGCATCGCTGCGTTCTTCAGCAAGTCGCTGTGGCAGCCGAGCGACAAGCCGGTCGACGTCTTCACGAAGTATTTCGACTGTGAGTTTCACACTGAATGAATTCAATGACATAAATAATGTTAAGGAGGAATTTTAGGTTATAAATGCTGAGATTCAAAACTGTTATTTCAATGTCTGCCCTTCGCTTTGGTAGCTTTAAAGCTAACAGAAGCCTTTTTGACTGTTCGAAACTGCAGTCAGATTTCTACTTACCAGAGCGCAGTCTGCGGTCTAGCAATCGATGGTAACACGGATCAGAACTTTCACGAAGGCTCCTGCACCCACACTTAGCTCGTACTTATCATACCATACTTATAAAAGTGTAACACATCACTAGGCGTGGGGACTACTGGATTTGCAGATTAACTGCTGCGGGAAGAATAACCAGACTTCTTTATTTCCATCGCTTGCAAGTTGTACATCATTGCCTCTAAACAGGCTGAAAGGCTGTGTGACAGGATTATTGACTGAAAAATATTCCATATTTTACTGCCAATCAGGGCACTCATTAATGCAGTTCTACAATTATTTCTAAATTTGAGAGTTTATTGACTTTTGCAGCGCCAGCGGAATCCGTTCTGACCATTCGAAACTGCAGCCAGATCTCCACTCTTGGACAATATTTCTGCGGTCTAGCGATCGATGGTAACAAGAATCAAAACTTTTACGGAGGCTCCTGCACCCACACCAACGGAGGCGACTTCCAGTGGTGGCAGGCCGACCTCGCTCAGCAGTTCCGCATCACGGCAGTCCGCATCTTCAACAGGCAGGACTGCTGCGCTGAGAGGCTCAACAGCTTCACCCTGCTGGTTGACGATGTCGAGTGCGCCAAAGTGGACGTAGCTCAGAGCTTCTCCATCAAGACGGTCAGCTGCCTCGGCTACGGCAGTCGGGTTCGCCTCATCAATCGGCTGAACACTTACGTCAGCCTGTGCGAAGTTGAGGTTCTCGGCTTCACCGCCTCTGCGCTGCCTTAGAAAAGCAATTTAATTCCGTGTCACAAATGCACAAAAGTAAAAGCCTGATGAGATTCAGAAAGTAACGTTACATTGGCTAAACGTCAGAATACTTGAAACATTTCCGATGCATCTTGATTTTTTTCACCTTATCTAAAGTTAACCTAAAGTTTTGGCTTTAATCGAGATCTGCCTTCCAAATTTTTTCATTAATATTTTCCGCACAATAAACTTATGTCAGCTGTGTTGAATATTGCAAGTTAAGTAAAATCCTGTTGTCCATCTTTTAAATTGCAATAAACTTACACGTTACTCTCGTGCATGTAGTGTCGTTTGTTTCTCTGTTTCTTTAGCTTTTCCGTTTAAAACGATTTTAAATCTACTAAGTAATTTGTAGTAGCAAAATTTTGCGAAATGACGTCACATGTGAGGCTGAGGATATAATGAAATTACAACAATTGACTTTACCAAGATATGTAACTTCCAATTGCATTGGTCGCATCAAAATTGTGGTTGCGCAAGATGGTAGAAGTATAGTAATTGACTAGAGCGTTATGGACAAGCAAGCTAGCAAGCAACAATACAGACCGTAGACGGTCTCTGACTGTTTTTACCCTGGCTGCCTCGCTAGCCCAATCCAATTAGAGTCCTCACCGGAGGTGATGTGCTCATCTAAATATAGCCCAACTTTTTCTTTCCAATTGTTTGGCCATGCATCGGCCTTGGGTTAGGGGGGGGGGGGGTGACCTGGAGTGAGTTGGAGATCTGGACTGCAGTGTGGCTAGAACGGGACAATTGAGCCTCCCGGTCGCACCCGCCCTGCAGGAAAGACGACAATTCACAAAAGTGTACGGTAGAGCCCAGTTGATGCCAGCCCTGAGGCTGAGCCCCGGGTTAGGGTTCAGGTGCTCCTCCCATTTGTTTTTATCTCCCCGCTTTTATCTAAGGCCTGGCAGTGCCTTCCAATCTTTGGAGTTATGAGCTCTGCCCTCCCTGCCCGGTCCATCCTGCTTTGCCTTGGTCCGTCCATCTGCTGGCTCCTCTGGAAGTTCCCTGCTTATTGTGTCTTGGCCCTCATCTCTGACAGTGGATTGGAGTCCTGGGAAGAAAGTTCGTCCCAAATCGGGGAAAACCGGCTGAGTCCGGTTTCTTATTGCTCCTTGTGCCCCTCTCCGCCCTCTGGCCTGGCCCTCGATCTATACCCAATTATTGTTTTGAGCTGGGTCAGTGAAAAAGCCTTGAGGCTCGCAGCCCTATAGGACGTTTTGCGAATATCGATCTACTCCTGATAGGAGCCTCACCCTTGGTAAATAAGCTGCCCAGACTCGCTCCAAAATTGTTCGTTTCCGTAGACTTCGGGGGTCTCCCCGCTCGGCCCGGACCGCTCTCTGCAGTAGCATTTCTGGAATATTCCAAACTTTTTTCGCGCACTCTCGGGATTTGTCTGCTGGGGTGGCTTGGGTGGACTCGGTCCTAGCACCGTCCCTGATTCCACAAGTTGGGTTGGCGGTGTTTAAGTCAATAAGGCTTGGGTTAGTAGTGGAAAATATCCCAATTGGGCTGCTCGGGCTATATGCCCCTGGTAGATTGTGCCCCATCACAGCGGCAGATCGAGCCCTTCCCTGGGCTGCAGATCCGCGGGAGCCCCTGGGCTACCCACCCCGTTTAATAACAACAAACATACAAACCTTAGAGATTTAGTATATTTAGAAGATTGCATGGGTGGGTCCTTCCCATTGCGCAAAAGGAACTGAACAAATTGTTATACTTTGTAAGCTGGGTGCCAGCTACATGTATGCAGATCAAGGACCAATTGTATATACTATCTACACGCATTATAGTAACAGTAACAGCTGACGACGAAAAACTCAAAGATCTTGTGGGTATTTTTAGTGGCCAATTTCCTGAAAATTACACCGCAGAGATAATAAAAATTCGTTTGTAGTCACAATATCAATTATTGCAGTTGATTTGGGGCCAGTGAAGTGATCCTATAAATTTGGCATGAAAATCTGTTACTCTGCTAGCTGTAGTTATATTACAAGTTTGTGTAGTGAAAGCTTCATGGTTTTAAAAAACATTGGCCGATCTAATTAAATTACTTAGAGTAAGATACTCTGACATTTAAGAATTCTTACGGGCCTGTTATACTAAAGTGGTCCTTGCATGTATCTAATCTTATTAGATTTAGATTTAGCCCATCATATTAACAATGACATAAGTATGTTCGGTTCTTGATGCTTTCAGTTTTCGATGATGCTATAGGGCCATATACATGTACGGGGGTTACGATCGATAATTTTTGTTTTTGAATGAAATTTTAGCGAGATTTGCTTCAGGCGGCAGTTTAGAGTAAGTGTTTTTTATTTTTGTTACTAAATCAGGAACTGTTAGTCATAAAGTTCTGCCAATTAATTGCAGGATTTAGTTGATGAACATCTGCAAACGCATTAGTTACAAGTTAAGCATCACTTTTAAGTTAAGTAGTGCGTCTGAAGAATTATATCGATAAGAGACATTTTACAGTAATGTCTCTTCTGCGTTTTTTTTCTGTAAGTCCAGCACTATAACCAACAAACAGGTAATTGCTGGTTTTAAAGAAGCGTAAACCGTGGAATTCAAATGTCAGACTTTGTAGGGCCCGTTTTTTCGTAGCACATACAAACAAATGCTCCTAACATTCTAAAAAATTAAATTCTTTAAATGTTCATAACACTATTTTTATTATTAAATAAAGTTTTTTACCCTAATTTCACTGTAAGATACTGACCTTTATACTCTTGCATAGTCATTCCATTTCTTGTAAAAATCGTCCGAGTAACTGATGGACCAGTGGGCTGCTTCTGAAACTTCGCCTATTGATAGTGAGTCATCAATCAGCCGTAGCATGTTCAACCTAGCAAAAAATTACTGTGTAGAAGTAGTGTAGAAGTAATTGTATATATATATACAATTAATATATCGGCAGTGCTTATCCCCACGGTACCGTAGGAATAATTTCTGTCTTATTCCAACGGTACCGTGGGAATAATTTTCTGCTTATCCGCACGGCACACTGACGAGATAGCTGCCCCATCTTCTTCTACATATGCCGTGGGAATAATTTTCTGCTTAGGCCTATCCACACGGCACACTGACGAGATAGCTGCCCCATCTTCTACATATGCCGTGGGAATAATTTTCTGCTTATCCGCACGGCACACTGACGAGATAGGGCGAATTGTTGAAGCAATGCAATAATCTATACAAACAAATTGCTAATTTACATGTCTAGTAGAAGTCTACAACAGAAGCGGCAATGCACTTTTCGGCAGATCAATCTCGGGATTATATTTTGCTAAAAATTCAAATTATAAACACTAGAGCAATTTACTTTAAATCATAATGTCATAAATACAAAAAAGTGTTTTTTGCATAAAAAGGCAATTAAATCTTTACTTCTATAAAACTAATGGCCAAGCAAAGTTATGTTGTTTTACTGCAATTAAACCGTAAGTACTAAACTAAATGATTCCCACCACATATGAAGAATATAGGGCAGCTATCTCGTCAGTGTGCCGTGCGGATAAGCATAAAAGTATCCCCACGGCATATGTAGAAGATGGGGCAGCTATCTTGTCAGTGTGCCATGCAGATAAGTAGAAAATTATCCCCACGGTACCCTTGGAATAGGACAGAAATTATTTCTACAGTACCATGGGAATAAGCACTGCCTAATATATCATATAAACTAACTTTTCATGAAAAAATGACCACAAATTGTAGGCACTAAAATAATTGTATTTTTTTATTCAACCAAAGGGCCTATCAACTTGGCAACTTAAGCTTATGAAGTGGAGCTTGAGTATCTTATGTACACAAATAATGTCATTCTGCTCATAGTGACACTAGGTCTAGGAAGCTGGGTTGGCTATACTGCAGAATCATTAATTAAATTACTTTTTCAATGGGAATAACTTGCATCTTAACTCTTGAGTATTCTCAACTTGGCAGCTAACATTTCTAACCCAAAGCCCATCTCCCTTTAATTGCACAGAGTTGACACTGATTTTGGCCATAGATATATTTTTTTGAACTGCACTTCATGCCATGCCATTGCCACGTCATTTTAAGGATCCTAGGCCTACTCATTTCGTCAACTGCCATTGTCAACTGTCAGCTAGACACATTGTCAACCTGTTCCCCATATTGGTTGTTTTATTAACCAACCAATAGGATACTTTCAAAGCTTGGTTATTTTGTCAACTGTTCAATGGGACAATGTCAATTTTTAGTCACAACTCACTACCAATAATACACACCCCACATGAAACTTTTTCCCTTCCAACTTGTATTCTTAATATCTTAGACATAGTATCTCTGAAACCACTATATTCAATTGCATGTTTATTCAATGCAGCCCTTCTCCTTTCTCATTCTGGGCTTAGAACCAGACAATAACAGAGTTACTGCCACAAAGATACAGTTTATATGGTAAAAAAAGAAAAATGCATTGCACAAAATCACAAAGATCACAAAGGCCACCACAAATGTCACAATCAAATATAAAGCTGAAGATATGTGTAGAACAGAATGGTAATTTAGCTTGGTAAATTTGGTATGGCTATTGCTAGAGGTGTGGCAATAGAATACTAGGTGCCAATTAGCCTAGCATCAAATCAATATTTGTAGTTTTATTTATATGTAGGTCTACTTAAATTATTGATGCCCAAAAATAAAAGGCAGAAGAAAAGCCATTTGATCAATAGCCTCTTAGGCCTACTCAATAAAAATATCTAGTTTGATTAATATTTTTGATTTGGTTTGTATTGTCTGCTGTCAGTTTCAGTTTGTTTTCTAGAGGTCTATGCTAAGGTAGATAGCTAGGCCCTAGTAGTAAATTAATGAAACATTTTGATTCAAATACAAGTGCTGCTTAATAATAAGTTTGTAGAAAAATTAACTTCATTTTATGCAAATAAAATGAGATTTTATATGCTTATTTCAGTAGATATTGCAATTTTCAGCCTCTGACTAAAATGGTATGATGCAGTGGTTGAAAAAGTGTTATGACCCCAAACTTGCCCTGTGATTGGCAGAGTGTGACAGACAAATTGCAATTCTTGCTCAATTTTAACTTGGCCAATCTGCCTTCAAGTGCTTGCAGATGCTTCAAAAAGCCCTGGATGATGAAGCCCTATCCCAGATCATACATGCGCAACTGCTGGCCGACCTGGCCAATCCGGCCACCGTAAATCGTGGCTGACCAGGGGTAAGTCACAAAATTGAGTCAACCAAAAACAGAAAAACACAAGAACCAAGAAAGGCAAGAGGAAAGCGAAAGAAAGAGCAGTTCAGGGAAAATGGTGAAGCAAAAGAAAAACAATTCGCAAAAGAAGCAAACTAAGTTGTAAAAATAATCAGGTAAGTCGCAAAAAGGATCGATCAGGTAAGTCGCAAAAAGAAGCAACTAAGTCGCAATAAGAGGGAAGTAAGTCACAATCAGAGGCAATCAGGGGGTAGTAGGTGCAAGTGTGGCAGGAGAGCAAAAACAGAATAGAAGCCTTCAACAACAGACAAGATCTTTGAAATCAGAAGCCCGCGTCAACAGTTTCCCATTGATTTCTTAAACTCTGGAGCAGGGGTTGGCAAACTCCGGCTCGCGAAGCCCCTCTATCTGGCCCTCGCCCCTCGGGTTCTTTGAAACTTCCTAACTTACTAACTACTCGTAGCAAGGTTGGTGTCTCTTCAACTCTCATCTCTCTCTTCTTCTCTGAATCTCTACCTTGCCTCCCCTCTTCTCTCTCTCCCCCCTTTTCCCTCTTCTCTCTCCTCTCATTTTTACTCTCTTCTCCCCCTTTCTCTCTACCCTTTCTCCTCAATGCCCTCTTCTCTCCTCTTATCTTCAGCAAAAATATGTGCATATTTTCTTACTTCAAAGTAGAGGGAATAGAAAATTAGAGATAAGCAAACAGAGGAGAGGCGAGCGATGCGATGGGAGAAAAGATAGAAGAGGAGAGAAAAGCTGAGGGAGGAAAAAGAGATGAGAGAGAAGAGGAGATTAGAGGAAAGAGGAAAGAAAAGATGATGGATGAGATCAGAAGAGAGGAAAGAGGAAAGAGGAGAGAGTAGATGAGAGAAGAGAGGATAAAGAGGAGATGAGAGGAGAGTGAAGAGAGGAGAGATGAGAGAGTAGAAAAGAGAGGAGAGATAAGATGAGAGAGTAGAGTGGAATGGAGAGAGACGAGAGGAGAGATAAGAATGTAGAGAGGAGACAGAAGAGATAGGAGAGGAGAGGAAAGAGAGGAGAGAGGAGAGGAAAGAGAGAAGGGATAAGGGATGAGAGAGAAAAGAAAAAGAGGATGAGAAGATTGAGGAATGGAGAGAATTTGCAAAGGCTCAAATCTTTGTTTAACATGCATTACTCCCATCTTTGCCTTTTTCCTAACTGTTAACAAGTTTTTGTTTGAGCATGACTTCAAATTTAGAATCTATGCAAAAATAGTTCCGGGAATTAGAATTCAGTGGTTTAAAAATCTGTGGGTTTTCACAGCTTGTATCTCTACTGGATTCGTATTCTGCATCTGATGAGCCATCTGAATCAGGGCTCTCATCTTCCATGCCAAATCGTCTAGCAAATCGTTCTTGAGCTATAGGTCACACTGTATTCACTTCACTTACTTCTGGACATTCATGAATCATGACTTTTGTAGTATGCTCACTACACTGTACTGACAATTTACTAATTGCTTCATGCCGCCACTAGATGACATACTGATTAGCTGTTATAGAAACGCGGAATCTGCACGCAGCACTAATTAGCTGGCGAGGCATTTAGCTTTAAAAATATGGTCATAGTTACTCCTGCCGTTTACCTAAAGTTTTTGCTTGGCTCTTTCATAGGTAAGTCGCATTTTTTATCGAAAACTAAGTCGCACGGCCAGCGTAATTTCAGAAGTTGCGCATGTATGTCCCAGATAATAGTATATACAAGTGGTTTGGCCAATTTCATTCTGGCTGCCTGGAGCTAGACAATGATTAATATGAAGGCCATCCAAATTTGGCCATTACAAATGCAATAGTGGCCAGTGTCCAAAGACTGCTCAATGAACATTAACAAGTGATGGTTTGCAAAATCAAGAAACATGTCAGGATTTTGGATTCAGATGACATTTCCATCTTGCATGATCATCTAGGCACGAGAAAAGTGTCTGTACACTGGGTGCCCCATCACTTGAACTGGACCCAAAGGCAAGCTCATGTTGAGTTTGCAAACTTCATGCTTAACAAATTCATTGCATGGGCTTCAAAATTAATGGACAATATCCTGATAGGAGATGAAACTTGTAGGGTGCCCGCACATTTTGAGCAAGTAAAATACATGAGACTGTTTGATGCCAAAATAAAGGAGACCTAATTTTTAATGTATTAACGTGGACCTAAACCTATATCACATGCTCAATATGCTTATATTTTAATTTAGATGGCAATATAATGAAAAAAGTATAACATCATTGCACCCTATAATGATACAATATAATAAGTTTTAAGAAGCCAATTCATGTACTAATTTCAAAAAGATGTTGTGAATGTACAATTTGTATACAAAGCAAAAAACAAATGCAGTGGTAAACTACTAAAACTAAATAAGCATGAAGCTTAAGTGAAAAAGGATTGTTATGCACTTATGGGCATACATTTCTTATACAAACAATAATTGTTATTGTTACTATTAGAAAAATCCTATTGTTTACTGACTATTTCTAAAAAGAATGTTGAAAGTTTTAAAGCAATTAGAAACAAATATGAGCACTGATTACTGAAAACATTAACAAAAACGCAGAAGTAATAGGTAATCTGGTAGCTAGTCGAGAAAACAATTTAGTATCAAATCAATAGGCTACTTCTTTTTTAATTCATTCAGCTGTCTTAGCAAAGTGTTAGCCTCCTTAGTTGCAGCCTCTGCAACATGTCGCTTTGTTGCTAATTCTTTCTTAAGCTTTTCCATTTCTTCTCTGGCACTTTTTAGTTCATTTTCATTGATCTTGTGCAGAGTCAGCCTTTCCCTGTTGTTCTTGTGCCTTGCAAGACCGAGTTTTAACAACCTTTATATGCCTAAGCATGCTTGGTGTTATTTCAATAGAAGTAAGTGAGCCATCTGACTGGAGAATAGCATCATTTATAATCTGTTGAGCAATAAGGCTTCTGTCAGATAGGTTCTCAACTATGAGAGTCTTTTTGATAGAAAATCCACTCTCAACAGATGCCTGTCCATGTGAAAGAATAAGGACCATGCAGACAATAGTCCAAAGTTCACTCAATTCAGTCAGATCGACATTGGTGTTAAACAACTGCACAAAGAAAGTGTCTAAACAATCCTTGGAAGCATTGAAGGCCTGCAAGGCTTCAATTACTCTTTCGTTGCTATAGAAAGCAACAAATTGACTAATGGCCTGATCTGCCTGCTCATGTGTCACTCATTTGCATTCAGTGAAAATTTTTAAGTTTAAAAGTTTAATCAAAAACTTTTGGCACAATGTCGGCACAAACTGTCATTTTGTTGACCACAGAGGATCCATGCACAGAGCAAAGTTTTGTGTGAATTACTGAGGCTCTATGGCCAGTGCCCCAGAGAGTGAAGATGGTACTTTGCTGAGCAACAACTGAGTGCACATCCATGTGTGTTGTCGAGTATGGGCAATGAACTCATGAACAAATCGCAAAATGCAAGCTCCTTTGTTTGCAAGTAAAATAATGAATTTAATGCTTTATTTTTCTGCGCATGATCTTGTCCATAGACAAATTTCAGTCAGTCACAGTGAGTCATCATTTTGCAATTGGGCTTTGGTATTGCTTAAAAAAGACATTTATCAATGCCTTCCTAATGAATAAGTGCAGAAGTTGACTATTATAAATTTCAATATAGTTTGTGTAACTCTATGGTACAGGTACTGTTACTTTCATTCATGGGTATAACTTTTGTTCTCTAGTATCAATTTTAAAAAAATTCAAAAAGCAGTCTAGAAAAGATTTGCCACTATTAGTTCATAAAATTTTATATCACAGGAAGCTATAGAACAAGAGCTATGGTTAAAAGTATCACTACTTTTTGGACACCCTTGTATAATTTGGCCTGAGCAGTCTAACCTCTAACCAAGATTAGAGGGTCACAGCGATTACTCTTAGTACTTTCTTTTATATATTTTCCAAATCCCTTTTCTAAGTAAGTTTCTGAGCACTTCAACCTTTTAGTTTTGCAAAAAACTAACTGAATAAGAATTCAAGGTTTATACAAAAACAAGTCTGAAAATATTACTATGAATTTGGCAAACAAACAAGCTAAGAGCAAGTTGGTTTATTTGGGAGCAAATTGGCTTTTATATATATATAGAGTCTAGGAGGCTACATTTATAACAAAATATATTTATTGTCAATATTTCACTTAGTAAAACAAAAGGCTAAATTACTTTCTAGTTTTTTCGCGTGGATTCAACATGGCTAATAATCGACTATTTTACTTGTATAAATTGTGATAATAATTATACAACTATTATAAATATTCATTAGGCATGTAGAGATGCTAAAAGAAAAGCTTATAGAAGTATAGGCTAGCACAAACAAGATGACAAAAAAATAAACTGCTCACCTTGTCCCATCCATCAAGATTTAGCATAGAATCTCACTGTTGGGATCCATGTCTTAAAGTACATTAGCCATTCTATCGCTGCTTTAGAAAGAGCCATGTGACCAAACAAGATAAAGTGCCCACTTGATTTCAGCTCTGGTCACATATATGTTCATCACAAAAAAGAGTTATAGAACTGGCTCCACTAGTACCAGAGCCAGTATTGACAGAAAAATTAGCAGCAACAGTAGCAGCAGCAGGTGGATCAGCAGCTATGGCAGCTGGATCAGTGGCTGGAGCAGATGAATTTGCAGCTGCTATTGATGGCTTAAAACAAATAAGAGCTGCACATTGCTAGCCTTGAATATGTTTCCATATTCAAGGCTAGCAATATTCCATATGTTTCCACTTTTTCACATGGCTATCCAGCTTCAGGTGCTGAGCAATAGCAGACAAGTCGTTTCTTCCAACCTGGGAAATGTCATTTTGCATGTAAAAAAAATTGCAGCAAGCCCTGCCATTGCCTAGCTTGCAAGTCATGCTTTCCATAATACATTTGGTGATTTACCCATGTGGCAGACACCTATTTTGGTAGAACAGCAAGTACAAAAAGCATTGTAGTCATCCTGACATCTAATTACCTCAGCCCATTGGATTGCTTGAAAGCCATTTAGGCTTGAAAGTTGAATTGTATGTCTTCTCTTTTTTCTTTTTAGGTTTTTTTTTAGATGACACCATACTAATACTGATTTATTATCCAAATAGCTATAACTGGCAGGTTTTTTAACTGTAGAAAAAAACTTACTATATAAGGCTAGGCTAGATTATAACAAAATCATTTTATCTTTCAATATCTAATATTGTGGCTAACCTAGGGTTAATGCTTAAAATTTTGTAAAATTAGTAATCGTATATACAAAAGTTTTTAAGACCTACAAAATATTCTTCAACATATCTTTGTCCAGGAAAAAAGTACAAGTGAATAGAATAAGCCTAATGACTATTTAAAAGGACCCTAAACTAATAATATATTAAGTAATATAATCTAAATATACTAAATCCATGCATATACTAAAAATGGTATGTCTATGGGTATGAGATTGATTTTAGCAAAAATGGCTCAACTGATTTTGTTCTAACTAAATAGTAGCTAAGTGGCTAAAATAAAGAGAAAATCCAAAAAATCTTTAAAATAAAGGAGATAAAGGTCAAGGAGATAAAGGAGGGCATAGGCACCCTGAACTTAGGTTTACTTTTATGACCCAGAGACTAAATTCCAGAGCAGACAGTAGATTGCCTTCAAAGAAGATGTCCCCATCAAATTCCTACATGAGAGAAATGTTGGCAAGGTCATGACAGCAGTTTTCTTCTAGTGGTATAGCATCCTGTCACCTATTCTACTTGAGGAAGGTGCCACAGTGACTGGTCAATTGTACTCAAGTGTCTGCTTGCCCCAGGGGCTAGAGTTCCATCAGGAGTGGCCAAAGAGCAAAGACTGTACCATTTTCTTGCGCAAAGAGCTTGAAGAGGCATTAAAAGAGAAGGAGCTAAAAGCTGTCACTCAGGTGGAATTAAGGGACTGTTTTTCAGCATGGTTCCATAGGATGCAGGAATGCATCAATCTGTCTGGAAACTATGTTGAGAAGTCTCATTATGTGGGAGTATATACAAGAAAATTAAGGTAAAAGCTAAAAAAAAATTTTTTTCCACAAACTTATTAAGCAGCCCTGTATCAGCATTTTATCTGAAAAGAAACAGCTATTTTTCTATTATTCTTATTCTTAATTTGTTCATATGATATGAGTTTGAACAGTTGCCAAATAGAAATGTCAAATAGGCCTGTTTTGTATATAATTACTATAGTCTAGAAGGTGGCCTTTATACCAAAAAATTATAGCATATTTTTACCTTTCATTGACAATCTTGGCATATATAAAATTTTTCAAATCCAACAATAATATATATAGCTAGCATATAAAAATAACCAAGTTCAGATTTAGTATATATTAAGAATAATGTGACTAGCCAAACATCCATTTTCAAAAAACCTATTTCCAAGAGTTGTATTTTTAAGTGCCTGCCATAAGTGTGTATAAGGGGGTTGTAGCCTAGTGGTTAGAATGTCAGACTCACAACTTGAAGGTTAGGGGTTTAATTCCTAATCCCACTGGAACAATGTGTACTTGAGCAAGACTCCTAATTCTGCATTGTTTCAGTTCACCTAGCTATAAAATGGGTGCTAGCATTAGCTAGGATAATTGAGGACATAGTAACTACTTAGACCTAGGATTGAATAGCCATATGCAACCTTTAGATACATTGCACAATAGCTGTGGCTAAGCTATTGGTTGTATATGTGGCCCAATTAGAGAAGGTATAATCTATTATTTTTATTTTTATTTTTAATACTTGCCATACACTTGAATTGGAATAATTAATAAAAGTTATTTAATGAGTCATCATTCTGTATGCTATGGAAATAATTTATATAGATATTTATATTAGTCACTAGTGCAAGCTTTTATGGCTATTATTTATATATTATATATTATTACATTATTTATATACATTATTTATATATATATATATATATATATATATATATATATATATATAATATACCTAAGGGCACTAAGCTCTTACATAATTTTAGGGTTTAAATTCCCATTGTTTTTAGGGTTATTGCTATGGTTTACCAAAATTTTGATTTGACTATTCAAATTGGATTTGAGCTATAAGGATTAAAAGAGTTTTGGAAATTTATCCTATGTTTTAAAATGAAATTTTTTCTGCTTTCTAATGTTAACTAATACGATGGAAAATGACTATTTAAATTATAACAAATATATAGACAATCAGCCTAGTGCTTCATTTTTGAAGATATTGTTATTGACTATTGGACATATCTTCTAAATATACTAAATCTCTAAGGTTTGTATGCTTGAATTTCCATATACTAAAAATGTGATGTTTGTTTGTTTGTACGAAATTGATTTTCTCCTGAATGGCTTGACCGATTTTTTTCGAATTTGCACTGTTCGATCAGAAATTTTCCCGGGACGGTACATGTATCTTGGCTAAGAAATTGCTAAATGCTAAAGGGATTAAATATTCGAAAAACATGCTTTTTTGCAAAGGTCAAGCAAACTTTTCAACTTGAAATGCATTTTAAGAATGCTAGAGAAAAAACTGACTGGTTGAATTCTGATTCTGAAATAGATTGCATCATAACTGAATTGTAACTCCAACTTGAATTGCATCACAGTATTGAAAATGCAGTGTGGAAGCGTAGCACCAGACTTGATTTAGATTGCGTAACCATATTGTTAACTGATACTGACTGACTGAGAAATTGATTATGTCATACTGCCTCGTGTGATTTACTCTATGCTTAGAGTTTTGAAACTGTTGAATTATATATAAGTGCTAAAATTCATGTTATCAAAACGTTGAGAGCTAGCCTAGAGGTAAACAGACTAAACTGCTAAATGCAGGAACAATGGTTCGAATTTTTAGAGAGTAGAGTTTTTTTAATTAAAGCTTTTTAACGCTAAGACAACAAAAAAATTATGGAAGCGTCATGTAAAAAATCATAGAATCGTCATGTAAAAAATCATAGAAGCGTCATGCAAGCAATTATAGAAGCGTAATGTAAACAATCATAGAAGCGTCATGTTAAAATCATAAAAGCGTCATGTTAAAATCATAAAAGCGTCATGTAAACAATCATAGAAGCGTCATGTAAACAATCATAGAAGTGTCATGAAAAAATCATAGAAGCCTCATATAAAAACTAATGAAAGTGTTATTTAAAAAATTAAGAAGCTTCATGGAAGAATAAAAGAAGCGTAATGTAAAAATCAAAAGAACCGTCATTTCAGACATGAAAGAAGTGTAATGTAAAAATTAAATGAAGCTATAGTGCTGTGCTGGAGAGAAATACTGAGACGTCAAGGCTCACAGACAATAACTGAGATTACAGGGGGTGTCTAAGATGTTAAAGCAAAAGTCAGAAGCTACTTCAAAGTATATGTACTTTACTTAATTTTTTTATTGTATTCTTTGTTGGCTCACCACAGTGGGGGGGGGGCACTGATTAGAAGAAGAGTCATGTAAAAATAAAAGTAGCACTATGTATACATAAAATAAAAGTCATGTCAAAGTTAAAAGATTCATTTGGGAATTGCTACGATGTCAAAGCTAGGAGGGAATCGTTATAGTGCTGTGATTCTTAAAGAAGGAATCACTAAAATGCCAAGGCTTAGGGGAGAAGAATTGCTGAGATTTCAAGGCTTTAGGTTGGGTAAAAGTTAGGTTTAGGTCAGGTTTGGGTTGAGGATTAGATTTTAGCGGGTTTCAAGGTTAACAGGGGATTTTTTAGATTTCAAGTGTTTATGGGGGGCATCGCTGACATGTCAAGGCTTACAAGGGGAATCTATCTATCTATCTATCTATCTATCTATCTATCTATCTATCTATCTAGCTGAGATGTCAAGGCTCACGGGGTAATAACTGAGATGTCAAAGCTAATGTCAGAAGCTACATGTAGTTTATTGGAAAAAAGTTATTACATTATTTGTTGGCTCCTCATGGGAGGGATCGCTGATAGAAAAAGCATAATGTAAAAAATAAAAGAAGCTTCATGTTGAAGTTAAGAGATTCATTTGGGAATCCCTACGATGTCAAGGCTTACAGGGAATCGCTATAATGCTGTAGTAGTGCTATAATAACTCTTAAAGAGAATTACTGAAATTTCAATGCTTTAGGTTAGGGTTAGGGTTAGGGTTAGGGTTAGAAAGTAGACAGATTTTTTAAGATTTCAAGGCTTATGGGGGCATCGCTGAGATGTCAAGGGGGGAGTTGATATGTTAAGGCTTGTGGGGGGAATTGCTGACATGTCAAGGCTTACAAGGGTACTGGTAGAAGTAGCTCTGAAAGAAGGCAAGTATGGTTGAATTTCAATGTCTGTTATAAAATTCTGCACAAGCATGTTTTATTGGTGCATAAGCCCAGAATTAAAATGAGAATTCAATTCCTAGCCCCCCTCCCTTATAATTTTTTTCATTTTAAAGGATTCGTCCCTTGCTTATTGGCCACCCTGAAGGGGGGCGCTAGATTGCTAGTAATATATAAGTTTAATATTTGTGGTTGTACAAGTTTTATTTTATTTGTTTTTCAACAAATTAGCTCTTAGTTTATTTGCTGTAATAACCAATATTAGTAATAAGATACCTTGCAAGGATTATAAAAAACCATTATTTAAATTGTAAGAAAATTGATGGTTTGCATCTTTGATATCATTTTTTAAAAAGAACTACAAATATAACACCTATAGACACCTATAAGTGAGAAAATAGCAAATGTTTTGGCCCTGATTGGGGCTTAATTAAAAATGCTGCACTAAAGCTAAAATAGAAATTATTTAAAATTAGAATGTCACTACTCATAAAACCATTTTCAATATGGGGCAACTTAAATTGTCTCATTAATTTTCTGATAATAACTGTTTTAAAGTATGAACAAAAGGAAACAATTGTGTTTTTTTGTAATGTTAATTTTACTGCAGTTTTTATATAAAACTTAGCTATTAATGAAAAATTATAATAGCAATAGATGGCTAAATATATAAGTATTATAAACTACCATATGAATAATAGCATAATTCATCTAATAGTATCAAGAGTCAAAATAGTCATTAAAGTCTTATTCTTGATGTTCTTTTTCAGAAACAAAATATATCAATAATGATATGACGGATATTGCAATTTGTAGACTGTATACTATGTACTATAAATATTGGAAATGTCCAAATGAGCTGAAACTTTACCTATAACCTCTTGTAAATTAAAAAAAAACAATTTATTAATTAAAATCATAGAGAAATGATAAGAAGTCAAGCAAACTCAATGTAGCCAAGGCACAAAGCATCTTGCACTCTTACTGATTTTTAGTGGTTCAAATTGAAGATTTTCAATTCTTTAAGTAATGCATTAACTCCTTCATGCGCGACCCCCTGATTTACACTGGCCATGTGACTTACTTTTTGACCAAAAATGTGACTTAACTGTGAATGAAACCCTAAAGCAAAAATTAACACATTTTGGGTAAACAGCAGGAGTATCTATGACTGTCTTATTAGGGCTAAATGCCTTGTCATCTAATTTGTACTACGTTGGTATTCTTTCAGGTGGGCATTTTTGCAGCTTACTCTTGGTCCACTACAATTTTTGGTGGCCAGATCAGCTAGGTTGGCCAGCAGTTGCATGTGTATACATTAACTAAATATCATTTTAACTATTGGGATCGAATAGAGCCAATGTCACTTCATTCTGGCATGCTAATATCAATAAATGACAATAGTTATGGGGATTATAAGTGGCAAACTAATTTGCAAACTGTTTTATGAAACTTATGAATACATGCTGATTGACTTACTTGACTTAGCTGCAGGGGCTCTGTGTGTCCAGAACAGTGAGGAGGCATTGCTGCCCACTTTGCTAACCCTTTGCAACCACAGGCTGCTGATGCTGTGGTGTTGTACAGGGAGTTCCAGTAGTGCCAGTGTCTGCAGCGCGGTCTTCCTTTAGAGAATCTAGGAGGTATATTGTTGCTTGTCTAGTAGCCCTTAGGTAGCAGACAAGCTGGTAGAGGTTCTCAGGCCTAGAAACACCTAGGGAAACCTTGTTGGAGGTGCCTAAGCAATTGAGCTACCCAATGCAGTCAAGGACTGTACACAAGCAGGTGGTGGTACACTTAAAGGTGTGGATTGCCACTTGACTGTCTAAGTAGATTGTATAGCTTCATAGCATACAATAGCATACATCAGAAGGAGCTGATAGCAAGAACTTCATTCTAGAAGATGGTGAAGCAGGTGCCAGTGTGCTAGGAGAAGGTCGCCACAGTTCTCCCTCCAGACATGATGCAGTAGCTGTAGCCAGAGGCAGAGTTGTTTTGGAACCCATAAATGAAGCAGTAGATTTTACAGGGTTTCCAGTTGTCCCTTACTTCATGATGTGGTGGAATACTGGTTTTGAATTTGAGTGGAGGGCAGAGCATAGATAGGATTCTCTCCTAGAGGGTCAGCAAGCCTCTTGCTGCTTCTAGGTCTCACGGGCTATGGTCACTGTGTGGCCAGAGGTTTCACTTTCTGAAGGCAAACTGCTTCTGAGTTAGGACACCTATGTCAAGCAGACAGCAAGTGGTCTTCATTGCTTCTCCTCTGACAAAGGTCAAGGGGAATGTCCAGGAAAGAGTTCATGCTAGCAAAGGGCATAGGGGGAGCCGCTCTTATGATAGCTTGACAAGTGTGGCCTTGCACCCTATTTAGAGCCTTAAGAACCCTTTTACCTCTAGGGCACTGTTCCAAATAAAGCCAGCAAAAGAGATAGCCAGTCTAACAATGGCAGTGTAGATCCACTAAATTTGGCAAGGGGAGGGATAAAGCCCAGTATATGCTGATAAATGTCCTTAAAGTTTTGCTAAGCTTGTCAAATTTAAAAGTTGTCAAGTTTGTGACTTTTGCTCTACAGACTAGGCTAGATACAATATAGGCTAGAGACTTGCATTACCTCTTACTGATTGTTTGTTAAAATAAAATAAGAGTCAAATCTTACTAACACTTTTGTTCATTAAATTTTTATTTTAAACCTGAAAATGTGGCTTTTATTAGATTGAGTAGAACTATCAAAACATTATCAATGTTATGTGTGGTATCTGTTATCAAGATTAACAAAACTAAGCAAACACTTTACTTATGCATGCTTCAAATTGCTGATAGTTACAACTTGCAGAAAAGTTGCAATTTAAGGAAATAATCGAATCCAGTATGACAGAGGGCCCTCCACTGTCCATCAATGTGTCAGCAGCAGTTGACGCCGCTGAAATTGTTCGCTCAGTTGGCCTGGCTTACAGTCGGCCAAAACGAAGTTCTCAGCCGAAAATGTCCGATCTGCGAGATCAGTGGAGATTTCACAGTTTCTCAGGCTTGTCAAATCAGCCTGTAGCTTCCATGACATTCGTCACTGCAGACTCCATGGCAACTGGAGCTGCATCGGCTTCTTCAGCGGCTGCTAAAAAATCAAATAACAAGTCTTCTTCTAAGCCGAAAAAGCAACAAAAGAAACAGCAAAAGAAGGAGACCAAAAAGAAGGAAAAGAAGAAGAAATTGTTGCAGAAAACAACAGATCGGGAAGATCTAGAAGTTAGCAGTGTCAGTAGTGTGAGCAGTGTGAGCAGCAGTAGCAGTAGCAGAAGCAGCAACAGCAGTCACAGCAAATTGAATGGCAAAAGAAAGCTTGACATTTCAACAACAGACACCGATGAATCCGCTGCCAGAACCCAGTTCATTCGGGCCAAGCCGCATTCCAGACCGCTAGCAAAACGTTTCTGCGCCAGAGATGGCTGCAGCAATCTGTCAATTGATGATCCTCAATGGGATGGAGAATATTGCTCAACTGAGTGCTGTCTGCTGCATATTGGCGATGTCAGGCAACTCTACGCCGCATTGGCTCAGTCTGAACAGCACAGCAACCTGTCTCAATGATGCCGTTACTTCCCGATTGGAATGTTATTTAAATTAAACTGTGGTTTACTATTATACATGAAATAGTTAACTAGATTCTGAATGGAACGAATCCATTCGGAAAGTTTAATTAAAGCATTGACATTGACGAAAAATCTGTACATTTGAACTTCCGAATCTCAGTTTAGGCAAGTAAAACCAGAAAAAAAGCAAAATATAACATAACTTTTCAAAGCCAGCAAGCAGTATGGCTGATTTTAGAATGGTACAAATTTCTACCAAGCTTAAGTTCTGCGTCCTGTGTTTTTTAGTAGTCCTTGGTTTCAAGACTGTCTGTGGTGCAACCGCCTTTAGGCGTGGACTTCTAGTTTTAACTACCAAATCAGTGAAATCTGTTTGTACTTATTAATTTTTTCGATTTCTCGTCTTAGCAGTTTTTTATTATCAATATTTAATCGATAAAAAAATAATTACCTGGTAGTAGCTTCAGAGTGAGACCGCAGTCCACAGCAATTACTTGCTAAAATATGCGATTCGGAGTTCATCAAATGGTAAGAATAAAACGATCTATATTTAGTGCTGAACAATAACATTAAATGCATTTTTTATGAAATCAGTTTAGTTGTAAATTTTGCCAGAAATACTTATAAACTAGCCTCTGGTAGAAGTTTTGTTGTGTAAAATCTTATTTGGGCTGAAATGTTTGTTAATAACGGCTAGAAATTCATTCAAATTCATGTTCTGTTCTTGTTGTCATAAGTATCTGATTTCATGGCTGCATTTCATTCGCTGTCAATAATATTGAATTGCTTTTCAAGTTATTAATTTCACTATAGACACGACTGTTAATAAGTACAAGTACAAGTTAAATAGTCAGTGTAAACAACTCACTATCACAAGCATATCATGCGAGTGGCAGAATCGTAATATAGTCACGAAAAATTTGTCTAAGAGTCATTGTGTTGACGATTAACTTCCTACTAACTCCAGTAGACTAAATGGAGTTATAAATGCGAAATGCGATTCTAATTCATAATTCATAAAGTGAAGCAGATGTACTTTAGACGCGCACTCTGCGGCGGCCGAGAGTCGTTTCAGTGTCGCAGACCATAAATCGCTCTAAATTGACTCTTATAAGGCTCTTTGACGACTTTTATCGCGACATCTCGTGGTTTTATAATCGTCTAGAGTTACTTCTTTTCTAAGTACCGTTTTCATCGGGTTGGGTGATATGCCTTTTCTTAATTATTAAACTTGAAGATAATTTTGTTTTACTGTGTTCTCTGAAAATAATTGTGAGTAAATTATTAAATAAAAAATAATTGCAACTTTCTAAAAAGTATTAGCTGTTAAAGTATTATATTTATTTTTGTTTTTTTCAGGATAGATGTAGACCTCTGTAATTTAGCGTTAGCTCTTTTGCAATAAAATACGTTAAGAATCGCCCACTAATCACTTAAGGAATCGCCCATTGATAACTTAAGGAATCGCCCATTAATCACTTTAGGAATCGCCCATTGATCACTTCAGGAATCGCCCATTGATCACTTTGGAATCGCCCATTAATCACTTTAGGAATCGCCCATTGATCACTTCAGGAATTGCCCATTGATCACTTTGGAATCGCCCATTAATCACTTTAGGAATCGCCCATTAATCACTTCAGGAATCGCCCATTGATCACTTTAGGAACGCCCACTAATCACTTTAGAAATCGCCCATTAATCACTTTAGGAATCGCCCATTAATCACTTTAGGAATCGCCCATTGATCACTTCAGGAATCGCCCATTGATCACTTTAGGAATCGCCCAGAAATCAAGATTCAGATAGGCAGAGTAAGTTTCAGTTGTAAAACTAATTCATTTAAGTCCTAATCTCTTCAGGTAGAAATATAGAACAAAATATAACCAAAAGCGATGCAGAGAAAACGCAAATTATGGGAGATAAACATGAGCAGTCGTCGGCAGGTGCACTTCCTTGATGCCAAAGAAAATGGTTGCACCAACAACGCTCAGCAAAAGCAGCAAAGTCTGCAACAACGGAAAGAGAAACAATCACCTTCGAAAGCCAGCTGGGATCAGTTAGAAATTCTAGGCGGAGTAAAGATCTTTCCACAAGGCTTGTGCTCGATGTCGTTTCTGCGCTACCTGTACATGTCGCACAACAGGATTAGCGTAATCCCGCCTGAGATTGCTCAGCTGAAAAATCTTGTTCACCTCGACCTGTCCTACAATATGGTGAAAATCCTGCCGCCAGAAATTGGCGAAATAACGGAATTAAAAGAGTTGCACCTGCAGTGCAATCAAATCAGATGTTTGCCTATGCAATTGGGCCGCCTGTTTCAACTGACGGTGCTTAATCTCAATCATAATCCTCTTAATCCGGATATGCTGCAATTGTACAATTCTGAGACTACTCAGAGTATGCTGTCCTGGCTGCTGGATAGCGAAGGTAAACACTATTTGTCTGAATAGTGTAATTGGCATTTGCTTGAGCAGCTCAGTTGTAAAACGCATCTGGCCCTCTCGCAATACAATACCTGATTCGTTTCCGTGAGCGGCTACACCATATTGGCGGGTGGGTTGTCTTCCGAATCACAGCTATAGGGGCCAATCCCCAAGGCATGATTAGAAGTCTGTGTGAGCGTGCGTAATGAGAGCGTGTCTGTACAGTACATTCTCAGCGCGCTTGCATGGGCAGAATTGCCGTCAGCGCCGGTTGTGAAACGATGTCGCTGAATGCGTTACGTCGGGTTGCCCACAACCATCCTGCAAATATTTTTGATATGACCATTTTAATGCCTTGAAATCAATGTAGAAATTCTATCTAAATCATTGGAAGAATTCACCCCTAAATCACTGGAAGAATCGCCCCTAAATCACCGGCAGAATTACTCCTAAATCACTGCAACAATCGCCTCTAAATCACTGAAACAATCGCTCCTAAATCACTGAAAGAATCACCTCTAAATCACTGGAAGAATCGCCCCTAAATCACCGGAAGAATCGCCCCTAAATCACCGGCAGAATTACTCCTAAATCACTGCAACAATCGCCTCTAAATCACTGAAACAATCGCTCCTAAATCACTGAAAGAATCACCTCTAAATCACTGAAACAATCGCTCCTAAATCACTGAAAGAATCACCTCTAAATCACTGGAAGAATCGCCCCTAAATCACCGGAAGAATCGCCCCTAAATCACCGGAAGAATCGCCCCTAAATCACCGGAAGAATCGCCCCTAAATCACTGGAAGAATCGCCCCTAAGTCACTGGAAGAATCGCCCCTAAATCACCGGAAGAATCGCCCCTAAGTCACTGGAAGAATCGCCCCTAAATCACTGGAAGAATCACCCCTAAATCACCGGAAGAATCGTCCCTAAATCACCGAAAGAATCGCCCCTAAATCACCGGAAGAATCGCCCCTAAGTCACTGGAAGAATCGCCCCTAAGTCACTGGAAGAATCGCCCCTAAATCACCGGAAGAATCGCCCCTAAGTCACTGGAAGAATCGCCCCTAAGTCACTGGAAGAATCGCCCCTAAATCACTGGAAGAATCGCCCCTAAGTCACTGGAAGAATCGCCCCTAAATCACTGGAAGAATCACCCCTAAATCACTGGAAGAATCACCCCTAAATCACGTCCCCAGGCTTCGCCATGCCGCCGCCCCCAAGTCGCAAGTGGTGCTATCTGGGCGGTCGCAGCAATACTGACTCGATCTCGCGCAATGGTCACGCCTCTGCCCCAAACAATTCCCAGTCGACAACTAGCGGCTCAAACGGTACTACTAGCGGTGCCAACGGCAGTACTATCCATGGTACAGCATTCACTGTGATGTGCTACAACGTGCTATGCGAAGCGTACGCCACTAAGAAGCAGTATCCTTATTGTCCATCCTGGGCCCTGCAATGGGAATACAGACGTCGAGGCATAATGGACGAACTGCGAGCCTACCAGGCTGACATTCTCTGCTTGCAAGAAGTTGAAACTGAGCAGTTTGGCGTGTACTTCCGCCCGGAACTGGCTAAAGCCGGTTATGAAGGCATTTTTAGTCCGAAGAGTCGAGCAAGAACGATGACAGCCAATGAGAGCAAGTATGTCGACGGGGTCGCCATCTTTTGGAAGCGAGACCGCTTTACGCTGGTTAAAGAGGACCTCATTGAGTTCTCACAGATGGCTGTTGAGAAATACGAGAAGGATTGCAAGGTAGATTGCCGTAGTTTCATATGGGATTCTTGTAGTTTAATGTGAGATTCTTGTAGTTTAATGTAAGATTCTTGTAGTTTAATGTAAGATTCTTGTAGTTTAATGTGAGATTCTTGTAGTTTAATGTGAGATTTTTGTAGTTTAATGTGAGATTCTTGTAGTTAATTGTGAGATTCTTGTAGTTTAATATGAGATTCTTGTAGTTTAATGTAAGATTCTTGTAGTTTAATGTGAGATTCTTGTAGTTTAATGTGAGATTCTTGTAGTTTAATGTAAGATTCTTGTAGTTTAATGTAAGATTCTTGTAGTTTCATGTGAGATTCTTGTAGTTTAATGTGAGATTTTTGTAGTTTAATGTGAGATTATTGTAGTTTAATGTGAGATTCTTGTAGTTTAATGTAAGATTCTTGTAGTTTAATGTGAGATTCTTGTAGTTTAATGTGAGATTCTTGTAGTTTAATATGATATTCTTGTAGTTTAATATGAGATTCTTGTAGTTTAATGTAAGATTCTTGTAGTTTAATGTGAGATTCTTGTAGTTTAATGTGAGATTCTTGTAGTTTAATGTAAGATTCTTGTAGTTTAATGTAAGATTCTTGTAGTTTAATGTAAGATTCTTGTAGTTTCATGTGAGATTCTTGTAGTTTAATGTGAGATTTTTGTAGTTTAATGTGAGATTCTTGTAGTTTAATGTGAGATTCTTGTAGTTTAATGTAAGATTCTTGTAGTTTCATGTGAGATTCTTGTAGTTTAATGTGAGATTCTTGTAGTTTAATGTGAGATTTTTGTAGTTTAATGTAAGATTCTTGTAGTTTAATGTGAGATTCTTGTAGTTTAATGTAAGATTCTTGTAGTTTAATGTGAGATTCTTGTAGTTTAATGTGAGATTCTTGTAGTTTAATGTGAGATTCTTGTAGTTTAATGTGAGATTCTTGTAGTTTATTGTGAGATTCTTGTAGTTTAATGTGAGATTCTTGTAGTTTCATGTGAGATTCTTGTATTTTATTGTGAGATTCTTGTAGTTTAATGTGAGATTCTTGTAGTTTAATGTGAGATTCTTGTAGTTTAATGTGAGATTTTTGTAGTTTAATGTAAGATTCTTGTAGTTTAATGTGAGATTCTTGTAGTTTAATGTGAGATTTTTGTAGTTTAATGTGAGATTCTTGTAGTTTAATGTGAGATTCTTGTAGTTTAATGTGAGATTCTTGTAGTTTAATGTGAGATTCTTGTAGTTTAATGTGAGATTCTTGTAGTTTATTGTGAGATTCTTGTAGTTTAATGTGAGATTCTTGTAGTTTCATGTGAGATTCTTGTAAATTATTGTGAGATTCTTGTAGTTTAATGTGAGATTCTTGTAGTTTAATGTGAGATTCTTGTAGTTTAATGTGAGATTTTTGTATTTTAATGTAAGATTCTTGTAGTTTAATGTGAGATTCTTGTAGTTTAATGTAAGATTATTGTAGTTTAATGTGAGATTCTTGTAGTTTAATGTGAGATTTTTGTATTTTATTGTGAGATTCTTGTAGTTTAATGTGAGATTCTTGTAGTTTAATGTGAGATTTTTGTAGTTTAATGTAAGATTCTTGTAGTTTAATGTGAGATTCTTGTAGTTTAATGTAAGATTCTTGTAGTTTAATGTGAGATTCTTGTAGTTTAATGTGAGATTCTTGTAGTTTAATGTGAGATTCTTGTAGTTTAATGTGAGATTCTTGTATTTTATTGTGAGATTCTTGTAGTTTAATGTGAGATTCTTGTAGTTTCATGTGAGATTCTTGTAAATTATTGTGAGATTCTTGTAGTTTAATGTGAGATTTTTGTAGTTTAATGTGAGATTCTTGTAGTTTAATGTGAGATTTTTGTAGTTTAATGTAAGATTCTTGTAGTTTAATGTGAGATTCTTGTAGTTTAATGTGAGATTTTTGTAGTTTAATGTGAGATTCTTGTAGTTTCATGTGAGATTCTTGTAGTTTAATGTGAGATTCTTGTAGTTTAATGTGAGATTCTTGTAGTTTAATGTGAGATTCTTGTAGTTTATTGTGAGATTCTTGTAGTTTAATGTGAGATTCTTGTAGTTTCATGTGAGATTCTTGTAAATTATTGTGAGATTCTTGTAGTTTAATGTGAGATTCTTGTAGTTTAATGTGAGATTCTTGTAGTTTAATGTGAGATTTTTGTAGTTTAATGTAAGATTCTTGTAGTTTAATGTGAGATTCTTGTAGTTTAATGTAAGATTATTGTAGTTTAATGTGAGATTCTTGTAGTTTAATGTGAGATTTTTGTAGTTTAATGTGAGATTCTTGTAGTTTAATGTGAGATTCTTGTAGTTTAATGTGAGATTCTTGTAGTTTAATGTAAGATTCTTGTAGTTTAATGTGAGATTCTTGTAGTTTAATGTGAGATTCTTGTAGTTTAATGTAAGATTCTTGTAGTTTAATGTGAGATTCTTGTCGTTTAATGTGAGATTTTTGTAGTTTAATGTGAGATTCTTGTAGTTTAATGTGAGATTCTTGTAGTTTAATGTAAGATTCTTGTAGTTTAATGTGAGATTCTTTTAGTTTAATGTGAGATTCTTTTAGTTTAATGTGAGATTCTTGTAGTTTATTGTGAGATTCTTGTAGTTTAATGTGAGATTCTTGTAGTTTAATGTGAGATTCTTGTAGTTTCATATGGGATTCTTGTAGTTTAATATGAGATTCTTGTAGTTTAATGTGAGATTCTTGTAGTTTTATTTCAGATTCTGTTAGTTTAGTGTGCAATTTTTTAGTTTGATGTGAGATTCTTGTAGTTTAATGTGAGATTATTGTAGTTTAATGTGAGATTATTGTAGTTTAATGTAAGATTCTTGTAGTTTATTGTGATATTCTGTAGTTGTAATGCAGTGTTAAACAAGTGCTTAATGCACTTACTGCAACCTGCAGGCAAACCACCAGATGATCAACAGGGTGATGGTACGCGACAATGTCGCAATCATGGCCATCTTTGAGGTGCTGGAAGAGTCCACAGGTCAGCGCCGCCAGCTAGTGGTGTCCACCGCTCACATTCACTGGGATCCGGAGTACTCTGATGTCAAACTAATCCAGTCCATCATGCTGCTTTCGGCGCTATGGAAGAAGATTGAGAATCATCTACGCGAGCAGAATCCACAGGCTGACAAAGTCGATGTGGCTAGCATGCCCACTATTATATGCGGCGATTTCAACTCACTGCCTGATTCCGGTGAGCTGGTGTAGACTGTAGGGTTGTAGGCTACCAAAACGCTGGCTATCAAAAGCTTTTGGAGATGGAGATGATTGATTAAGTTGAGCGGACAGTTAAATCTTGGCTTGGGGGGGGGCGATCGAGTCCATTTATTTAAAGTTAGTGTACAGTTAGTTTAAGGCTGAAACCGAAAGTGGGAGTTTAGGCCATAGACAAATTAGCTTGTGGGCACTCAAAAGAAGGTACTTTTATTAAACGCAGGAAACAGTGTTAAACAAAATGATAAACACTCTGTGACTTAAATGGTTGGCTCTACATTAGTGGTCTGAATCGCATGGCTACCCAAAAGTCCCTACAAATGCATTTGCTTATACTGTTAGAATGTTTGATTTAGGGGAAGAATCGCTCCTAAATCACCAAAAGATTCGCGCCTAAATTACCAAAAGAATCGCCCCTAAATCACCAAAAGAATCGCCCCTAAATCACCAAAAGATTCGCCCCTAAATCACCAAAAGAATCGCCCCTAAATCACCAAAAGAATCGCTCCTAAATCACCAAAAGAATCGCTCCTAAATCACCAAAAGAATCGCCCCTAATTCACCAAAAGAATCGCCCCTAAATCACCAAAAGAATCGCCTCTAAATCACCAAAAGAATCGCCCCTAAATCACCAAAAGAATCGCGCCTAAATCACCAAAAGAATCGCCCCTAAATCACTAAAAGAATCGCCCCTAAATCACCAAAAGAATCGCCCCTAAATCACCAAAAGAATCGCCCCTAA
>NIVC01000409.1:142500-152500 GCA_002269645.1 Macrostomum lignano | reverse complement strand
AGACAGGTGGTTAGATGGGGTAGACAGGTAATCGATGAGGAAGACAGGTAAGGAGATGAGGAAGACAGGTGGGAGATGAGGAAGACAGGTGAGGAGATGAGGAAGACAGGTGAGGAGATGAGGAAGACAGGTAAGGAGATGAGGAAGACAGGTGGGAGAAGACAAAGACAGGTGAGGAGATGAGGAAGACAGGTGAGGGGATAAGGAAGACAGGTGAGGAGATAAGAAAAACAGGTGAGGAGATGAGGAAGACGGGTGAGGAGATGAGGAAGACAGGTGAGGAGATGAGGAAGACATATGGGGAGATGAGGAAGACAATGAGGATAATCCAACATCCAACCAATCTTCAGGCCACTGGAAGGACTGAAGCAACGCCTGCTCTGGCAGCTATACGACTTTGGCCACCTGAAATGCTACCCTCTGGCCCTGATCAACCTGGCGGATTTAGAATCAGCGAACCCAACGCATCGGCAACAGCAGAGACAACCGCGTGACGAATTATTCGAAGATTGCAGTTTTAGCGCACCTGGAGAAAGCGTTGCTGTCTCGCTTTATAACGAAGCAATTCGAGCTAATCTAGTTTATTATAACAATTGTCACGTGTATCCCTATCTGGCTTTGGGCGGTTATTTCTATCGCAAAAGCCAGTGCAGACAGGCTCTGAGGTATTGGTGTCTGGCCGCGCGGACAGTGGCTCAGTACAGTTACAGCAGAGAGGACGCCGAGATCTATAAAGAGCTGTTTGAGGTAAATCTCTGAATGAGTGTTGAGTAGCTTATAAAATTTTTCACTCTGAAATCCTTATTTTGGGAGTCTGGCATTCTGAAATCCTTTTTTGGAGGTTTGTCACTCCGAAATCTTCATTTTGCGGTTTGTCACTCTGAAATCCTCATTTTGGGGATATGTCGCTCAGAAATCCTCATTTTGGGGATTTTTGACCCTGAAATCCTCATTTTGGGGATTTTTGACCCTGAAATCCTCATTTTGGGGATTTTGACCCTGAAATCCTCCTTTTGGGGATTTTTCACCCTGAAATCCTCCTTTTGAGGATTTTTCAATCTGAAATCCTCTTTTTAAGGATTTTTCACCCTGAAATCCTCATTTTGGAGGTTTTTCACCCTGAAATCCTCATTTTGAAAATTTTTCAATCTGAAATCCTCTTTTTAAGGATTTTTCACCCTGATATCCTCATTTTGAGGATTTTTCACCCTGAAATCCTCATTTTGAGGATTTTTCAATCTGAAATCCTCATTTTAAGGATTTTTCACCCTGATATCCTCATTTTGGGGATTTTTCACCCTGAAATCCTCATTTTGAGG
The DNA here is from genome assembly GCA_002269645.1 of Macrostomum lignano. Classification (NCBI taxonomy): domain Eukaryota; kingdom Metazoa; phylum Platyhelminthes; family Macrostomidae; genus Macrostomum; species Macrostomum lignano. The sequence goes on along the minus strand of NIVC01000409.1, from coordinate 151,181 downwards.
ATTTTTCAATCTGAAATCCTCATTTTAAGGATGTTTCGCCCTGAAATCCTCATTTTGGGGATTTTAACGCTGAAATCCTCATTTTGGGAATTTTTCACCCTGAAATCCTCAATTTGAGGATTTTTCAATCTGAAATCCTTAGTTTAAGGATGTTTCACCCTGAAATCCTCATTTTCAAGAAATCTTCAGACACAGTAAAATCCTCAGTTTATTTTTTCTAGTATTTAACACTCGATATGACTGACCATATCTATATTCATCTATCGCCCAGGTGTCTAACGAGCTGGTGCCCCGCCTGCTTCGCTTGTCGGCTGACACTGGCGTGTCCTCGGATGCGCGCAGCCTGGCCGCTCTGCTGCACTTCTATGACGCAATCTGTCTGTGGGAGCAGGACAGCAACACTCCCGTGCTGCATGTTGGCTGGGCAGATAGGATAGTAAAATGCTTGCTTCTGTTCGATCCGGTTGCTAGGCAAGCGTTGAAAATTAGTTGCAGAGAAGGTCAGGAATTGACATCAGCAGAGGATGCTACTAAGCTTAGTAACTACAGTCCAGAGTCAGTTAAACTGCTCAAATCTGTTGCTGAAGGCTGCTCAAATGCGCTATTGAATCCTCGCTATCTGCTTGGCTTGAGTCCGACAGTGTTTCTATCGGATTCCACCGCCTCGAAGCCGTCGCCTGTTCATTCAACCGCCTCATCGAATTGTTCGTCTTCGACAACCGGCTGCGTGCCCGTGACGCTGCGGAGTCGCAAGATGTGCGGCATCGCCTCGCTGTTCTGTCAGGCCAGATTGAACTCCTCGGCAATTAAACTGCAGCTCACTGCTCAGAGTCAGGTGCACTTTAAACGGCCGCATCAGCAGCAGAGTCTGCAGTCTCAGCCTCAGCCAGCGGCATCATCTGCTTCTGCAACCGAATCAGCCAGAGCGAAGCGTTTAAGATTCAGATCTGGATCAGAGTTTTGTTCGTGAAGCTGAAGAAAACAGAAAAGACACTAAAAATTGATTGGTTCGCTTCATATATTAATCTGAAATCGCTTACAAAATATGAGTGGGTTGTTGCAAACGTTTCCTGACTGTGTTTACTGTCATGACTCATTTGCCAGCTGATCTGTTGAATGATAAAACTGCAAACTGTAGTGACCTGATAAATCATTTTGATTGTTCAGGCCGGTCCAGCAACTGAGGATCTGGGAGGCTGGCCCAGAAACTGGGAATCTGGGAGGCTGGCCCAGCAACTGAGGATCTGGGAGGCTGACCCAGAAACTGGGAATCTGGGAGGCTGGCCCAGCAACTGAGGATCTGGGAGGCTGACCCAGAAACTGGGAATCTGGGAGGCTGGCCCAGCAACTGAGGATCTGGGAGGCTGGCCCAGCAACTGAAGATCTGGGAGGCTGGCCCAGCAACAGGAGATCTGGGAGGCTGGCCTAGCAACTGGGGATCTGGGAGGCTGGTCCAGCAACAGGAGATCTGGGAGGCTGGTCCAGCAACAGGAGATCTGGGAGGCTGGCCTAGCAACTGATGATCTGGGAGGCTGGCCCAGCAACTGAGGATCTGGGAGGCTGGCCCAGCAACAGGAGATCTGGGAGGCTGGCCTAGCAACTGATGATCTGGGAGGCTGGCCCAGCAACAGGAGATCTGGGAGGCTGGCCTAGCAACTGATGATCTGGGAAGCTGGCCCAGCAACTGACACTCTGGGAGGCTGGCCCAGCAACTGATGATCTGGGAGGCTGGCCCAGCAACTGATGATCTGGGAGGCTGGCCCAGCAACTGATGATCTGGGAGGCTGGCCCAGCAACAGGAGATCTGGGAGGCTGGCCTAGCAACTGATGATCTGGAAAGCTGGCCCAGCAACTGACAGTCTGGGAGGCTGGCCCAGCAACTGATGATCTGGAAAGCTGGCCCAGCAACTGAGGATCTGGGAGGCTGGCCCAGCAATCACAGAGTAAAACAGTCTGGAAACCCCTCGTGTAAATGTTTAATTGCGATCATTTCCGAGTTTATTCAGTGTAGATTGCTCATTTCCCCATTTGCGTACTTTGTAATATTTTCAATAATATTAGAATACTTTTAATTTAGTATTCCTATACGGAATTTGAACCACTTAATTTTCGATATTACATAATAAATTTAAATGAAACACCAAGTGCTAAGAGCCCATTAATTAATTTTCCCAAACTTCTCTTCCATCGCTTGAATGATATTTTGTTATAATAACAGTTTACTCCAGAATATTTTTGGTCTAAGTGTTTATTTTTCTATGCATTGTTTACTTTAATTCTCATTTATTCCGGTTAAATATATCTTTGATTTTTGTTTATTTTGTTAATCTGCCTGATTTACAATTTTGATATTCAGTGTGCTCATCTTTTTAAAATTTTGTTTGTTTTTAAAAAAAATCAATGCCAATTTGCAATTCTCAGTCGCCTGGTGATGGTGTGCCATTTGATCGATTTATTAATTATCAAAGTAGCTGGTGTACTTTAAAATCAATATTATTTTCGTCAGTTAACTTTGACCTCACAGAAAGGATTGATTTCTATCTATTTGTATTGTGATTTTGTTTTAACAATTGAAAATGTTTGTTTTGCTAATTTTGTATGTCTATTTCTATTATTTTATTTCAGATTAATAATTAATTCACTTCATATTCCGACATGCAAATTCTGCTGCACTACTCATGACAGTAAGTAGTTGATTTTTCTTTGTTAATAGTAAATTGCGCATGCGAAATAAAAATATTTATTTTTAATTTAAAATTAGAATCAGCTTATTATAGTTGGCACATTTAATGTGCGCGCAGGTTTGTCGAGTTTGTTTGTTTAAATCAACTGTGCATACAATTGTTTAAGTTCGTTTGCTTTTTGGTAAACCGCGTTTACCAGCCTCTGTTCATATTGCGTTCGATTATATCGATATGTATAATCGTACTGTATATATATCTTTGTCACAATGCATTTTCTCGGTCCATTCATGCCTACTTTGATCTCCCAATTTCTTATTTTTAGTTTTTAGTGTACCGTATTGTTCCTGTTTGCTTTGCATGATCAAGTTTTTGCAAGTTTTGTGTATTTGTGTTTGCGTGGAAGTCTTAACTGCACCGATATATATATATATCGTAATCATTATTCAAGATTAACGGTGGCCTTCTCATTGGGTCTCTCTGTTTTTGTTTATTTTTGTTGTCTGCATTAAATTGTTTGTTTTGCTTTTCACTTGAGTGTTTTAAAACACAGCGGAGACGTTGCTCTTGCTTTTTTAGGCTGACTCTGTGCATTGTACATACCAATAGCAGTTGAAGCATTCTGCTATTCCCAAATTCAACTAAGTAGTATGTAGAGTGCATCTGATTTGTTGATGTGTTCATTTGAACAGTGATCAATTTCTAGGAATTCTACGATTCTAGGAATTAGCTCAGCGATTCTAGGAATTAGCTTAGCGATTCTAGGAATTACCTTGGTGATTCTAGGAATTAGTTTAGCGCTTCTAGGAATTAGTTTAGCGATTCTAGGAATTAGCTTAGCGATTCTAGGAATTAGCTTAGCGATTCTAGGAATTAGTTTAGCGATTCTAGGAATTAGCTTAGCGATTTTAGGAATTAGCTTAGCGATTCTAGGAATTAGTTTAGCGATTCTAGGAATTAGTTTAGCGATTCTAGGAATTAGTTTAGCGATTCTAGGAATTAGTTTAGCGATTCTAGGAATTAGCTTAGCGATTCTAGGAATTAACTTGGCGATTCTAGGAATTAACTTGGTGATTCTAGGAATTAACTTGGTGATTCTAGGAATTAGCTTAGCGATTCTAGGAATTAGCTTAGCGATTCTAGGAATTAGCTTAGCGATTCTAGGAATTAGCTTAGCGATTCTAGGAATTAGCTTAGCGATTCTAGGAATTAGCTTAGCGATTCTAGGAATTAGCTTAGCGATTCTAGGAATTAGCTTAGCGATTCTAGGAATTAGCTTAGCGATTCTAGGAATTAGCTTAGCGATTCTAGGAATTAGCTTCTAGGAAACGTACTTTCACTACAGCTAATCTAGATAATGTTTAAACTTCAATAGAAATGTTTTTTTTCTCACTATTTTCTGCAGGCCCCAGTAGCACAGCTAACAAGGTAGCAGAGGTATGCAGTGATCCAACTGCCATGCTAACCTATATGAGTCCAGTTTCTTTATTTCAAATCGGCCATAAACGTTTAATAAATAACAACAATAATAACAATAAATGGTGTCTACTAATGCGATACCAGCCGGCGCAGCCACCGCAGGCGGTCAGAACCATCACAAAGCCAGGCTTGAGTTTGTAGCTGGCGGTCTGTCTGGCGTAACTAATGTCATCGTTGGCTTTCCATTGCATAAAATCATTTTTAGACAGCAGTTATGGAATATACCGTTTAGAAATGCAGCAGATCAAGTTATTAGGAAAGAGTTTCTGTCGCTCTATAGGTGAGTATTTATTTTGAGAACTTTTCTGTTACTGTTTCACTTTTCCGCCCCCCAGTTTCAGTATTCCGCCCCCTCATTTCCAGTATTCCGCCCCCCCATTTCCAGTATTCCGCTCCCCATTTCCAGTATTCCGCCCCCCATTTCCAGTATTCCGCTCCCCATTTCCAGTATTCCGCCCCCCATTTCCAGTATTCCGCCCCCCATTTCCAGTATTCCGCCCTATTTCCAGTTTTCCGCTCCCTCATTTCCAGTATTCCGCCCCATTTCCAGTTTTCTGCCCCCCATTTCCAGTATTCCGCTCCCATTTCCAGTATTCCGCCCCCCATTTCCAGTATTCCGCTCCCATTTCCAGTATTCCGCCCCCCATTTAATGTATTCCGCCCCCCATTTCCAGTATTCCGCCCCCATTTCCAGTATTCCGCCCCCAGTTTCCAGTTTCCACTCCTTCAATTAATCGCATGCACCACCCCCACCTCCGCTCAGAGGCGTCCTGCCACCTCTGCTGCAGCGAATCTGCAACCTGAGTCTGCTATTCGGTTGCTACGCAAAGTTCTCCACCGAATTGACTTTATTAGCGCCGAGATGGAATGCCGAAGCGTGCAGCGCTTTGGCGGCTTTCATGGCGGGAAGCTGCGAAGCTTCGCTGATGCCGCTGGAACGGGTGCAGACGCTCCTGCAGGATCAGCGGTATCAGGCTACTTACAGGTGCGCGCTGCTGGGCCTGTCGCATTGAGCTGCGGCAGTGACCAACCCCTAGCCAGTGAGATATATGTACCTGTATGAGACACCTGTGGTGCCTATGAGACACCTGTGGTATCTATATGAGACACCTGTGGTGCGTATATGAGACACCTGTGGTACCTATGAGACACCTGTGGTGCCTATATGAGACACCTGTGGTACCTGTATGAGACACCTGTGGTATCTATATGAGACACCTGCGGTATCTATATGAGACACCTGTGGTATCTATATGAGACACCTGTGGTGCGTATATGAGACACCTGTGGTACCTATGAGACACCTGTGGTGCCTATATGAGACACCTGTGGTACCTGTATGAGACACCTGTGGTATCTATATGAGACACCTGTGGTATCTATATGAGACACCTGTGGTGCGTATATGAGACACCTGTGGTACCTATGAGACACCTGTGGTGCCTATATGAGACACCTGTGGTACCTGTATGAGACACCTGTGGTATCTATATGAGACACCTGCGGTATCTATATGAGACACCTGTGGTATCTATATGAGACACCTGTGGTGCGTATATGAGACACCTGTGGTACCTATGAGACACCTGTGGTGCCTATATGAGACACCTGTGGTACCTGTATGAGACACCTGTGGTATCTATATGAGACACCTGTGGTATCTATATGAGACACCTGTGGTGCGTATATGAGACACCTGTGGTACCTATGAGACACCTGTGGTACCTGTATGAGACACCTGTGGTATCTATATAAGACACCTGTAGTACCTGTATGAGACACCTGTGGTGCCTATGAGACACCTGTGGTATCTATATGAGACACCTGTGGTGCCTATATGAGACACCTGTGGTACCTATATGAGACACCTGTGGTACCTATATGAGACACCTGTGGTACCTATATGAGACACCTGTGGTACCTATATGAGAAACCTTTGGCCCATCTGTGTTGCACACGTGTATAACACACCTGTGGTGCACTTGTACGAGACACCTGTGGCACACCTGTGGTGCTCACCTGTTTGAGACACCTGTTGCACACCTGTGGTGCTCACCTGTATGAGACACCTGTGACACACTTGTATGGGACACCTGTTTTGCACACCTGTATGAGACACCTGTGACACGCTTGTATAGGACACCTGTTGTGCACACCTGTATGAGACGCCTGTGACACGCTTGTATGGGACACCTGTTGTGCACACCTGTATGAGACGCCTGTGACACGCTTGTATGGGACACCTGTTGTGCACACCTGTATGAGACACCTGTGACACGCTTGTATGGGACACCTGTTTTGCACACCTGTATGAGACGCCTGTGACACGCTTGTATGGGACACCTGTTTTGCACACCTGTATGAGACACCTGTGACACGCTTGTATGGGACACCTGTTGTGCACACCTGTATGAGACGCCTGTGACACGCTTGTATAGGACACCTGTTGTGCACACCTGTATGAGACACCTATAGCACGAGGTACCTGTAGAACACCTGTACGAGGAGCCACTGATAGCGTAAACAAAAATTTGATTGACAGTTTTTCATTGATTTTGATTTGATTTGAAAACTTCTCTCACTATTTGCAATCTTATTGCACACTATCGCGCAGGAACACTTTTCACGCATTTGGTCAGCTGTATCGCCAGCATGGCCTGACAGAATGGTACAGAGGCTTGACCCCAATTCTCTATCGTAATGGATTCAGCAGTGTACTATATTTCCTGCTCAAAGCCCACATGGAGAGGCGGGCCACGGGCATGCCGGGACCAGTTCGAGATTTCACTAACGGAGCCCTGCTAGGGGCTCTGCTGTCCACGTTCAACTATCCGTTCAATGTGGCTAAAACTCACATGCAGAAGACTGTAGGCGGTCAGTACACTTCGTTTGTCACCTGCCTTCGATTAGAGTACATTAGTCGGGGTCGCAGTGTGCGCCAGATCTACCGAGGCGCTTTGCCGAATTGCTTCCGTTCGATGCTATCCTGGGGCGTGGTGACCGCCTCCTATGAGTTCTTCTCACACTATTTGGCTTGAGTGATTTGCGATTGTGAAATTCTCGTATCAGCGAATTTACTAATCATTTAATAGTAAATATAATATTGATGCTCGACTTTCAGGGTGCCGCTTTTATATAATACTATTGCATGCTTGTTTGTTAGTTTTATTTATATTGTCATTAGTTTTGACGTCTCGTTTGACAAGTTAGCTAGAGTACTGTTGCTGCCCTAATTTACGAGCTAAATTGATGATTTTCCACGGCTTTGTTTGTTCTCATTTCGGTCTTATGTCTGATCGTTTATCTTGCTTTATAATTTAACATAACATTATTGATTGGTCGCCATAATGTACCCACCACCCCACTGCGCCCACCACCCCACTGCACCCTCCACCCCACTGCGCCGACCCCCCACTGCGTCCACCACCCCACTGCGTCCACCACCCAACTGCACCCGCCACCCCACTGCACCCGCCACCCCACTGCACCCTCCACCCCACTGCGCCGACCCCCCACTGCGTCCACCACCCCACTGCGTCCACCACCCAACTGCACCCGCCACCCCACTGCACCCGCCACCCCACTGCACCCGCCACCCACTGCACCCACCACCCCACTGCACCCACCACCCCACTGCGCCCGCTTATCCCACTGCGCCGACCCCCCAATGCGTCCACCACCCCACCTGCACCCGTCACCCCACTGCGCCCGCCACCCCAAAGCCCTAATCCAATGGAACCAGTCACCACCAATACACAAAGTTCGTGTAAAAATTGCTGCTGTAAACTCTTTGGTGTTGCTAGATGGTGCCAACGTAAATATACTTTATATCAGTGTTCTCTGTTGCATCTAGCTGATTTATCCTCCCCATATTGTAGCTCTTGTTGCTGTTCAAAATTATAATTATAATAATTATGCCGAATCTTCCTGCAGAGCAATATTACCTTGACAGCATATTTACAGTCCTAATAAAATTACCTTGAAGAATCATCTTGTTCCATTAACGTGTTTTGGATTAATGTTAGATTGATAAAAAAATTACTTGCTCTATTTTTATTACACAATTTTAATGTTAATAGTGCATGCAAAGTGCGTGTGTATCTGATAAATTATAATTTCTGATATGAGACTCAATCCTGCCAGGCCATGGTTTTAATAAGATGCTTCAATTTGATTTCATTTGAAATTTTATCTTAAAAAAACAGCCCAATTAATTTTTCCAGTAGCCGCGTTGCAGACTTCGTTTTGATTTTCCGAGAGCACGAAACGATTAGACAGTCAGGGCTTCTGTGCACCCTGTGTGATCGTGCGTAATACGTTTTAAAAATTACATGTGGATAAAATCGTTAAAATATGATTCTTTTGTGAAAAAAATTGAAGCAATTCGTGTACTTATGCCGAAAATGTGTTGCATGCATACAGTTTTGAGGTGTGCGATAAAGCTGACTTGATGCGTAATTCGTGTTTCCGCATGTCGAAAGTTTTTTCTTTCTTTATTATTGTAGCGGGCGTGTGCTTGGA
>NIVC01000409.1:52500-137500 GCA_002269645.1 Macrostomum lignano | reverse complement strand
TGGCGGGTTGTTGCCTCTACAATTGTGCACTATTTCTGTCAATATTTTCCCCTGCATTATGTCAATATGTGCTACCGCGTGTCATAATATGATACTTTACGCACTAATATGTATCATAATTTTCCTGCATTATGCTTGCTTCTGCCTCTACGATGTGTGTATTTTAGCCTATGCACCTACATAATTTGAATCTACAGTGTGTGCATATACACCTGCATTATACTTGTATCTACTGTGCGTATGTGTATTTCAACCTATGTTTTATAATATACTAGCATCTACAAGCGCCTACTACACTAATGAGTAGGTTCTGTGTATTATACCTACTATTTTGTCTATTTCACCTACTTTTCTGTCAAAATATCGATAAAATGCACCTACATTGTGTGTTTTTTGCTGCCCATATGCTTAATTCTATATGTCTGTACGCCTATATGTTTCGTAATATGTATTATGCACCGATATTTACACCTACTGATGTGATTAATATGTGTTTGTTTACTTTTTATGTAAATATACGCAATTTCACCTACTATAAGTAGTTTTCACTAGCCTAATTTTGTGTTAATAGGTATTGTTGACTACAAATCGGTGTACACACATATCGGGAGAGTGTACACTCATATCGGGAGAGAGTACATTCATATTGGGAGAGTGTACACTTGTATTGGGAGAGTGTACACTCATATTGGAAGAGTGTACCTTCGGCTCGGGAGGGGGCGCCCGCGGCGTACATTTCGGGGGCCTGGACGGCGCTTGGCACCTGTGGCTCGAGTGCCATATGGTAGGATGTACATGTTGGGGTACATGTCGGTAGGGTCGCCTGCGGCATACATGTCGGGAGGGTTGCCTGCGTCGTACATATCGGGGCGCATGGACGGGACTCGAGTGGTGTACTCTTTGTGTGAATGCATTCTTGGTGTGTAACTCTTGACCGTCCCTTCCCTCCAGGAGCACTGCAAGTAGACTAGTATGGCTTGGTATTCGGAGTTGGCGTGTGTACGCAATATACTCTTTGTAATATTTACCTGACCTGGGTTTGTAAGGTCTAATAACATATAAATGACTACTGCTGACCGGTTGACGCATCTGGATGGTGTGATAAAAACTAATAACGTACCGCGATTTCGAGAGAAATCCTAGCACAATACTGTTCTGTCTGGCATGTGGAAAAGTATTTACCCCGCCTTCGCTTACTCATACTGCATACCGACAAAGCTTATCTCTATTAACAATCTGTTCGTGGTGGTTTAGAAGGATACTGTCTTCCTGTATATAGCTCTCTATCCCTTCACCACTCGTAATAACTTCATAAATGCTCGCTTGACCAATGGCTGGTACTGAACTAATAATTCATACGATACATAATGGTTAATACTTTCTAACTCCGTACAGCTCACAAGTTTCTACTCTCTACCTTATCAGTAACATTAAAATAAAAAAGGTAGAATTTGCTGGTTTTGTGCCTTGTTTGCTTACTTTTCTATTAAAATACTTGCGGTTTATAATTGAAAATGTCTGCTTTTTATTCAATTTTATGTGGTTTGAAGGTTTATTTTTGCTAAAATGCCTGGTTTCTTATAAAATTTTCTACTCTCGACAATGATTGTGTCTGCAGCTATTTCATTAAAATAACCTACTTTTTGAATAAAACGTTGTATTTAAGCCCCTAGTTTTTTTTTCAAAACATAATGGAAACCTCCTAACGCCCTTGGAACCTCCTCAAGCAGCTTACATAGAGCATGCAGACCCCGAACCCCCCTCTAGTGTGCCCTGATTTCAGCGGTCTAACGGTTAACATCTGTATTTTTACACTATATTTTCCTTCATACGGCAATACAGGAGGGTTTGGAAGAGTTAGTCTGGCAGGAGAGGGGGCTTGTGGGGTGATGAGGATGCGTACACACAGTTTAGCCTGTTTTAGCCTACCTTTTGGGCTAATATACTTACTATTATTACTACTATTATACCTACTATGTACATACTATTATACTAACCACTATTAAATATGCTGCACTAAAACCAACTTTTGATAATACATAGCGTGTTTTGGTCGATTCTCCCTCACGTCTCTGCCCCTACACATGTGCTCTGCTCGCTTTGTTCTCTGTTTGTGTACCTCTCTGTAACGTCTCTGTACGCTCAGACTGGTTTCTCCGTCCCCACACGCCATCTACTAATGTTTGCTGTTACCTAACCCTACACACTGCTCTCTGTCTCTCTCCGCGCACACCTCTCTGGCCTTGCATGCAACTCCCTGTCCTGCCCTCGCGTGGGTCCTTGTCTATACATAGCTACCGGACCCTACCTCTCTGTGCCTTGCTCGGAACTCTGTCCCAGGCCCCCTTCACACTTCTCTGTCCCGGGCTGCAACTGGCTGACACACGCCTCTCTGTTCCCCTGCCTGCGTGGCTGCCTACCCCTGCACACTGCTCTCTGTCCCCTCCTCTCCGCGCCTCTCTATCATCCTATTCCTGCAGCTGACCGTGCCGTGCCGTTCAGCTCTGTCCACGCACGGCTCCACCCCTGCCTGTGTCTCACTGCACCGCCCTGTGTGGCTCCCTTACCCAGCGCGTTTGCTCCCTATCTCCCTCCTGCTCCATATGTTTCTGTTCCCTCACACTACGCACCAGTGGCCGGCTCTCTGTCCATACACATCTCTGCTCCTCCACTCTATCCTCGCGTGGCCCCTTGACTGTTCGCGTGCCCCTGCATACCCTGCCTGCCTCTCTGTCCCCTGCAACTGGGGAGGGAGCTCTCTATCCCCTGTACGGCTCTCTCTGTGGGGGTGTGTGTGACTCACACTGACTCTCTGTCCTAGAATGCGCCTCTCTATCCGGCTCCTGAAGCAGGCTGTGTTATTCACATCTCTTGACTCTTTCCACTCACCCTCTGCCCGTACACGTTCACTGTACAGGGCTGCGTCAGCATCGGGGTTAAAACTTCTCGCTCCCTATGCTTCAACAGTATAATAACCTAGTGGCCGTCTCTCTGTCCACCCACCCCTTTCTGCCCGCACACGTTCACTGTACAGGGCTGCGTCAGCGTTAGGGTTGAAACTTCTCGCTCCCTATACCCCACAACCGTGTAGTGTCCTAGTATGGGCGCGACCTGGGTTCGATTTCGCTAGTTGAGATGTAGGTGAGAGAGGGGAAGAGGCCCGTATCGTTGACTACATATCTGTGTATGCATACATATCGGGAGAGTGTACTGAGGAGAGTGTACACCCGTACTGGGGAGAGTGTACCTTTGGCTCGGGAGAGTGTACTGGGGAGAGTGGGAGAGTGTACACTCGGGGTGCCTGCGGCATGGGAGAGTGTACTTGGGAGAGTGTACATCAGAGAGTGGGGTGCCTGCGGTTTGGGCGCCTGCTGCTCTGGAGGGAGGGTGCGCCTGCGGCTCGGGAGGGCATACATATCGGGGTACATGTCGGTAGGGTGAGCATACATATCGGTAGGTGCGCCTGCGGCTGGGGAGGGTCGCCGGTGGCTGGGGAGGGTCGCCTGCGGCTGGACGGCGCTTGGCGCCACGTGCCTGCGGCGCGCGCGCGCCGAGCGCCGATATCGATACGGGTATCGATCACCTAGTGATCGGGGCGCCAGCCAATGAGAGGCGAGGAGGGTTGACACCCACCCCACCTCCAAAAACCCCGGATCTGCCGGCCCTTAGTAGTTATGTAGTATTGTATGATACTATATAATGAGTCAGTTTTTAGACTCAAATTCTCCTCTAGCTTTAAAAACTGCTAAAACTTCTGCACCACTCCTGAGTGCTACTCCGTTGAGCTGCCTATAGGAAAGTAGGGTCGCAACATGCACAGCGCGCCTCTCCTGCCATTACCATGATCATAGGCCGCAGCCATCCCTCTCCAATTTGATTGTCAGAAGCAAATGGCATTCTTATTGCAGCAATTTTGGCATCCCTGGTGCTGGCGCCCCTGGTGCTGGCGCCCCTGGTGCTGGCGCCCCTGGTGCTGGCGCCCCTGGTGCTGGCGCCCCTGGTGCTGGCGCCCCTGGTGCTGGCGCCCCTGGTGCTGGCGCCCCTGGTGCTGGCGCCCCTGGTGCTGGCGCCCCTGGTGCTGGCGCCCCTGGTGCTAAAGCCCCTGGTGCTAAAGCCCCTGGTGCTAAAGCCCCTGGTGCTAAAGCCCCTGGTGCTAAAGCCCCTGGTGCTAAAGCCCCTGGTGCTAAAGGCTCTGGTTCTAGCGCGCCACTCGAACGATAGAGTACTTGTACATCGTTCTTGTAGATTTCGTCACATCTGGGATTTTTCTACATCAATATTCTAAAATGCCGTTTTTAACATTGTAGTGTACTAGGCACCATGAAGAAGATGTGAAGTTGTTATTTTCCGGTTGTTATTCAAATTACGGTACTACGTACTTAAAAACGGAGTCCTTAATTGCCATGCATTAAACTGCTCAGTCACCGTGCTCGTAACGGTCTGGTGGATGTACCGTGTTCCGGACGTACCGATATACGAGCTTTCCCTCCAGCAGCTTCATCGATGCGAGAGTCTGGCGCACTCGCTGGATTGCGGCCTTCAGCGTGTCAGGGTCCTGCAGCAAGACATTCTCAAGCACCCTGTCCGGAACTCGAATCCCCTTTAAGAATCGGTCTTTTGCTAGCTCATCCCTTTGCTCCACTGGCAGAGCCGGAAATGCCTTACGCATGAGCTCCCTGAGAGCGTCAGCGTAGTCCTCTAGTGCTTCCCCCTCTCTCTGACTCCTGTTTTGAAATTCTGTCTTGTAGTCCTGGGGTGTGCGATTCTGACTGAAGCGAGCCTCCAGCTGCTCCACAAACTCTGCGTAGTCCAAGTCATCATCCAGCTCGAGATTGGCCACTGCTTTAAAAGCCGTGCCAAAATCCAACAGACTCAGCAAGTTCTGCTTCCGCTGATCCTCGGGGATCTGAGCAGCCTCGCAGTACGTGGTAAACTGTTGCAACCACAAAGCAAAATCTTGAGTCGGCACATACTTATTTGGACGTGGAACGCGCTGACCCACGATTAACTGCTCCTGGATTCTCGCTGTCAAAGCACCGATAAGATCGTCTAAATTGGCCATGACCGCTTGCACAAACTAATTCTAACGCAAAACTAATTCTAACGCACTAAATCACTAATTCACTAATGCACTACCCCAGACAACACAGACAGAAATCTAACAGAAACCCTAACTGGAATCCTGGTCACGGCACCAGTTGTTGTGAGCCCCGTCCTCGAGAGCGACGCCTACAGCTGAACCCTGTTGCGAAGCTGCGACCCCCAGGTCCCCAGTCAGAGCTCCCATCCAGTGTCCCAGAGAGAAGCAGGAAAACGACAGAGCAGAACTCACGAGCTTCCGCGCAAAAGCCGATACAATTCGCTCTTGCTAGTGCTTTGGTAGACAAGTAAGTTTGTTTTGAAGTAGCCAACGATAGGACCAAGAGAACGCAAGGGCGCGGCTGCCCACTAGACAGCAAATTCATTATATTTATTATCTGACCTACGCGTACATGAATACTTTTAGAACAAACGTACGGTACGGTAGGGGGAGGTGGTGCGAGGTGGCGTGGCAGGCGTACGCATTGATTATTGATTGGAGGGGTGGGGCAGACTGGAAGGGTTGGGGAGGGGCAGGAGGGCGAAAAAAACACGATTGCACAACAATACGGTACAGCTGATCAAGGGAAGCTGGCTGCTGCCTCTGAATGTCCGGCTCGACCGGCCAGTTCCACAGATTTTCAATTGGATTGAGGTCTGGTGACTGCGCTGGCAATGCAGTCCATGGCTCGGATATTGTTCACAGCGAGCCATGCCATCACAACCTACAACCTTGGAGGTGTGCTTCAGATCGTTGTCCTGCTGAAACTGCAAGCTGTCAACTGTACACAGTGGCAGCGCATCTGCTGCCTCTGGTAGGTGGCTGCTGAGGATGTCACGGTACTTCTGACTGTCCATGATGCCTTCAATGAGAGTAATTGGCCCAGGCCCAGCTCTGGAGAATGCAGCCCACACCATGACATCTCGTCACTCCAGATAACCTTGGCCCAGTCCTGGGGGTGTCCAGCTTGCATGTTGCTTTGCCCAGTTCAAGCGCCGCTTCTGGTTTATGTCGGAGATAAATGGCTTCTTCCTAGCAATGCGGCCATGCAGTCCGGCAGCTACCAGACTGCGGTGGACAGTCATGGGGTGCAGCAGGACACCACTGGACACCAGAAGTTCACGGCTGATGTCCACAACGGTGAGCCGACGGTTGGACTCGGACATTTGCACAATTTGTCGATCCAGTCGGTGGTCAGTTTTCGGTGCCCTGCCAGGTCTTGGGGCACAGCCTGTGCTGCCAGTGCTGCTGAGGCGCCTGAGTGCTTGCTGGACGGACGTTATCGACTTTTCCCAGCTGCCTGGCTATGGCACGCTGGGAAACACCTTGGTCGAACAGGCCTTGATTTTCCTTGATTTATTTCTGTTGTTTTAAACATATAAAAACTGTCATATTTTTACGCTATGTAGTTGACTTTTTCATTTCCATTCGCAAATATTTATGTATTAAGCTCTGGTGAAACAAAAGCATTGGTGCAACTGCAACAAACAAAGGAAACTGTGTCACAGCTGCTGTAAGCAGGTACACTCACTGTGACAGAGAAGAAGTATCACTGTGTCACTCAGGATGTCACTGTGCCACTCAGGATGTCACTGTGTTATTCACGATGTCACTGTGCCGCTCGGGATGTCACTGTGTTATTCAGGATGTCACTGTGCCGCTCAGGATGTCACTGTGTTATTCAGGATGTCACTGTGCCGCTCAGGATGTCACTGTGCCACTCAGGATGTCACTGTGCCACTCAGAATGTCACTGTGCCACTCAGGATGTCACTGTGCAACTCAGGATGTCACTGTGCCGCTCAGGATGTCACTGTGCCACTCAGAATGTCACTGTGCCGCTCAGGATGTCACTGTGTCACAGCTGCTGTAGCAGGTACACTCACTGCGACAGAGAAGAAGTATCACTGTGTCGCTCAGGATGTCACTTTGTCACTCAGGATGTCACTGTGCCGCTCAGGATGTTACTGTGCCACTCAGGATGTCACTGTGCCACTCATGATGTCACTGTGCCACTCAGGATGTCACTGTGCCACTCAGGATGTCACTGTGCCACTCAGGATGTTACTGTGCCACTCAGGATGTTATTGTAACATCTTGTGTCACAGCTACGGTACTATATTTTCTGACAGGTAATTTTTATATTTTTACAAAGTTTGAGAATGAGAGATTACTGAAATCGTAATTTATCCAAATATCATTGACAAAGTTCTTAAAGTCAATTTAAGGCAGCGCAGGAAAGTCGAGCACTTCAACTTGACACAAGTTGAGGTAAGTGTTTAGCTGATTGTCGGGGCGAACTCAAGTTCCGTAGCTGATGCAGCTGACCTTCCTGATGGAGAAGCTCAGATCCGCGTCAATCCTGGCGCACTCTACATCATCAATCAGCAGGGTTAAGTTGTTAAGCCTCTGATCGCAGCAGTCATTCCTGTTGAAGATGCGGAACTGCTAAGCGAGGTCAGCCTGCCACCACTGGAAGTCGCCTCCGCTGGTGTGGGTGCAGGAGCCTCCGTGAAAATTCTGATCAGTGTTACCATCGACTGCTAGACCGCAGACTGCGCTCGCGTAAGTAGAGATCTGAAATGTCAGTGAATCTGTTATTGAGGCCTAAATTATTGTAAACTAAAAGTGCAAAGATCAAAGCTACAGTTGGCAAGCATCGGCTGACGGACAGCTGTACCTGTATCCAAGTTTTGCTGCACAGGCCACAGTGCTACTGGTTGATGGAGTACTCAACAAAGCACCCTTCGAGCTGTTCGATGGTGTACTCAAAGAACTGTACAGTTTAAGGTAATTTACAAATTCCAGGCTTACGTCATCTGACATGTCTCGGTGAAAACTGGTGCTGACAGCAGTCGCGACCTTCTAGCTCATACTTTTATGTCTCGCGATCGATAGTGGCTTCTCTTTGCTGTCCAGTAACGACCATAACCTAGTCAATGCTGTGACCACTGCCGAAAAGGTCACGCATATGCGATGGTTTGTGTATCGCTTCGAATGCAAACACGCTTCACTGGTTATCATCTTTGAACAAGCACAACCAGTTGACGCCACGCACTCGACAACAAGAAAACTCCGTTGGATGCATTAGCAAGAAGACGCGGGAAAAAAACAACATTAACAACTAAGTTTATTGCAATTTTAAATACGTACAACATTAAGTTTTACTTGCAATACGATATAAAGTCATAACCATTGACTTCAGATTAGAAGGGCAGGAAATTATCAGGACATTTGTTAGACAAAACAGGGCTTGAAGCCAACGACTTCTAGTCATTTTCAAAGATAAAAATTAATTCAAACCACTGTTTTTTAGTATATTCAGATGCTTAACCAATGTCACGTTAGTTTCTGAATCTCATCCGGCTTAAGCTATTGCGTATTTCGACACAAGAAAAGCTCCTTAAGTCGGTCTTCTAAGGCAGCGAAAAGACGGTGAAGCCGAGCACCTCAACTTCGCACAGGCTGAACGTGCAATCACGCAAGCGACTGACGAGGCGAACCCGACTGCCGTAACCAAGGCAGCTGACCGTCTTGATGGAGAAGCTCGGATCCGCGTCCACCCTGGCGCACTCGACATCGTCAACCAGCAGGGTGAAGTTGCTGAGCCTCTCAGCGCAGCAGTCCTGCCTGTTGAAGATGCGGACTGCCGTGATGCGGGACTGCTGAGCGAGGTCGGCCTGCCACCACTGGAAGTCGCCTCCGTTGGTGTGGGTGCAGGAGCCTCCGAAAAATTTTTGATTCGTGTTACCATCGATTGCTCGACCACAGCCTGCGCTCAAATAAGTAGATATCTGACTGCAGTTTCGAACAGTCAAAACGGCTTCTGTCGGTACTGCAGCAACCAAAGCGAAAGGAAAACATTTGAATCTCAGTAATTATAATAAGCAAAATACGTCCCCTTCAAATAACTTATGCTATTGAATTCAATTACTGTAAAACTCACAGTAAGGCTTTGTGAAGACGTCGACCGACCTGGCGCTCGGCTGCCACAGCGACTTGCTGAAGAACGCAGCGATGCTGAACAGCTGGCACGACAGACTCGCCTCTTTCCAGTAGAAGCCGAAGCAGACACCGGACTGGGCTCTGCACTGCAGAGAGCACTGCAGCTCGCTGCCAACTGCCTGCACGGACTCGAAGGACTGCGGCACCGTCAGGCTGTGGGGCTGGGCTAAAGAGAACAGCTTCTGGTTGGCGCAGCTGCCGGGGTCATCGCCTGCGACTGTCGAGCAGACCGTCGCAAACAGAGCGATTGCCAGTTGAAGGAGACGCTGCATTTGTTCGGTTGGAACTTAACGCCATCAAGCTTTTGCTTAGCCTTGCAGATTTAAATAATTCATAGGCTTAGCCTGCTGCTTTAGCCGTTTATAATAAATTTGAGTGGATACGCCATGCCCAATATGCCTCCCCCAGATAATGCAACATTTTGCAATGTGCAGCTGCACTTAATTTACGGGATTTGTGGCTTAGTTGGATAATTCTCGTTGTCATGCAGTTTGCGTGGGCAGTGGGAGATGGGGATACTGCTGTGAGCTGCGGCGCATGGCCGCATCATGATGAGCAGCAGGGGCTGTGCAAGTTGCGATCCTGTTCCCCATAGGCGGTTCACAATCCCTCAATGGAGCAGCCCTCGAGACAATTGCAGAAGTTTGAGCTGCTCCCAAAGAGCCAGGCCAGAATTAGGGCTTGAAAATTGACTCTTCATATTATATTACGAGTATAGTCCACTGTCCCGCATTTTAATTGGAAGCGTTGAAGCCGGCTTGGTTATTTGCTGTAGGCTCTGGGGTTGCTGGCTACTCCTCTTACCTTGGCGACTGCGGCAGCTGTCAGGAGCGGCCGGGGGAATGCAGCGGGCCGCAGGCCCCCATCCCCATTTGATTGTCAGAAGCTGATGGCGTTCTCATTGCAGCACATATGGCATCCGTGATGCTGGCATCTCTGAAACTGGGCCTATAATTTAATAAAGTGGCGCCAACTCAAACGAAGTAGCGCGCCACTTTAGTTATAGTACACGTAATAGGTGCATTTGGGCATATCTAGGATTTTTCTAAATCGAATCTAAAATACCATTTTAGCATTGTAAAGTGGGGGGGGGCATCACAAACCCGAAAAATCACAAACCCGAAATATCATATCTCCGAAAAACAAAAATAGCATTGCCCATCACAAACCCGATAAATCATAACTTCGAAAGTTCTAGCAATGGTATATATTTTTCTGCAGTCGTGCAGAAATGCAGAAAAGTGCATTTACTAGTGTTTCCACATAGCCGGTATCCATATTTTAATTATAAATTAAAAATTAATCATTTAATAATTAATATTTGGGTCATCTAATAAACTCGTTAAACTAATGTTTTTGTTTATGGACAATAGCACGCATCCCGCGTGCGTGTTAATGGGTAGCGAAATGCTTGTCAATGTCCAACACCATTTGGGTTTTCGGAGTTATGATATTTCTTGTTTGTGATATTTCGGGTTTATGATGGGAAGTGCCTTCGGAGTTGTGATTTTTCGGGTTTATGATGGCGACCTGTAAAGTGTACTAAGAACTATGAATATGATGTGAAGTTCATAATTTTTGTTACTACTAACTACGAAAAATAGACGCTCGTACTGCATCGGTTTGCGCGAGCCCGCGAGGGCTAACCGTCTTTAGTGCAAGGGGGGCTGTTTGGGTGCTGGCTGTCTGGTGGGGTGGTGGGTGCGTTTGTGCGTGCGCGTGCCTATTTAGGCCGTCACCTTTGTGGCTGCGCGGGGTTGCTCGCGGTTGCTAGCTTCTGGTTGGCGCAGTTGCTTGAGTCACCGCCTAGAGAAGACAATGGTAGATTGTGTCTGTGGATTTGGGTTAGAGATGGCAATGGTAGATTGTGTCTGTGGATTTGGGTTAGAGAAGGCAATGGAAGATTGTGTCTATGGGTTGGAGTTAGAGATGACAATGGAAAATTGTGTCTATGGGTTGGAGTTAAAGATGACAATGGAAGATTGTGTCTATGGGTTGGAGTTAGACACAATGGTAAGTTGTGTCTATGGGTTTGGGAGTTTACTATGAAAGAACCATATGCACCAGCACATTGGCAAAAGGAGAGTACGAGCTTTCTATTTTTTCGCCATGATTTGGCTTGTTTACATTTTATTGTTTGTAGGATAACCTGATTGCAGTTTCAATTTTTGTGTCAAAACGGAAGTTTTTTCTGGCAACAAATGACACCATATTGACATCGATTGCATTATTTTAGAAAAAAATAGTTTTATACTTATGTAGACATTGTTATACTTTTAATACACGCGTTGAAATCAGCCTCAATTCGGATTTCATTTACATTACGAACTACTGTTGCCTATATGTTTCTAGTAGTGTATTAAATAAATATCTTGACGACATTTGAAACAATACAGTACAATGTGACACCTTAGAAAGAAGTGGAGATCGAGGAGAAGCAATACAGGGAATTTCTATGAAACTGTACTGATTAACTATATCTATATCTTACGCCCTGATTCTTCATAATTTTAGAACGTTTAAATTTTAAAAAGGCAAAGTTAAAGGAAAAAGAACAAATTCCCGAAACAGGTACCTATTAGTTTCTTTTAACTGAACTCAATATCTGTCAGTTGCCATTGTTGGCTGTTTTTAGAACTGACGCGGAGATCAATGATCGTTCTTTCTCTACTACTACTAATAATATGTAATTGCATGAAGCTTACGGGCACCCTGGTGCAATTTACACTCAGGCATCATGTGCCCTCTGTGCCATGGGGGATTGGCTCTTTGTGTCTTGGAGTTATAGTACTTGAAGTATCTCTGGTTTACCAGAGTTGCTTATCCACTTTCCTCTTCTCTCTAAAACGCATTCTGAATAACCAATATAAAACCGGGAGCATTTATAGTAATTGAATTAAATGAAAAAATATTGCGTTAGTATACGCCGTCAGTTCTGTAGCCTTTGAAATCTGCAATGCCGCGACTTAGGCAACATTCACGACAGTCTCGCTGGCCCGATGCTCGGGCATCGGCGGCGTCTCCATTGCGGCATCGTCGGGCGCCACGGTACCGTAGGAGCCGCTGCCGGCGTTGACCAGCGCGTCGCTGGCGTCGTCATTCAGACATTGATACGGGCCAGCTCGGCGACGCCCGAGACGGCGTCGAAGTGGCGGCAGCCAGGCGGAGCGCTTCTTATAGGCGAGAAGGCCGACCAGGACAACGGCAAGGCAGACGGCCGCGACCCCAGCTATGACAGTGAAGATCGAGGCGGCTCCATTGTTGGCGTCGTTGTTGAATTTCGTTGATTTCGCAGACATTGGGGAACCGTAGTAGCCTTCGTAAAACTGCAGTGGTTGATTGCCGTACACCTTAGTGACTTGGCTTGTAAGATGCTGCCCAGTTAAGGATCCGGGCCAGGTCCGGGTATATTGACTTTAGGACAATCTAGTCGTTTAATTTGAATACTGGTACTTACGAGCTACTTTAGGAAGAGAGTATCTACCTGAGGACTGGAAGTAGCCACCTCTTGATTTAAGGTAAGCTTTTCTGAGGCAATAGCTACCTGAGGACTAAAGGTAGCTATCTAAGAACTGGTGGTAGTTAAATGTACATTAATATTGGTGGTTAGCTAAAATAACTGAGGACTGGGGGGATAGCTACCTTGAGGTGTGCTACCTAGTATTACCCAAGAACTAGGACAGGTAGCTTAGGACCGGGAATGACTGACCTAAGAGCCTGCGACCTGAGGTTTACCTACTTAAAGGGTTGCGTGAGTTAAAGTACTGTAGCTAAATGTTTCTGAAGCTGTAAACTTTTGAGATTGGCGAATTTAAATACCTGAAATATCAAGTTTCAACAACCGAACAGCTCACCCAGACGCTTCCATTAAAACCCCAACGACGCCCGTCAGTCTCAACCGTATCCACCGGCGGTCCAGCGTAATTAAAGTCAGCCGTCTCGAACGGTGGCCTCTTGATCACTGACCTCCGAGCTCGATCCGACCCGCTCAACACGCACTGCATCAACTCGCAACCGTCAATCACATCAATCGTCGACTGGGTGAAGCCATCCGGGCACCGTTTCGGAGAGTTGTCCGCGCTGAATGCGCCGTCCGCTTTCAGCAGACTGTTGGCGGTGACAATGTGCCGGCCAGCTTCGGCCAGCGGGTTGCCAGCCTGGCAGGTGAACAAGCCGCCAAGAGGCAGACGGGAGCCAAGCGATTCCGGGTGCATGTCGGCGCTCAGGCAGACGCGGATGTCGCGCGCAACAGCGTAGGGCCTGTAGCCGTCGCCACAAGTTTTGGCATCGGTGGCCGGATTGCTAAATCTTGGCGAGTAGGCTCCGCCGTAGGTCATACCTGAGCTCGGTGGCAGTTTGCTGTCTCTTGAGGCGGCGCACCAGAACGAGTCCAGGGTGGTGGTGCTTTCGTAACAGTCGGTGCCGGCGTGGCAGGAGAAGACAAGCCAGCAACTTTTATGCCGCTCGAAGCAGCGACTACCACGGCTGCCAGTCAAGGTGAGCAGTTTCACCTGCGCATATTAATCGGGTATTTGGATGTCAGTTAAAGCTAAACTGAGATATCTCGATCTAATCACAATGACCCAATAAGTTGAGCTCTATATCTCATCATTGTCAAGATATCTAGTTGACTACTAACAGTAATATGGGCTTCTACGAAGAGCGGTTTTTTAGTTCTTTCTCGTTGTCAACTGGTATATATTATCTACTGAGTCCCAGCAGAACCTTCCCAGCGGACATGAGACTCTCAACCTATTTGAGATATATATTCCAAAAATATAGTCAGTTTTTTATAAATCCAAGCCAATTAAAATGTTAGCACAACTAGTAAATAGAAATAATCCACCATCCGTTGTAGGCATCATAGTGTTAACAAGAGCACAGCTCACCGGCTCGTATCCAGCGGGGCACCTGTAATCCCCTGTGATGGGATTCTTCTGACTCGGACTGGTGTCCCGACCGCAAAGATTCAGGCCCAGGCCCGGGTTCGACTCGCGACAGGTTTGATAAACGCCGGCGAAAGAGAAGTTGGTCATAGTCGGCTCGCAGACTCCGTCGATATTGGCCAGAGGATCGAAATTAGCGGAGTTCGGATCCTGACAGCCTTTCACCTCGTTTGCCTTGTAGTAGCTGCGTAGGTGAGTGCAAGACAGGGGAGAGATGAGACAGAGGTGAGATGAGGCAGAATAGAGATAAGACAGGGGAGAGATGAGATAGGGGAGAGATGAGACAGAGGAGAGATGGGACATGAGAGATGAGAGGGGAGAGATGAGACGGGAGAGATGAGAGGAGAGAGATGAGACAGGGGAGAGATGAGACAGGGGAGAGATGAGACAGAGGAGATGAGACAAGGGAGATGAGACAAAACAGATGAGACAGAGAAGAGATGAGACAGAGGAGAGATGAGACAGGGATAGGATGAGACATGGATGAGATGAGACAGGGAAGAGATGAAACAGAAGAAAGATGAGACAGAGGAGAGATGAGACAGAGGAGATAAGACAGGGGAGGTGAGACATGAGAGATGAGACAGAAGTGAGATGAGACAGAGGAGATAAGACAGGGGAGGTGAGACATGAGAGATGAGACAGAAGTGAGATGAGACAGAGGAGATAAGATAGGGGAGGTGAGACATGAGAGATGAGACAGAAGTGAGATGAGACAGAAAAGATAAGACAGGGGAGGTGAGACATGAGAGATGAGACAGAAGTGAGATGAGACAGGGGAGAGATGAGACAGGAGAGAGATGAGACAGAGAAGAGATGAGACAGGGAAGAGATAAGACAGGGGAGAGATAAGACAGGGGAGAGGGGAGAGATGAGACAGGGGAGAGATGAGACAGGGGAGATGAGACAGGGATGAGATGAGACAGAGGAGAGATGAGACAGGGATGGGATGAGACAGGGATGGGATGAGACAGGGATGAGATGAGACAGAGGAGATGAGACAGGGGAGGTGAGACAGGAGAGATGAGACAGAAGTGAGATGAGACCAGGGAGAGATGAGACAGGGACGAGATGAGACAGAGGAGAGATGAGACAGGGATGGGATGAGACAGGGATGAGATGAGACAGGGATGGGATGAGACAGGGATGAGATGAGACAGAGGAGATGAGACAGGGGAGGTGAGACAGGAGAGATGAGACAGAAGTGAGATGAGACAAGGGAGAGATGAGACAGGGAGAGATGAGACAGGGGAGAGATGAGATAGGGGAGAGATGAGATAGGGGAGAAATGAGACGGAGGAGATATGAGACAGGGGAGAGATAAGACAGGGGTAGATGAGACATGGGAGGGATGAGCCAGGGGAGAAATGAGACAGGTGAGATGAGAGGCGAGATGAGAAAGGACAGAGATGAGACAGGGGAGATGACACAGTAGAGAACACTATTCGTTAGCACGCACCGGAGCACGGCCTCCTTAACAGCCTCGATAACGTTCTCCAAGCGAGGCGGCGGAATCTGCGGAAGCGAGCGTTCGCTGATGACGCCGAATAGAGGCTCGCCGATTTTATCAATGGCGACGAGGTTCTCGCGCAGCCTGGCCTCCCAGACGGTCAGGTTGGCTTTGGCTCCGATCGGAGGACCACCGTGCGTGTTGATGGTTGTCATCTGGACGCTGTCGATGTACTGCTTCACGTGCTCTTTAGTGACAGTTAAACTCGAGTCGAAGTTCAGTCCGAATACCTTAGCGAAGCTGACGCTGAGACACTGCGAGAGCTTGTTTTTGGTGAACACGGACGATGTGAGTGAGTTTCGGTTGAAGTAGTCCATCTTCTCCAGGATGGCCCCTGCGTCCACTGATGTTACCATGTGTGTGCCGAAATCTCTGACTACCAGGTCAGCCAGGTACCTGCAGAGTAGATTTTTTGGTGAATACATGTAGGCGACTTACAATGAAGAGCAGGGTTAGAACGACAGACAGACAGACAGACAGACAGACAGACAGACAGACAGACAGACAGACAGACAGACAGACAGACAGACAGACAGACAGACAGACAGACAGACAGACAGACAGACAGACAGACAGACAGACAGACAGACAGACAGACAGACAGACAGACAGACAGACAGACAGACAGACAGACAGACAGACAGACAGACAGACAGACAGACAGACAGACAGACAGACAGACAGACAGACAGACAGACAGACAGACAGACAGACAGAGAGAGAAAGACAGACAGACAGACAGACAGACAGACAGACAGACAGACAGACAGACAGACAGACAGACAGACAGACAGACAGACAGACAGACAGACAGACAGACAGACAGACAGACAGACAGACTCACCTGGCCCTGCCGGTCCGGCCATTGATCTGCGCATTGGCGATGTCGATCAGGCGGTTAGTGAAGCTGTCACTCAACTTGAAATCTGGCTGGAGTCTGGCGGCGTACATGTTGTACCGCTGCTGCGTTCGACCGATCTGAGTTTTACTTGTTAGAACAGTTTTCTTCACCTCTTGGTACTCTTCGCTGAACTTGCCATCAATCCCGATGCCATGGAAAATACCGTTACCGCCTAGGTTGACGCTAAAACTGGTCGAGCTCGTGTAGTTCTCGTAGTGCTCAATCACGTGGGACATCAGGCTCACCTGGGACTCGCGTTTTGGGTACAAGATCACGTGACTTGGCGTGACAAATGTGCCGTCGTCGGACAGGACGCAGTCGGAAAATGACAGATCAGCGACCAGGCCCATGTGACGATTGCGCAGATTGTCCCAGCCTCCGCCTGAATGGCGAACAGGTTTGGCGGCGAGATCAAATGATCGTTGAATCTATGGTGGTCTACCGGTCTAACCGGCTTAGGAGAAGATGACACGAAAACGACCCAAAAATATTGCCTATTGAGAGCTTAAATAACGCTGTACTCGTATTACAGAAATCTGGATCATGTTCTTATAACTATTTTTTAGTGAGAATGTTCCAGCACTAACGTTCTAGAAGCTAGAGTCTTACAGTTTTTAGTTACATATATGAGCCGAGACCGAGTCTCATGCTGTTTCCGGGTTTAATTCCGCGTGTTGTCATGGCTTCAATTACATGTAATTTGGATTTCGTATTCAAATATTGGGCGTATTTTCAAGACACATCGTGTTTAAACTGAGTGAGCCGCTAAATTTACATACGACTGTTTTGAATGTCTGTCTTAAAACGGTCTTTGGACGTCGGCGTTAATGTAAAAGTACCAATTTTCTGGCGACTTCTATTGACGTCGGGGATATGTCGGGTACGTCGACTTACGTCGGCATGTTAGGTTGTTTAGTAATTTGGTTTTTTTGGAATTGTTAGTAGATAAACTCTAAAGTCACTTACCGGGCAGCACAGAGAAACGCGTGATGCCAGTGTGAGCCGTGTCCAACCATTCGCACCTGTTGCTGCCGTCACCGCCCCGTTGTGCTGGCGCAGCTGGCGGAGGACTTTCGGCGCCAACGCTGAGGCCTACCAGCAGTGCAGCTAGGAGCAGCTTTGGCAGAAACATTATCAACAAACAGCTAGTTTAGACGATAGAAGAGCTCGGTTTAGAAAGCTACCCTTTGAAACTGAGACTGCAGTTAGCTATATAGAATTTACTCATGCCGAAATATCTTTCTAAGCTATAGTCGGCCTAGGCTGGTTGGTGCGAGTGGGCTTGTGGCTAGTCTATTTCCTGGATTGTGGCGAATGGCGCAGATTGCGAACCTACCGCTAGGAGTGGGGGGGGTTGCTAGGTTGAAGGCTGAAGGCCAAGGCGATCGAATAAGTATATAACACTTGGCGCGTAAATTGAATTCATTTTCTTTTGAAGCGAACAAAGTTCGTCCTATAACTTAGTACGCGTGATGACGCATAGAAATTGCGCTGGCCGAATTAGTGCCAAGTTTTTACCAATCAACCACTACCCGCGCTTTAGCTACCGAATTTGTTAGCAAATCTTTATAGGATGCTTTCAGACTCTGTCAGCTTGTCCGTTTCCAAAAGATTTCATAAACAACGTCAGTAGAAGGATGTTCTGAACGATAAATCTGACGTCTCATGCTCGAGTCGATGACAGATATGTGCTTCTACATTACATCGACGGATAACGACATCATACGTCGACTGAACGTCCGATTCCTGAACGGGGTTACACCTCAGATTTCCTTAGTAATGCGTTAAGTAGCAAATATTTTGCGCATCGCTGGTGCATTTCAAAAATTTCTCTATTGCAATAGTCTGCGGTGAAACCCGGTTCAACTTAACGCTGTGCGCGTTTGCTGAGTACACTAAATGCACTTGATTCACAAGTGGAGTGTTCTTCCATGATTTTTTAGTTCTCCTTGGCTTACTGATGCTGCACTGCGGCTATGCTCGATGCGACTGTAAACAGACATTAATGTACGCGTGTTGGCTCCGTGAGTGAACTAGGAATGCTTATAAATCCATGCAAATCGTACGCAGATAAGGCTAGAAAGTCAGTAGTGGACTTTGAATTTCGAACAGTTTTGTCGTTCTGTGTGGCAGTAAATTCTGCCCGAAAGTGCTGATATACATGTAGCTAGTTTTATGAATAACAGGCAGTCTCACGTGATTTCAGTCAGAGCTAGAAAATATAAACAAACTACAACTAGGTAATGTCAGCTGACTAGAGATTCGCAGAAAGTTAATGACTGATAATTAACAGATGAAATTAAATTTCTGTGTAATAAACGCTGCTGGTATATAAGGTGTGTATAACTGATTGCATAATAGATTTCTATTGCTGATAAAGCTATTGACCGCTAGCACGCGTGTCCATGGTGAAGCGAAATACATGTAAGACACCGCGGGTTTTGTAGAACAGCTGATTTTCTGTTGCTTTTGAATTTAGAGTGTTGCAGTGACTTTAACTAAAGAAAAGGGATTTCGCCGCAACCCAATTACTAATTCTAAACAGCCTAATAAAGTTTTTAAGGCGGCTTGGCATCGCTTTTATTAAATTTTGTTCGGCTTTCCTGAAAAGAAAAGAGTCGGCAAAATCTAGCACACTTTTAGCCTACTAACAGTAGACGAAATAAACTATCTTTAAAACTAAAATTTTATAAATTAAAACACAAACAAGTATGTCAAAGTAGAAAAAGAATTACTGGTTCTATTTATAGTGCGAATTCCGGATTTAGTGCAGTTAATAATTGTTATGAAACTAAGCACAGCTTGATTGGAATAATTAAAACTACATGAGTTACTAACTAGCCAAATCATTTTACACGCTAATGGTCAAAATTTAAGCGAAAGATTAGAACATAACGAATTCTTGAAGAAAACTTTTTCTGAACTTTTATAACAAGAATTTGAGAAAAAATGTTATTATAAATGATTTAACAACAAACTTTAACAAAAAACTTAAGAATATTAGGTTAGAGAAGTTACAACAAGCATGCAAACACAGAGCTTTCAACCGTGCAGAATATTATACAATAAATAAATAGAAAAAAGTATACTGAACATTCAATTAGTTGCAAAGTTACATTCTTATATAATAATGAATTAAAGACTAACATAACTATGAGATTATATTTATGAAGCACATATTTAACAGAACTCTTAGGAAACGATATGTATTAAGTATTACTGATTGCTAAGTGGAGTGAGGGTTCGTATTATTTCTATCAGTTTCGGGTGGCAAGCGAGAATGAATTCAGAATAAAAAAATAACGAAATTGAAACGTTTTTGTTTTAGTTGATGCAGCAGCTCGGAGTGGCAGCCTGAAATGTTTGCAAAATTATCTAGAGCATCATTTCTGGCTGAGAGGGCTGCATGGCTATTTTTAGCTCGTATAAGTTTTTCAATGTGAGAGACGGGTTGTAGAATATGGCCTGGTGGGGGAGTGGGGTTGTAGAATATGGGGGCTGTGGGGAGTGGGGTTGTAGAATATGGGGGCTGTGGGGAGTGGGGTTGTAGAATATGGGGGCTGTGGGGAGTGGGGTTGTAGAATATGGGGGCTGTGGGGAGTGGGGTTGTAGAATATGGGGGCTGTGGGGAGTGGGGTTGTAGAATATGGGGGCTGTGGGGAGTGGGGTTGTAGAATATGGGGGCTGTGGGGAGTGGGGTTGTAGAATATGGGGGCTGTGGGGAGTGAGGTTGTAGAATATGGGGGCTGTGGGGACTAGGGAGTAGGGTTGTAGGATATCCAGGAGGGGGCTGTGGGGAGTGGGGTTGTAGAATATGGGGGCTGTGGGGTTGTAGAATTTATAGAATTTGAGGTGAAGGTTTCTTAATTGGCCTACACAACACCTGCGTACGATGCTCTCACCTTGCCTTCAAATTGCACGCTGGTGATGCAGACGTCGCCGTCTATTAAGACGTACTGAATTTCGTCGAGACTGTGTCGAACCGGGTATTTAAGCACCGCCGTCTCATTCACTGACAGCTAAATAGACGAAATGGAATGGGATTAAGAAAAAATTAAATAGGAAAGTCAAAATTTGCAATAGATTCTTGGTCGAGACTTTGACTTCTCCCAAGTCTACTGGGTTTGTCAGAGTCCTGGGGTGTCAATATCCTCGATTGTCAAGGTCGTGGATTGTTAAGGTCATGGATTGTCAAGGTCGTGGATTGTCAAGATCGTGGATTGTCAAAGTCGTGGATTGTTAAGGTCGTGGATTGTCAAGGTGCTTGATTGTCAAGGTCGTGGATTGTCAAGGTCGTGGATTGTCAAGGTCGTGGATTGTCAAGGTCGTGGATTGTCAAGGTCGTGGATTGTCAAGGTCGTGGATTGTCAAGGTCGTGGATTGTCAAGGTCGTGGATTGTCAAGGTCGTGGATTGTCAAGGTCGTGGATTGTCAAGGTCCTGGATTGTTAAGGTCGTGGATTGTCAAGGTCCTGGATTGTTAAGGTCGTGGATTGTCAAGGTCCTGGATTGTCAAGGTCCTGGATTGTCAAGGTCGTGCATTGTCAAGGTCGTGCATTGTCAAGGTCCTGGATTGTCAAGGTCCTGGATTATGAAGGTCGTGGATTGTCAAGGTGCTTGATTGTCAAGGTCATGGATTGTCAAGGTGCTTGATTGTCAAGGTCGTGGATTGTCAAGGTGCTTGATTGTCAAGGTCGTGGATTGTCAAGGTCGTGGATTGTCAAGGTCGTGGATTCTCAAGGTCGCGGATTGTCAAGGTCATGGATTGTTAAGGTCCTGGATTGTCAAGGTCGTGGATTGTCAAGGTCGTGCATTGTCAAGGTCGTGGATTGTCAAGGTCCTGGATTATGAAGGTCGTGGATTGTCAAGGTGCTTGATTGTCAAGGTCCTGGATTGCCACGGTCCTGGATTGTCAAGGTCCTGGATTGTCAAGGTCCTGGATTGTCAAGGTCCTGGCTCCTGGATTATCAAAGTCTTGGATCCTAGATTGTCAAGGTCCTGGATTGTCAAGGTCCTGGATTGTCAAGGTCCTGGCTCCTGGATTATCAAAGTCTTGGATCCTAGATTGTCAATGTCCTGGATTGTCAAGGTCCTGGCTCCTGGATTATCAAAATCTTGGATCCTGGATTGTCAAGGTCCTGGATTGTCAAGGTCCTGGATTGTTAAGGTCCTGGATTGTCAAGGTCCTGGATTTTCAAGGTCCTGGATTGTCAAGGTCCTGGATTGTCAAGGTCCTGGCTCCTGGATTATCAAGGTCCTGGATCCTGGATTGTCAAGGTCCTGGATTTTCAAGGTCCTGGATTGTCAAGGTCCTGGATTTTCAAGGTCCTGGATTGTCAAGATCCTTGATTGTCAAGGTCCTGGTTCCTGATATTGTCAAGGTCCTGGTTCCTGATATTATCAAGATCCTGGATTGTCAAGGTCCTGGTTCCTGATATTGTCAAGGTCCTGGATTGTCAAGGTCCTGGATTTTCAAGGTCCTGGATTGTCAAGATCCTTGATTGTCAAGGTCCTGGTTCCTGATATTGTCAAGGTCCTGGTTCCTGATATTATCAAGATCCTGGATTGTCAAGGTCCTGGTTCCTGATATTGTCAAGGTCCTGGATTATAAGATCCTGGATTTTCAAGGTCCTGGATTGTCAAGGTCCTGGATTATCAAGATCCTGGATTGTCAAGGTCCTGGATTGTCAAGGTCCTGGATTGTCCTGGATCCTGGATTGTCAAGGTCCTGGATCCTGGATTGTCAAGGTCCTGGTTCCTGATATTGTCAAGGTCCTGGATTATCAAGATCCTGGATTGTCAAGGTCCTGGATTGTCAAGGTCCTGGATTATCAAGATCCTGGATTGTCAAGGTCCTGGTTCCTGATATTGTCAAGGTCCTGGATTATCAAGATCCTGGATTGTCAAGATCCTGGATTGTCAAGGTCCTGGATTGTCAAGGTCCTGGATTATCAAGATCCTGGACTGTTAAGGTCCTGGATTGTCAAGGTCCTGGATTGTCCTGGATCCTGGATTGTCAAGGTCCTGGATCCTGGATTTTCAAGGTCCTGGATCCTGGATTGTCAAGGTCCTGGATCCTGGATTGTCAAGGTCCTGGATTGTTAAGATTATGGGTTTGTCAAGTTTCTGGGTTCTCAATGTCCTAGGTTGTAAAGGTTTTTGTGTTGCGAGGGTGCTGACGTTTTCAAGGTTCTGATGTTTGCAAGGCCCTTTTAAGCTGGTATTCAAAGATCCGCACTGCTTCAAACTTACAATGTAGTCCGAATCCGTCGCTTGCAAGGCCACAGTTTCAACTTCTCCGGCCAGTCTGGGATCGAACTTTTTCGTATCCTCATCGCAGAGCTCGCCAGCCGGGTTGGACCAGGCCATTGAGGCGTAGCCTTGGGCCATGTTGAACTCGCAGACCAGCGGCTTCAGGCAGGCATCGCCTGGCCCGGTGCACAGAGCGAAGCTGATTCTGTTTTGGAAGACAAAAAGTGTACGTTTTCTGAATTTGCTACTAATAGTAGAAATACTATAGCTGATAAGTTACAGAATTTCATGTGTCCTTAATTCGCATTTGGGTGCATCTTTGAAGTGTAGTTTGTAGCGTGGTTTAAGATGTAATTCTCTATGTGGAATTTATGGCTGATTTTCTACCAGGTCGAAGAACGTCTACTGGGTCTACGTAGGAGGCAGAAGGGCGATTCTCAATAAGATCTTAACCTTAGAGTAGAATCTTTGCAATAGATTAGTGAAAGTCGTGATTCTCAATTGAACAGATGGTTTAGTTCTCATTGAAATTTGAAGAATTATGATCGACCCAAACGTTAAAAGAGACAGCTGCAGAACTGGCACTCACGTATTGGGCCTGGAGGCGTGCAGTCCGCATTCCACGTCCACGGTGACAAATCGAGATTCCTTCAGGCTGACTGGAAATCGATTCAAATACGGCAGCCCCAGCTGGTCAGGGAAGTCAACCTCGTAGAATACGGCTCCGCCAGTGAGTCGAACCGACCGCAACTGTCTCGGATCGACACCGTGGGGCACCTGGCAGACGCCGGCTTCAAGATCGCCTAGCATCACCTCAAACCCAGTCAGCTTGCAGAGGATGTGCGCTTCGAAGCGCTGGCCCGGTAGCAGCGGCGGGCGTTGCATCGTTGCTGACGAGGCCGACGGAGCCGAAGATGTGACGCTCGGCTGACGGCCCGGCTCGCAGCGCAGGCAGAACGCGGCGTTGGACGACTCGGGGGCTCCTGCGGCGTCAACTGTGAGGGCCACGCAGCAGACGCTTCGTCCGTCTTCCGGAAGCAGACCAGAGACGCGGATGCTCCGACCAACTTGAAAACTTGGCGGCAGTGGCGTCCATTTTGGCGCTCGTTTCTCTTTCCAGACGACGTCTTTCAGCAGAAAATTGCCGTCGATAAAGAAGCTGGTGATGTAGTGCTTTCGCGTTAACAGGGTGTATGATAAGACCGGTTTGCCGTCCAGCAGAATCTGGTGAAGTTTGGCGAGCATTTTTGTGCAAGACGATTTCTGACTTGAATTCCAATCGTAGCAACATCATCCGCTCATTTCATTTTATTTTAACTCCTCAATCTACTCCATCCAGCCACCCCAATCTACTCCATCCAACCATCTCAATCTACTCCATCCAATCATCCCAATCTACTCCATCCAACCACCTCAATCTACTCCATCCAACCATCTCAATCTACTCCATCCAATCATCCCAATCTACTCCACCCAACCACCCCAATCTACTCCATCCAACCATCTCAATCTACTCCATCCAATCATCCCAATCTACTCCATCCAACCACCTCAATCTACTCTGTCCAACCAACCCTATCTACTCCATCCAACCATCCCAATCTACTCCATCCAACTACCTTAATCTACTCCATTCAACCACATCAATCCACTTTTATTTATTTTCCAATCCACTCCATCAAGAATCTCATTCTAAAGTATCTATCATACTCTCAAGATTGCAGCCCCACTTACCAGCACCGAGTCTGTCTCCATCCTGAGCAGTACACTGCTTAGTTTAGCCAAATCCGGCACGCGGTCAACCTTCGTTTCGCACAGAAAGCCACCGGTCTCTGGAACTGTGCGTCCTACAGACACCGTTTGTTTCACTGGATCCATCAGACACAGCATGGCCGCACCGTGGTCCAAGCCGAACGCTATGGGTGACTGACTACCTGGGACGGTCGTTGAAGCTCTCTTGCCGCCAGTCGCGCCGGCAGATTTGAACAGTTGCAATTTGATGAGGATGTGACTAACCAAATCCAGCGACTGCGGAAATTCCTCGCTGTATGGCAGCTCGAGTTCATCTGGGAATTCGATGCTCTGGTACTCGGAGCTGCCGTCCAACACCAGGTGAGTGAAATTCGAGAACGGGATCGTGTGCGGCTGGACGCAAACTGCATCTTCAAAGCGAACCTGCGGGTTGGTAATGCATTGGGTCACAATCAGTAAGTCAGGGGCTTTGCAAACACAGAGATGATGGTTAAGACCGTTTTTCTCTTATTTCAATGGTTTTCTGCTCTTTCGGTAAGTTTGGAAAGCTTTCGAAGCTGCCAATTTGATATGCGGTAAGCGAATACTTTAAAAAAGGACTGCAGTTCTGGAAAAAGAAGCCGATCAATTCACGTGACAGAAACCAACATCTGCTTTCTCTTCTAGTTATGGAAACCAGCCATTTCTAGACACGGAAGTTAACCACTTCTAGCTACGGAAACCAACTACTTCTAGCTACGGAAACCAACCACTTCAATCTACGGAAACCAACCACTTCAATCTACGGAAACCAACCACTTCAATCTACGGAAACCAACCAGTTCAATCTACGGAAACCAACCACTTTAATCTATGGAAACCAACCACTTCAAGCTACGGAAACCAATCACCAATTCTAGACATGGAAACCACCACTTCTAGACATGGAAACCACCACTTCTAGACATGGAAACCAGCTACATCTAGACACAAAAAACCAACCACTTCTAGACACGGAAACCAACCACCACTTCTAGACATGGAAACCACCACTTCTAGACATGGAAACCAGCTACATCTAGACACAAAAAACCAACCACTTCTAGACACGGAAACCAACCACCACTTCTAGACACGGAAACCAACCACCACTTCTAGACACGGAAACCAACTACCACTTCTAGACACGGAAACCAACTACCACTTCTAGACACGGAAACCAACCACCACTTCTAGACACGGAAACCAACTACCACTTCTAGACACGGAAACCAACCACCACTTCTAGACACGGAAACCAACCACCACTTCTAGACACGGAAACCAACCACCACTTCTAGACACGGAAACCAACCACCACTTCTAGACACGGAAACCAAGCACTATCGCTGACGAAAACCAATCAGTGCATTTTGCTAGAGTTTCTACGCGTTGCTAAACACAATAAACAATGATAAAAAGGAAAACTGCAAACGTGAACTCACGGTAAAAGCCACAGATGATGTGTGAATTTCGACGCAAAAACTTCCAGTTTTATTCGGTTTCAAAGCTCGAGTCATCGAGCGCTGCTCGCTGGTCCACTCGCGACCGTTGTACTGCCGACAAGTCAGCTCGGTGGCGCCGCCCTCTTCATCCAGTTGCTTCAGCTGTACCAGAAACTCTTCTTCAACATCGGCTGCTGCTTTCCTAGTCTTGGCGTTGTCTGTAGAGGCACTGATGCCGCTGCGTTTGCTGTTTCTAAGTGACAGAGTGGCTCTGGGGGATTTAAAAGATAACGAAGAAATTACTAATTCGATTGTGACAGGAAGATACTGCATTTGAATTTGCAAAATCATTGACAAACCTAAGGTATTTAGAATGAATGGGTATTTAGAATGACTGGGGTATTTTGAATTACTGGGGTATTTTAAATGACTGGGGTATTTAGAATGACTGGGGTATTTAGAATGACTGGGGAATTTAGAATGACTGGGGTATTTAGAATGACTGGAGTATTTAGAATGACTGGGGAATTTAGAATGACTGGGGTATTTTGAATGACTGGGGTATTTTGAATGACTGGGGTATTTTGAATGACTGGGGAATTTAGAATGACTGGGGAATTTAGAATGACTGGGGTATTTAGAATTACTGGGGTATTTTAAATGACTGGGGTATTTAGAATGACTGGGGTATTTAGAATGACTGGGGAATTTAGAATGACTGGGGTACTTAGAATGACTGGAGTATTTAGAATGACTGGGGAATTTAGAATGACTGGGGTATTTAGAATGACTGGGGTATTTTGAATGACTGGGGTATTTTAAATGACTGGGGTATTTAGAATCACTGGGGTATTTAGAATGACTGGGGTATTTAGAATGATTGGGGTATTTAGAATGATTGGGGTATTTATAATGAATGGGGTATTTATTAATAGAATGACTAGGGTATCTAGAATAAATAGAGTATTTAGAATGATGGTGTCATCATTGTTTGATTCCGAATCGTAGTGAATCATTTCCGGTTCCTCATACCGTTTCGTGCTCTCGCTGAACTGCCCGCTCACAATTATCCTTCGGCCGCTGCGCAGGGGCTCCGGTAGGTGAGCAACGAATGGTTCTGGCTCGGACTGTGGGAAAAAAAGCAATTAGTAATAAAATTTTTACTGAAAAAAATCTACATTTATCCGTTTGCTCATCATGCAGTAGCGTGTTACGTCAATAGCACTAGATTATAACAAAGCATAATAAAATTTTTTTAAAAAACAGGCGTCATGTGCAATAAAATGATTGTATTTTTACGT
This sequence comes from Macrostomum lignano, assembly GCA_002269645.1. Classification (NCBI taxonomy): domain Eukaryota; kingdom Metazoa; phylum Platyhelminthes; family Macrostomidae; genus Macrostomum; species Macrostomum lignano. Next base: position 110,292 of record NIVC01000409.1, on the reverse strand, counting down.
GCATTTGCTTCAGTTACTTACGTGCCTACTTTAAGTAAAAACATATAGACAACTGAATTATCTTTATGTTGCAAGCCGAACTGTTACTATACAATAAGCATGCAATTACGTAAAATCGAATCGAATCTAAGCGTTTGTTAAGACATCGAATTAACTTCAGCATGCGATAAAACAAAATCCGGTAAAAAATAGAACATTCGGTGTAAAAGATTTCGGATAAAATTTCAATTACCACCGCAGCAGCTACGGCAGCGGCGGCCGCGAGCTGCTTCCGTCGCCTCAACGAGTTTCGACGCTGTCGCCGCAGCCGTCGCAGCCGCCTTCTCGACCGCCTCAGCTTCTGCTCTTCCGACAGACTATCTGATTCCCCCACTATCTCCATAGCCTGCAGCGCTGCCGCCAACGAAGAATCCGTTGACAGACCCGACTCCGAAGATGACACCGAGCTTGCGTCGTCGTCATCAGTTGTCTGCGTACTGTCGTCTTTGTCGTCAATTGGCGTGGAGCGGACATGAAAAAATGACGAATGATTGTCCGGCTCGACTGTTGCCCGATAGGATCGGAGATAAGCGCCAGCGTTGCTCGGTTGTCTACGTGCCAGCAGATCCTCTTGAATGGATCTGCGAAAGCTGCAGAGCTCCGGGTCACGAATTCGAGCGTCGCTGGCCAAGCTGGCGGTCTCCAGCAGGTCAGAGACGGTTACGAGCTCGCTGCTGCTGTTCGCTTGCTGAACTGTCGTCGGTAGTTGAGCAGTCAAGATAAACCCGCCGCCGTCGTTCAAATCTCTTCGTGCCTGTTGACGTCGACGATCGGCAGATGATGGAGCTGCCTGACGCTGCGACACCGACGAGCTCGACCGAGCCAGTCGATCGTGGAAGCTGAAATCGGCCATCCAGACGCTGTCAGTATCGCTGGCTCCGTCTAGATGCTCGACACTTTTGCTTTTACTCTTTTTAGACGTCGCAGAAGTTGCAGACTCCGCTCGGGCTACGGTCGCCATCTGGTCCGTAGTACGGCTTTCTGCTCTACCGCCAGTCTCAACTGACCTAAGCGACGGAGTCTTCGGAGTTTTCGACCCCGGTTCTACGGGAAGCGCCGCTGGTAGAGACAGACTTTCATTCGATTGAGTCAATGGTCGATAGATTCCGTCGCTCATTGCCTCGGAGTAGGCGCCGCTACCGCGTATTTTGTGTTGAGCGCGCTCTAGACTGTAACTCTGCGACCGGCAGAACAGATGCAGATGCTGCTGCTGCTGATGATGCTGTTGCTGCTGTTGCTGCTCTGCCGATTGGGACTTTTTGCGCGGTAGCTCTAAAGAAGTTGGTTGGTCAGATAAAGCTGATCGTTGGCTTTCGTTGCGTTCAACAGCAGATGAAGCAGAGGCTCCGGCTGCGGCTGCGGTCGCGACTTCGAGGTTGTAATCGTCTTGGTTTGTCGGAGTAGATGTCTGAGGCTGATTTGTACTCGTAGTTACACTGGTTGCCTGCAGCCCACTCACTTTTGCCGGTGTTGGCTTAAGATTGGGTTTTAAAGGCGCGTTGTGGTGGTTATTTAGCAGAAGTTACCAAATTGCTACGACATTTAGCGCGGCGATGTTTTTAAAGTTACATTAAAAAGCAAAAAATACCGATGAAGTAATGCCCTAAGCGTTTTTAATTAGTTCACGCACGCCACACCCACTCCATGATTGAGTCTTTTTTAGGTTTCATTAACCTCTAAAAGTCTGATGGTGTAGTCTTCGTCGTCCAATTTCATGAGTTCAGACACTTCGTCCGCTTAGATAATTTCAAGCTATCGGAGAACTAGTTTAGTTATTGGCTCAAACCAGACTGGATAAGCTGTTAACAAAAAGCTAGACGAATGAGGAGACAGATCAGCTTCTAAGTTTGAACTGACTGGGGCTAGGAAGAAAGCACGTTTGTTATACTGTTCGCGCTATCCATCCCTCTGGTACGAGGACCAGTGTGCTTTCAGTCTAAAAACAGTCTAAACTGTATTTAAATGTGTAGTTTTGCTGATTTTTCTACCCTAGTCTTGGCTGAATAGTCTATTGATTGGAATGGAGAGAAAAAATATCTATGGCTCAGTCAGAAGTCAAATAGTCTATGGTAATCACTGCTTACCACCCAACTAGAACGGAGATGGAAGAGGTTAATACGAGCGAACTCAGTTAAACTTTTTCTGAGTGAAGATCGGCAAGTCCAACTAGTTAGAATCTGTAATCATGCGCTACCAGTTACTGCAAAATTTCAAGTTGCGGCATTTTTCCCCGCCTGTTTTATCTTTGCTGTATTTCTAATCTACATTTATTTCGGCTTTGAATCTGAAGAGAAGCGATGCAAACTCTACGAAGTGTTGCGTGAGATCAAATTTCTGCACCCGAGCTATCGAGACGCGCTATGCAGCAATGTCAGAGCTTACGAGAAAACGTTGGACGGCTATCCGCTATGCAAGCTGATCCACCCATTTGACAAAAATATTCTGGATATCGTTCGACAATCAGCTGGCCTACTTGAACTTTCCCGGCGACTGCAACGTCGGTGGAGCGACGAAATTCGGCCAAGATTTGCGCGACTCGATACCCGTTATGCCAGTTAGAACGGAGAAACTGGGCTCAGTCATCATCAGCACGCAGAATATCGTTATGAAGCTGGATGTTGAAGGCGGTGAGGCAGACTTTCTGCGCACATCTGGTAACTTATTCGCCAAGTTCAAGTTCACCGTAGTGCAGATGGAATGGGTAGCGCAGCACATGTCGGGATTGGATAATGCAACAATTATCGAATTTTTTACTAGCCGAGGATACAGCGCTTGGCAGTCGCCGGATTTGATTCATGCTTTGGGTTCACGGCGGCGAGTTCAAGTATCTGGTGCCAATGCTTAATCTGTAAAATATGCTAGAAACTGAACTGTATAGAAAATGCCATGTTAAGCAAGTTCTATTTATCTCTTTGCACTTTTTCTGTCGTATCTCTAATACGTTTTAATTTTAGAATACAACTAGAAAAATCAGAACAAGAATAACAATTGACTCACATGTAGGCAAGTTCATTTTTGAGACTCTGTTTAGCAAAGCTAATTTTTTCTCTCTGCTATTTTATAAATTTGGTTAAACTTTTACTTTAAATTGTTATTAAAGTTTTTTTAAATAAATTCGTGAAAAATAAACGTTTAATTGTAAAAAAGATTAATTCTATGACAATTCTCAGATTAACTTTAGAATTTACCTAATCTGCATGTACAAATTCAAGCCATTAGAATGTAAACACAGTTACACCCACCACCTTATCCAAGCTTATGTCTCATTTGGCTCTAGCCCAAGAATCACAACGAATACTGTAGGTCCTAAAAACGCGACTTTTTAAAAGAAAATCGACCGCAGCCAAAATTTTTCACAGTAGATAGCTATTCATCGACTGGGAGAAATACTTTCATGGCCAGTTTTTCAAGTATCCGATTGACTACAAGGAAGCGAATCAGCACTATAACTAAAAGCCACTGTACCGTTTGTTAGCCAACATGATGGTAAAGTAGTATGATTTGATTTGATTAGATTTGAGAAGAACTCACTTGAACAATACCAAAGCCGTGAGTGAAAAGATTAAAAAAATGGTTTTTAAGTTTTGCTATAATATAGTATATAAGCTAAGCATTTAAGCATGTTAGCTAAATTAAAAAACTACAGCAAGCTTTCAAGAAGCACTTCCTCACCTCAACAGTGATGGTGTCGTACACTTTGCTCTCCGCGTACAGCAGCTCCGACGGCGTGGTGGAATGCCGGAACGCCTGGTCGGCTGCAGTCTGACTGCTACCGTCTTCGTCAAAGGTGTCGTTACTGGGCGGAACCTTTCGACGCTCTTGAATACTCCACGGGCCGCTTATGTCGAGTCGTTTAACAGCATCTAGCGACGATGGCTGCTGCTGCATCAGCTGATGCTGGGGCTGAGGCTCAACAAAGAATTCGCTGGCGTCTCTGGCCACTTCTATTGGCGATGAAACTGCAGCAGCAGCAGCAGCAGCGGCAGCTGGAGCACTGGGTGATGTTGAAGATTCATCCGCAGCGTAGTACATGTACTGCTGGGTGAGGTCTGCGGCACTGCAAGGTCCTGCTGCGTCGGCGTTCGCCTCGGCCACGGAGGACAGACCGCTGCTGCTCCTTCTGCTGCTGCTTCTGTTGCTCTTAGGAGCAACATCTTGGTCTGCCGCGGCTGACGGGCAGTCAGCTGAATCGAGTTGCGAATCGGTGAGACTGACAAGATTGTCTTCGTCTATGTGTTGGCTTTTCCACAGTGAGTCAGACATTTCGCCTGCGCTCTCCTGACGCTGTTGGCTCTGCTGTTTGAGCTGCTTCTGCTTCAACAGAATTTGCTGTTGCTGTTGTTGATTGGCTACTGGAAGCGCTGAGACAACTGGAGTTACTGGGACAACTCGATAAACTCCGTCCACTGAAAATTGGGTTCAATGATCTAAGAGTTTAATGGCGTTACAACATTTTTAACAAGCCTTTAACAAGCCGTTCTGGCTCAGAACTAACTGCACTGACTATATCAGTAAGCAAGATGTCTCTCAGAAGGCTCTCTGATTGGTTAAGAGCAAGAGCAAGGCAGAGTTATGTACAAATATAAGCATGTATGTACAAAATCCTGTCATTTCAGCCTTGTTATCTACAATAATTTTTACCTGACTAGACTCTTCATACCCAGTCAAGCCTTTATTGTCGTTCAGTACATTAAAAAATCTCTAACCACTGGCTCATTGAGCAAGCTCAATTGATGAGAGTTTAATTTGACCTCTCCTATGCTTTTCGTTTTCAGTTTTTCCGTAGTATAATAACAAGTGTAGTAAGAGCTATATTAGACTCTACAGTGCACTTTTGGTTAGTAACTATATATATAATTAATTTTAGATGATTCATGCTCAACTGGTGGAGCTGTAACTATTCGTGCAGTGCTGGGCGATTGTGATTTAGTATTGCAACGATTATAATCATTGTGCCTTTTATACGTTTGTAGTGAAGTTCGTTGAAAAACAATGAAATTAATACCTTTTTGTCTTTGGTATATTTAGATGCCGCTAAATCTCTTACTATTGAAGGGCATTAAAAAAATTCGTTCGGGCCATCCCGCAACTTACATGCAGACGCCTTTTTTTCTCCAGCAGAACCGCGTCGCCTGCTAGAGGATTTCGCTCCCTGCTGCCTTAAATCCTCACCAAGTCTTTGTTGGTGAGACTTCTGCTTGACTGCAGACTGCTGCGCCTCGATGTTGTATGAGCCAGAGATTTCCAACTCGTGCTGAGGTTCAACGTCGGCTCTTTTCAGCTTTTGCTGCTGAGCCCTTGGAGAACTATAAGAGCCCGGTGCCGGTGCGTCTTGAGATTGAATTGCTGTATCGGCCCTAGATTCGCCAAGTCTTTGCTTATTGGGTGCTTTAAGAAGAGCGGATTTTACTGGCGGAGAACTCTGAACATTGTGCGGTTGCTTCTGTTGTTGCTGCTGCTGTTGTTGTTGTTGCTGTTGGCTGGGCGCCGAGGGGGGTAAAACTTCTGCCTCGCCAGCGCCGCTGCCCCTCCTTGGTCGGCCGAGAGAGCTCTGACCCTGTGGTCGTCGCTGTTGCTGCTGCTGCAGCGTTGGAGTTGGGACACTGTAAGACCCAGCTGTAATTTGCTGCTTTTGAGCTTTTGAAGTGTCCAACTTTTGTCTGTTAGGCTTGGTATCAACAGGATCAGAGCCAGGTGGTGCTGAATGCTCCTTCTGATGATGAGGATCCGTTCCAGTCTTTGGAGAATCGAGTTTTTGTGGCTGCGATTTCGACGAATTTGGTTTTTTTATCACCGGTTGTGCTGCGTCTTTGCTGCTGTTTTGTTCCACATCAAGACTTTTGGGTCTTGATCCCGATTTCGATTGATCTGTCAATGAGTCTACGGGTTGCTGCAAATTTCTCTCTAAAGTTGGTCTATCCAACTTTGCAGAAGGTGATCGTATCTGATTAGCACTTGGTTGTTCCGTCTTGAAGATTGCTGCTTCTTCAGGCTGTTGCTGTTGAGTGCGCGGTTGCATTTCCTTCGTTTTAACAGACTCTGCATTTTGCAGTTCTTGCTGCTCTGCTAGAACACTTGAGATAGGCGCTTGGGTAGTGACGCTTTCTGCACGAGGTTGACTTCCATTTTGCGCAAAGTCCTGCTCTTGCCTTGGCCGACGTGCATCGGGTTTCGATTTTGAGTACTGATTTGAACTAGTCTCCCGTTTTGACGGCTGTTCAGATTTGGATTGATGCAACTCTTTAGTTTCATCTTCTTGAGCCAATTTTCTTCTTTTAGTTGTTTCCGCGTCTTTGTGTTGCTCATCCGTTTGCTGGTATATTGGAAGCATCGATTGCGGTTGTTGTGCCTCTACTTTGCAATACTCCTCCTCTGACAGGTTTTTCTGCCTTTCTTCCGTCTGGTTTGACATGAAGCCTGGTGAGTCTGATTGCTGGCGCTGCTCTCTGTGTTGTCGCTCTTTTGAACCAGCTGTGCGTCTCTGTCTCCTCTGCTGCTTGGAATCGGTGTTTATAGAGTCTGTAGCTTCAGAATTCGATGAATTTGATGCCTTTGACAATTCTCTTGGGGACTTTCCTGTCTTTGTCCTGTGAGTTGGATCCCTAGTTGAACTGTAGTCTGTAGTTTCGATAACTCCTAGATCTGCGACTTCCGATGTAGAATAATTCGAAGCCTTCGAGGATGTCCTGGGTGACTTGGTTGTCTTTTTCCTTTGAGATCTTTCTTGTTTAGATTCTGAGTCTTTAATGTCGAATCCTAGCTCAGCTTTGTTGCCTTGTTGAAGCGTTTGCTGCTGGTCAGATGTTCGCTTTGACCGTCTTGGCTCTCCAGTACTTTGCTTTGGCTGCTTGTCGCTTTGAATAGGCAACTCTGCTACCATCAGCTTGTCATTGTTTGCCAGTCCTTTCGGTCTCCTGTCGCGAGACCGTCTGGCCTCGCTTGTCGAGCTGTCTTTCAATTCCAGTCGTTGCTCTGCTGAATCGACCGTCAACTCAGGATGCGCATCGTTTTCTTTTGAACTGCTAGACGGCAGCTTAGTTTTCCTGGCCTTGACGCCGGCTGGCATCTCGGAGGTCGGTTCTTCTGTCCGTCGTTTCGTCCGCTGCTGCTGATGTGCCGCTCGCCCATCGGCATAATCCATCGTGCCGGCAGTGTCGATGGTGTCAAGCACTGGTTGCTGAGCATTTTGCTTTCTGAACTTCTTCGGTACTATCAGCTCTGCAATAACCGGGGGCTTTGACGTCTAGGTGCGAGAATACTAATCATGTATTATACTGAATTGCATGCGATTAATTAGTACAAAAAATCAAATGCGTGCTTAACGGTGCAAAACCAGGTACGAAGCGAAACTTCCGAATAAATCGATTTTAGTAGTCGTGTTGTAGTCACTTTATAGATTGCTGAGAGTCGGGGGTTGGGAGTTGGGGGTTGGGGTTGAGGGTTAGGGGTGAGGGTTGGGGGTTGGGGGGTTGGGGGTTTATATGGGTTGGCCTTCATGGGCAGGAATAGCACGAAAATCTGCAGGCTGATTTATTTGAACTATCCACAGATTAGCTAGTATATGACCGTGCATATTGTCAGACTCCTGCCTTCAAGTTGCAATGTCAAAGGTCTGGCGATTTCCCTACGGAGGTCACAGACGTCTTACCTGGCTCGCTAGCTGGACTGGAGTTGTCTATAGGATCTCCCATTGGCAAGCTGATTGCTAATCCACCTCCTGTGGCTTCCGCCAGGTCTTCCAAGTCGATAAAGTCAACGGCGGTGAATTCGGCATCGCCGTCTAGCGACAGCATCTGAATTTCGTTGTGCAGTTGGCCGTGCTCGAGTTTGATCAGCTCGATGTCGTTGATGCGGATCTGGTTTAGTTCATGGGAGAGGATCAAAGTGAGTAAAGTTTTTAGACATAAGAGATTCGACACAAGCGTTTCTATGGACTGACGCAACCACCGATCTGTATTTGACACAAGCTTGTCTCCGGACTGACGCAACCTCCGATTTGCATGTGACACAAGCTTGTCTCTCGACTGACACAACCTCCGATCTGCATGTGACACAAGCTTGTCCCTGGACTGACACAATCTTACTAATTGCAAATAAAGGCCCCAATTATAACTCCAAACGTTGTGAAACTACAGTTCCAACTTACATCATAGTACAAGTGAAGAATGCGAATTTGCACAATGAACTGACTGTCAGCCTGAAAGTCGTATCGGAACCGACCACGCCTGGAAGCCTCCCGACCCAAATAGTCCGAGTGGAGCTTGTACCTGCCGCCCCGGCTGAATCTGAGTCGCAGCGGTACAACTCGGTGCTCCTCGACCTTCTCGGCATCGCCGTCAGCTGCAGCTGTACTCGGTACTTTTGTCAGCGCTCCCGAGAGCTCCAGGCATACCCTATTTTTGTTAATATTGTTGGATTTAAAACAGACTTAGGCAGTACCAAAGCATCGTGAAGTCAAATAATAAAAAACGCATCGAAAAGACTCTTTCAACCATGCATGTCAGTCAAGTTTGACTCTCAATACAATTTACTATTTGCCTACAGAAGTCTGTTTGAAGTGTTCGACAAATATTCTTTGACCCTTTTTCTCTTACTGACTAAATTTCTTTTTTTCTATAGAATCTAGCGAAACATGCACTTACCTATTGTTGTGCCATACACCTACCTGTCTTGCCTACCTGTCCACTCATAAAGGTATCGCCTATGCTACCTTTCCTGTCCTATACAGCCTATCCCTAACTGTACTGACTACCTCTGCATGACTACTGTAATTACCAAAGCAAGAGACCCGAGGGTGCTGGGACGAAAGTTGAGCCCTCCTAAGTGAACTGATTGATATTTATTTAATTGCAAACGATGAATGATAGTCACACCATCAAAGTGCGCAAGGTAAATGTAATAAATCTGCTCATATATTGGGGCCCCTTAAGCAGTACAACTACCCTGTCCGTAACTACCTGTCTGTGTCTGTGACTACCTGTCCGTGACTACCCGTCCGTAACTACCTGTCCGTGACTACCTGTCCCTAACTACATGTCCGTGACTACCTGTCCCTAACTACCTGTCCGTGACTACCTGTCCGTGACTACCTGTCCATAACTACATGTCCGTGACTACCTGTCCGTAACTACCTGTCCCTAACTACATGTCCGTGACTACCCGTCCGTAACTACCTGTCTGTGACTACCTGTCCGTGTTTACCCGTCCGTAACTACCTGTCTGTGACTACCTGTCCATGACTACATCATACCTACCCGTTTCTTACTTCACATTAATAAACAGTACGTTCTTACCGCTTCCCAGTGAGTCGACCTTTCACCTCAACGCAGTCGCCCTCAATCAGTCCATCGGGTATGTCGTACGTGAACTGGGTGCCCTGTTTAGAAAGCGGAAAAAACGATGCATAGAAAAGTTTTTAAAAAGTTAAAAAATCACCTTAAACAGTTTTGTACAATATAACAAACTCACAAAATCTTCCATTAAACTGAACTCTAAATAAGTTCAGATACGTCGCAGAGCAAAAGAAAAACACAGTCAACTTTGCAATTCATCTGCTTTTTCTATCCAAAACGGACACTTTCACGTACAAGACCTTCTCACCATAGGAAGCATAATTTAATTTGATGAAAAGATTTGCGAAAGAAAAGAACTAAGTATAAAACTGTTGCACGCGTTAGGGTGTCAGGCATTCCTCACACAGATCTACACGTATATTAGTTTGCTTCAATACTCAATTGTTTGTGCGCCATCATTCACTGGTTAATAGAAGAAGTTTGACAGCCTAACTACATGTATCAAACTGAAAAAACTAACTTTTAAGTTTCTTATTTTTCTTGAAAAACGAACTTTTTATGCGAACTACATGTAAATACTGTTTTTGCGATGGTAACTCACTCTGCGCAATCTGCCCTTAGCTCTTCTTTTGTGCCTCGATTCATTATTTCTGGCTTGTGGCACTCTTAGACCTGGACGAAGAAACTTTTTGTTCAACTGAAAAAGAACTGTTAGACAGAGGGTGTCAGGACTGTTAGACACGGGGGTGTCAGGACTGTTAGACACGGGGGTGTCAGGACTGTTAGACAGTGTGTCGGGACTGTTAGACAGGAGGTGTCAGGACTGTTAGACACGGGGGTGTCAGGACTGTTAGACAGGGGTGTCAGGACTGTTAGACAGGGTTATCAGGACTGTTAGACAGAGGGCGTCAGAACTGTTAGACAGAAGGTGTCAGTACTGTTAGATACGGGGGTGTCAGGACTGTTAGACAGAGGGTGTCAGGGCTGTTAGATAGAGGGTGTCGGGACTGTTAGACACGGGGGTGTCGGGACTGTTAGACACGGGGGTGTCGGGACTGTTAGACAGAGGGTGTCAGGACTGTTAGACAGAGGGTGTCAGTACTGTTAGACAGGTTATCAGGACTGTTAGACAGGGGTGTCAGTACTGTTAGACAGGGGTGTCAGGACTGTTAGACAGAGGGCGTCAGGACTGTTAGACACGGGGGTGTCAGGACTGTTAGACAGGAGGTGTCAGGACTGTTAGAAGAGGGTGTCAGGACTGTTAGACAGAGGGCGTCAGGACTGTTAGACAGAATATTACCAGTACTGCAAAATTAGTATCTGTGAACCACACGAATCAGAGTTCGCCAATGCATCTGCAGAGATCCCAGCTACATGTAAAACTTTTCCCCGCTGTCAGAGTCAATCATGCTGTGCATCCCATTAAAATTTATTATACAAGACAGTTTTGTGTTTGTGCACAGTGAAGGGGGCTGAGGGCTCCCTCCGACTTTTTAGCGAAACAGCTGTTAGAATTATCTTTGCTTGACTTTGCTTTGTGATTGAACCTCAAACTGCTACACTGAAGATTGTAGCACTTTTTAAACGAAAAAGAAACGGTCACGTTAATTTTGGCTGATCATCTGACAGTAAAATTCTCTGAATGTGACTTATTGAACCATAAATTTCACCTTGAGCAACTTGTTGGCTCTTTGCTCAACCTCGATTGTTTCTGAATTTTTCTCTAGCTTTGCTACTCTCTCTCTCTCTATAGACAGGGGGGGGGGCTCTGTGCACCCTGGCGCACTTTAAGCGACATTGTCACAACCGGCGAGAGGCATTGCTGCCCATTCTGCCGACTCCCCTGAGCAGGCACACACTCACACAGGAGTGTACAGCGACCCTAACTTTATTTATCGTCAGGCATGTACACTTCACTGTTCCTAATTGGAGGTTGGCCTTCAAGGTCGTTAATTGCACGAGCAGAGCCAAGCCGAGATTCCAATTGAGCACCAAATTAATGCGACTGCACTTGGAATCGAGCCTGGGCCGCTGGCACATCAGATCGCCGCGCTGGACCACTGAATGACGACAGCCTCTCTCCCTCTCTCTCTACCCTCCCCTCTTTTTTCTCTACCCTCGCCTCTCTCTCTGCCCCCTCTCTCTTCCCTCCCCTCTCTTTCTCTCTCTCTCTCTACCCTCGCGTCTCTCTCTAGCCTCCTCTCTCCTCCCTCCCCTCTCTTTCTCTCTACCCTCGCGTCTCTCTCTACCCTCCTCTCTCTTCCCTTCCCATCTCTCTCTTCCCTCCCCATCTCTCTCTTCCCTCCCCATCTCTCTCTCTACCCTCGCGTCTCCCTCTCTCTCTCCCTCTCTCTCTCTCTCTCTCTCTCTCTCTCTCTCTCTCTCTCTCTCTCTCTCTCTCTCTCTCTCTCTCTCTCTCTCTCTCTACCCTCCCTCTCTACCCTCCCACCTTTCTCTCTGTGCCCTCCCCCTCTCTCTCTACCCTCCCCTCTCTCTCTACCTTCCCCCCTCTCTCTCTACCCTCCCCTCTCTCTCTACCCTCTCCCTCTCTCATTTCTTCCCTTCCCCTTTCTCTCTATTCCCTCTTCCGCTCCCTCTCCCCAGCTCCAGCCAGCCCAATCGCGGCTCACCTTCTTCCACAGGCAGTACCGCAGAGTGGACTCGGTGCTAGCAATCGACTCATCAATGGTGGAATAATTATAGCTGTCAGTATCAGACTTCAGCATGATCTATTGTTGCCGTCCTGACTGATGTTGGGATTCAATCAATCTATCGATAAATCAAATGCTGCTTCTTCATTATTTAATAGTGTTGCAAAAGTAATTTACCAGGCTGCAGGAAAACTACAAGCAGGGAAATGGCTGTTTGGCATACACAGTGTGTGCATATATACTCAAGCCTAGAATGTTTGCAATACGCCTTCACTCTGTACCTAAATCTCTCTCACCCTCTCTCTCTCTCACTGTATTTTCTAGCCTAGCCTAGTTGGAAGCAGAATGAGTACGCGAGGCGAGTCGCGCCTTTGGCAATAGCGGCACACGTGGATTCTTTCTTTTTAAGAAGAAACACTTCTTGCCACATATACCGTATATGTTTATGCATACACCCGGGCACTATTTTTTCAGCTCGGCGAAAGAAATCGAGCTCTCTCTCTCTCAATTTTGTTTAGCATTTTGCCAGGTTTCTCTTGTTACGACTTTAGTGGCGCTGTGCGGTGAAGTTGTTTTCTTTATTAAGCTTTTTACGGTCTATTCACTGCCTAGAATCTTCTGCGCATTTTCAACTGCTTAGTGATTCTTGACATACAGTAACGCAACCATGAATGTTTATAACTCTAAGGGAGCCGTAGCTCAGTGTTAGCGGGCGCCCCTGTCTCTTGGTTGGCGCCCCATGTCTCTTGGATGGCGTCCCCTGTCTCTTGGTGGGCGCCCCTATCTCTTGGTGGGCGCCCCTGTCTCTTGGTGGGCGCCACCTGTTTCTTGGTGGGCGCCCCCTGTCTCTTGGTGGGCGCCCCCTGTCTCTTGGAGGGTGCCCCTGTCTCTTGGAGGGTGTCCCTGTCTCTTGGTGGGCACCTCTGTCTCTTGGAGGGTTCCCCTTACCTCTTGGCGGGCGCCCGTCTCTTAGTGGGCGCCCGGCCCTGTCTCTTGGTTGGCATCCCTGTCTCTTGGTGGGCGCCCCCTGTCTCTTGGTGGGCGCCCCCTGTCTCTTGGTGGGCGCCCCTGTCTCTTGGAGGGTGCCCCTGTCTCTTGGTGGACGCCCCTGTCTCTTGGTGGGCGCCCCAGTCTCTTGGAGGGTTTCCCTGTTTCTTGGAGGGTGTCCCTGTCTCTTGGTGGGCGCCCCTGTCTCTTGGAGGGTGCCCCTGTCTCTTGGTGGGCGCCCCCTGTCTCTTGGTGGGCGCCCCCTGTCTCTTGGTGGGCGCCCCTGTCTCTTGGAGGGTGCCCCTGTCTCTTGGTGGACGCCCCTGTCTCTTGGTGGGCGCCCCAGTCTCTTGGAGGGTGTCCCTGTCTCTTGGAGGGTGTCCCTGTCTCTTGGTGGGCGCCCCTGTCTCTTGGAGGGTGCCCCTGTCTCTTGGTGGACGCCCCTGTCTCTTGGAGGGTGCCCCTGTCTCTTGGAGGGCGCCCCTGTCTTTTGGTGGGGCGCCCTTGTCTCTTGGTTTTAAAACAGAAAGCTTTTTTATTTTTAACGATCTGAAAAGCAAAACTAATATATTTATATCGTGTTTATAACCCGCCCACATTGAGGCTATAAACCAGCAGATAGAGCGCAAAATTGAACTAATAAAATGCAGAGCTGATATGCACACATGCAGTGAATGAACTTTATAGTTAAATATACACTGTAGAATGTGCAGCAAGTTGTCTTCATTTAGATAAGGGACGCACGTTACTAGGCTACATGAATACTTGCAAATATTCGCAATTGTTGCCATAGCAGCTAGGCTTCCACTAGTTTTTGCAGGCAAACTTGTACACGTATATTATGCAATTCAAATCATTTAGTTCAAAAGATTTACATATGCAAAATATGCAAATGTAAGTGTACAATAAATATATTTGACTAAGCTATAGATGTAATACCACTGACATGTATAATGTAAGAATAATTGCTTTAGGCTTAGCTAAGCGCTACTCCAATTTTCCGGTAATACTTGTATTCGAACTCTTGCATTCTGTGCCCAATACTTGTGACTCACAGCACGCGATACTCAATAAGTGATTTACTGCGACACCAGAAGAGTGACTTATTATGACACCAGAGGAGTGACTCACAGTGACACCAGAAGAGTAACTCATTATGACACCAGAGGAGTGACTCACAGTGACACCAGAAGAGTGACTCATTATGACACCAGAGGAGTGACTCACAGTGACACCAGAAGAGTGACTCATTATGACACCAGAGGAGTGACTCACAGTGACACCAGAAGAGTGACTCATTATGACACCAGAGGAGTGACTCACAGTGACACCAGAAGAGTGACTCATTATGACACCAGAGGAGTGACTCACAGTGACACCAGAAGAGTGACTCATTATGACACCAGAGGAGTGACTCACAGTGACACCAGAAGAGTGACTCATTATGACACCAGAGGAGTGACTCACAGTGACACCAGAAGAGTGACTCATTATGACACCAGAGGAGTGACTCACAGTGACACCAGAAGAGTGACTCATTATGACACCAGAGGAGTGACTTACAGTGACACCAGAAGAGTGACTCATTATGACACCAGAGGAGTGACTCACAGTGACACCAGAAAAGTGACTCATTATGACACCAGAGGAGTGACTCACAGTGACACCAGAAGAGTGACTCATTATGACACCAGAGGAGTGACTTACAGTGACACCAGAAGAGTGACTCATTATGACACCAGAGGAGTGACTCACAGTGACACCAGAAAAGTGACTCATTATGACACCAGAGGAGTGACTCACAGTGACACCAGAAGAGTGACTCATTATGACACCAGAGGAGTGACTCACAGTGACACCAGAAGAGTGACTCATTATGACACCAGAGGAGTGACTCACAGTGACACCAGAAGAGTGACTCATTATGACACCAGAGGAGTGACTCACAGTGACACCAGAAGAGTGACTCATTATGACACCAGAGGAGTGACTCACAGTGACACCAGAAGAGTGACTCATTATGACACCAGAGGAGTGACTCACTATGACACCAGAGGAGTGACTCACAGTGACACCAGAAGAGTGACTCACAGTGACACCAGAGGAGTGACTCACAGTGACACCCACAGTGTCACAGTGACATCAAAAGAGTGACAAAAGAGCGATTTACAAAATAACACACAATAAGACAGTTACTAATCAATATTTAAAGCATAAGACACGCATCTTTATATTTATTTTTGTAGATAAATTGCCATTTAGCCGACAGCAAAAAAGCAGTTAGTTTGTTAACAAGACAAGGAACAGCAAATATTAGAAATAACACTAACAATATTAAATTGAAATTAATAACAATAAGATTCGCATAGGCCTCTTAGATATCAATAAAAGCAAAGATAAAATCAATATTAATACATGCACACATACATGAATACTATATATAAAACAAACAATTTATTAATTGAAAATTAATGTCCCACAAAGAATTACTTGCTATGTTAACGAGTAAAAATGAAAATAAACTTTAACAAAAAATGCCCTGAATTCATGCTAATTCGCTTTTATAGGTTATTTTTATGCAATTTAACACAACAACTCTCAAACGATGAAAGACTTTTGGGTATATATATATGATAAAATATGAATAATAAAATTCCATGCCGAGTGGGTGAAGCGCAGAGACAAAAGCGGTGCGTTATAACAATTTGAAATTGTTATACTCAATGGGAATGAATTAACATTTAGCATATATCGAATGGCTGCAATATGAGTTGAAAGCTGTTGTAATGCAGACTTTAAACATGTACGAGTATCTATATGACACATTTAAATATATACTACTAGCATGTACTAAGTAGTAACGGTCAGAGTACATAATTGATTTAGAGACACCTGTTGGCAAAAATACCAAATAACAGGTAACTATAACAGATACAATAAATACTATTATGCCCAGCAAAGTAGTCTAATGATGAGATATTAATAAAAGTTATGCTAATTAAATAAGTTATTAATTATTTCTTAATCCTACAGATTATTGCAAAGCTAAGAAGCAAAAAGCGACTTAAACAATTAGTAAAAGCCAGATTGTAATGAGCTAGGGAAACAGACTTAGGATAGGAATTAGACTCAATGGGGATTAGACTCAATGGGGATTAGACTCAATGGGGATCAGACTCAATGGTAGGGATCAGACTCAATGAGGGGATCAGACTCAATGGGGATCAGGCTCAAAGGTAGGGATCAGACTCAATGAGGGGAGCAAACTCAATGGGGATCAGGCTCAAAGGTGGGGATCAGACTCAATGGGGATCAGACTCAATGGTGGGGATCAGGCTCAATGGTGGGGATCAGACTCAATGGGGATTAGACCCTGGGGATCAGACTCAAATGGGAATCAGACTCAATGGGGATTAGAACCTGGGGATCAGACTCAATGGGGATTAGAACCTGGGGATTAGACTCAATGGGGATCAGACTCAATGAGGATTAGACTCAATGGTGGGGATCAAACTGAATGGGGATTAGACCCTGGGGATCAGACTCAATAGGAATTAGACCCTGAGGATCAGACTCAATGGGGATTAGACTCAATGGGGATCAGACTCAATGAGGATTAGACTCAATGGTGGGGATCAAACTGAATGGGGATTAGACCCGGGGGATCAGACTCAATAGGAATTAGACCCTGAGGATCAGACTCAATGGGGATTAGACTCAATGAGGATTAGACTCAATGGTGGGGATCAAACTGAATGGGGATTAGACCCTGGGGATCAGACTCAATAGGAATTAGACCCTGAGGATCAGACTCAATGGGGATCAGACTCAATGAGGATTAGACTCAATGGTGGGGATCAAACTGAATGGGGATTAGACCCTGGGGATCAGACTCAATAGGAATTAGACCCTGAGGATCAGACTCAATGGGGATTAGACTCAATGAGGATTAGACTCAATGGTGGGGATCAAACTGAATGGGGATTAGACCCTGGGGATCAGACTCAATAGGAATTAGACCCTGAGGATCAGACTCAATGGGGATCAGACTCAATGAGGATTAGACTCAATGGTGGGGATCAAACTGAATGGGGATTAGACCCTGGGGATCAGACTCAATAGGAATTAGACCCTGAGGATCAGACTCAATGGGGAATATAATGCGGAATACAATGGGGAAATATAATGGGGTTAATTAGGGAACTAAATGGGCAGACAAAGTACATGACAAACTTCAATATTAAGAAAAGTTAAAAGGACTAGCAGGAAATTAAAATAGGCTAAAAAGTACATTAAAACAAAGACTAAAAACAGTCACGCAAACACAGTCTCATACTCCGATATCAGCATCTCAACTACCAATCTCTCATACTTGGCATTATTTAACACGCGCAACGGGTCTGCAATGTATTCGGCGCTTGGCGATCTTAGCAGAGTCGGGGCCAACACTATAGCCAGATTCTCTGGCGACATCATGTTGATCCGTTGCCTAGCAGCCACGCGGTGCAGATGTCGGCACAGATAATTCAGAGTCTGCCGATGCGCAGGCGGAAGCTCCGACACGCACTGGCGCAGGCTGGCGTTCAACTGCGCCGTTGAATCGTCGCCTTCCCGACGTACAACAGCCAGGAACTTGTCGTACATATCGTAGGTGATCACAGGGATGGGCAGCGAGCGCAGGTAGGCCTTCAAAACGCTGGCCACGGTGTTAACGTCGTCAAACCGTGACAGATCCACAGGATTATCTAGTGTCTCCTTATCGAATGCCAGTTTAATCACTTCGATATCGTCGTGAAAACCGGCCACCCGGTACAGGCCTTCGGAGTCCAGGCCGCGGGATTCGATCTCGTCTACACAGCGTTCGAGCACGGCCGGAACGCCGGGTACCGCGGTGGGCGGCGTGGCCTTGACCAGGGTGGTCAGATCGGACCCGAACACGCGTTTCACGTACTTCATATCTGGCAGGCAGTGCGGCGGCACTCGGTCAGCGCAACGACGGTGGGCTTGGAAGCCGCAGTCGGTGCAGCGGAAGCCCTGAGAACGGTTTTGGGGGTCTCTGTAGTTGGTGGCGACACTGGGTTGACTGAGGATCTGGGAAGTTTGAGGATCTGGGAAGATTGAGGATCTGGAAGAATTGAGGATCTGTGAGGTTTGAGGATCTGGGAGAATTGAGTATCTGGGAAGATTGAGGATCTGGGAAGAATTGAGGATCTGAGAGAATTGAGTATCTGGGAAGATTGAGGATCTGGGAAGTTTGAGGATCTGGGAAGATTGATGATCTGGAAGAATTGAGGATCTGTGAGGTTTGAGGATCTGGGAGAATTGAGGATCTGGGAAGAATTGAGGATCTGAGAGAATTGAGTATCTGGGAAGATTGAGGATCTGGGAAGTTTGAGGATCTGGGAAGATTGAGGATCTGGAAGAATTGAGGATCTGTGAGGTTTGAGGATCTGGGAGAATTGAGGATTTGGGAAGACTGAGGTTCTGGGAAGATTGAGGCTCTGGGAGAATTGGGGATCTGGGAGTATTTGGGTTGCATTATAACAAGTCTTAATCCTCAGTCCATTTTTTCGTTCAACATTCTAAACAAGAGTGCACCAGGAGGATCAGATAGGGTGCTTATATTTTAAAAATACGTGGTTTAGATCAAAATTAGGTGTCAGAACCATTCCAAGCTGATAGTGGGAATCAGGAAAATTGGGACAGCGAGAGTGGGAGATGCCTGCAGGAGATGTCTGTCTGCTGTAACTTTACAGCTTGGCAAATTTAATGAAACCAAAATTGATAGAACCATTAAAATGTTGAAAATAAGTCCGCTTGATAGTTGGGATAAAATATTTGCATACACCATATTCACTGCAGTATGCTGGTTAAACATATCGGATAAATTGCTTTCAATATGCACAATGCATGTAATTTGCTTTGAAAAACTGCAATATCCCATCATCCTTACACACTGATCAGATCACACACTGAACGCAGTACTATCACTCTCTGAAGCTACCATCAGTCCCTGAAGTAACCATCAGTCCCTGAAGCTACCATCAGTCCCTGAAGCAACCATCAGTCCCTGAAGCAACCATCAGTCCCTGAAGCAACCATCAGTCCCTGAAGCAACCATCAGTCCCTGAAGCAACCATCAGTCCCTGAAGCAACCATCAGTCCCTGAAGCAACCATCAGTCCCTGAAGCAACCATCAGTCCCTGAAGCAACCATCAGTCCCTGAAGCAACCATCAGTCCCTGAAGCAACCATCAGTCCCTGAAGCAACCATCAGTCCCTGAACCCATTAACCATCAGTCCATGAAGCAACCATGAGTCCCTGAACCCATCAACCACTCCCTGAAGCAACCATCGGTCACTGAACCCATCAATCACTCCCTGAAGCAACCATCAGTCCCTGAAGCAACCATGAGTCCCTGAACCCATCAACCACTCCCTGAAGCAACCATCGGTCACTGAACCCATCAACCACTCCCTGAAGCAACCATCAGTCCCTGAAGCAACCATCAGTCCCTGAAGCAACCATCAGTCCCTGAAGCAACCATCAGTCCCTGAACCCATCAAGCACTCCCTGAAGCTACATATCCTGACCTTTGAACTCTTCCTACACACACACCAAGAAGCCAGCCGCACATAAATAAACCAGCAATAAACAAAGACCCCGCTAACCTGTGCAATAAGTCCCCACATGAAGTGCTGGCAGAAATCGCACCAATGCGGCCCTTTAAACGTAGTCAAACGAAAACAATGCGCCTTCTCATATTTGCCCGTATCGCAACAGCTAGCCGAGCTCAAACTCAAACTACTGCCACCATCTGCACTGCTACTATCTCGATCGTCAACTCGTCCAGATGAGGCCGATGCCAGAGTTGAATTAGTCGATGGAATAGCCGGAGACAGGGAAGATACGACCACAGCGACGGGGGCCGCTATGCTAGGCGACAGAGATGACACTGAGGATGCGGCGCCATCTTCGCTGGCTCGCCTGTGGCGCTGCTCCTGCTGTTGCAGGTACAGCAGACGGGAGTCTCGTCTGATTAGATTAGCGCCAGAGTTTGCCGCGCTAGCGCTGGCGCCGGCAGCTGAATTTGGCGCGAGCCTACGGCGCCAGCCCCGACTTTGTAGAGTGTAGTACCTGAGTGGCGTGGCGGTATTCATGGAGCAATTTATTCATTGCCTTGCTAAGATATTATGATTGGAAAAGTGATTTTGGTATTAGTGGAGTGGATTGTAGTGTTAGAGGGTGGATTGTACCATTAGAGGGGGTGGATTTTACTATTAGAGGGGGTGGATTGTACTATCAGAGGGGGTGGATTGTACTATTAGAGGGGGTGGATTGTACATTAGAGGGGTGGATTGTACTATTAGAGGGGGTGGATTGTACTATTAGAGGGGGTGGATTGTACATTAGAGGGGTGGATTGTACTATTAGAGGGGGTGGATTGTACATTAGAGGGGTGGATTGTACTATTAGAGGGGGTGGATTGTACTATTAGAGGGGGTGGATTGTACTATTAGAGGGGTTGGATTGTACTATTAGAGGGGGTGGATTGTACTATTAGAGGGGTTGGATTGTAGTATTAGAGGGGGTGGATTGTACTATTAGAGGGGTTGGATTGTAGTATTAGAGGGGTTGGATTGTAGTATTAGAGGGGTTGGATTGTAGTATTAGAGGGGTTGGATTGTAGTATTAGAGGGGGTGGATTGTACTATTAGAGGGGGTGGATTGTACTATTAGAGGGGTTGGATTGTAGTATTAGAGGGGGTGGATTGTACTATCAGAGGGGGTGGATTGTAGTATTAGAGGGGGTGGATTGTACTATCAGAGGGGGTGGATTTTACTATTAGAGGGGGTGGATTGTACTATCAGAGGGGGTGGATTGTACTATTAGAGGGGGTGGATTGTACATTAGAGGGGTGGATTGTACTATTAGAGGGGGTGGATTGTACTATTAGTTGGGGTGGATTGTACTATTAGGGGTCAGATTGCACTGTTAGGGGTCAGATTGCACTATTAGGGGTCAGATTGTACTGTTAGGGAATTGGATATACTAGCTGTACTATTGTGGCACTCAGAAGGGTTTGATGAAGTCTAAAAATAAACACTGAAACTGATATGATAATAAATAAAGCATGTGCTCACCTAGCAGTATAATAGGGCGACTCCTCATACACAGTGGCCGCATCCTGAGCCAACGCTTTCAATATGTGAGCACCCCTAGTCTCAACATAGAAATGAATCAGTCCATCTGCTACTAGATCTGACACATTGTTAAATCGTTTCTCTCCAACCCAATGCTCGCCAACATCGGAGTCATAGTACAAATGAAAATGTTTATTCTCTTCATCAAATCTGATTGAGAGGGTGTACTGTCCAGGATTCCGGCTAGAATCGCGTATTAAAAATGCACCTTGGCCAGCTTTAGCTAATAGCTGTTCAGTTTCGGCTCTGTCAATTGGTCCATGATACTCTGGGCCATACTGAGCTGGTGGATTTGGGGGCTGATGCACTGCCAGCACTGGTAAAGGATTTGGTGCAGCCTGTTGAAGCTGGTACAACTCCGACTTCCAGACTATGACTACGCTGCTAGAGTCCTCAGACTCAGTTGCAGGATCTGCTATGGTAGTAGACATATTTTTGTTGAATGCTGTTAGACTTTTGAAGTATTATTCTGCAGAAGTTTATAAAACAAGAAACTGATATTAGGAAAATCTGAGTCTGTAATGATAGCTATAAGATATGCAAATATAATTATCCAAAACTTTTCTCATTATATAAATTTCTATAGTTTCAAATGTGAAGAATATTCTCAATAGATTAATTATCCATGGGCAAATGTTGGCCAATTTAGCCAACATGATTAGTTATTAAATTTTGACAGATTTAGTAAGTTAGAAATTTTTTATGACAATACTTTTTATTACTTTTGACAAAATATAATAAGGAACTAAAGAAATTATTATGCTTTTGTTTGCATTTTATTCAATGTCATAGGCCTAATAATATATCATATATACTGTATTATTCATATTGTATCAATTGTTTATTTTAATCTATAATTTTTTAAGGTTTGCTAGTCATAATGTATAATCTAATACACATAGTGCCCAATATTGATACTTGATAAGCCTCATTTTTCCTAGCACTGTCTATGTGCCTAACTATGCTTGTCAAATTAATTAGGGAAAATGACAGTAAATCAAATTGTGTATAACACATTGTACAAGGGCTGTCCCAAAAGTAGTTATACTTTTCACTATCTCTTTTGCTGCTGATCCAAATAACATCATTTTGCACAGATTTATAGCAGCAACTCTCTCCTTTATATTATCTGTAACATCATTAAAAACAGACAATGGAAACAAAGATTATAAACTAAAATGTAGCAGGACCTCAACCATAGACTTACAGTAATTCGACAAGCTAGCAGAAAGTAGCAAAAGTACTTTTGATTGAATGCACTCAGACATTTTTAGGCTGCTGTGACAAAAAGATATCAATGGAAAAACTTGGAGAAGCATATAGCTTTTAAAGCAATAGAATATTTCAAACTAGGCTTCAGCTTTATTGATTTTGTTCCATCTTTTTGCTCTACTAAATTCTTGGATGTGCATTCAAGTGTTGCTCAGAGGAGTATTATATATACCCTTTGGGGGATAGGGCACAGTTAAGCCAAGATTCATGCTCAACTTTTGTTGGCTCATAGGTCTTAGCAGTCATTTACTGCAGTCATTTTGCAGCATTCACTGTAGACAGTTACCAATTTGTCAGCTACCACTTCGAAATTTTGTTAACTCGTTGACTTACTAAAAGTCTATAATTAAGTCCTGCTATATTTTAGTTGATAACTTTTGTTTCTATTGTCTGCTTTTAATGATGTTAAAGTTAATATGAACAGAGTTGCCACTATAAATCTGTGCAAAATGATGTCATTTGGATTAGCAGAACAAGAGATATAGTAAAAAGTAGCACTACTATTATGATAGCCCTTGTACTTGGCTCTGTGCAGTGTCAAAACCTTACATATGCTACATAAAGATCAAGAGAGTTATTGTCTTTGCTACTTGCCTATTGCTACTTAACTATATCTCTACTTAACCTAGCAATAGGCATTATACCTACATTTTCAATTCATTCTTATATGGCTATCATAGTTATTTGGCTATTTGATTTATAATGTATAATTTATTAGTTTTTAGACTTTAGAATTTTAGAATTTATTAGAAATACTGCAAAAAAAGATTGAGGTTTTTATTCATTTTTAATTGAAGAAAGCATTTAAAAAGGTATATTATCAAGAAATATAATATATAACATAGTCACATGAGCTTGCCAAAACTTATAAAGTCATCCTTTTCTACTTTACTTGATTGATTCATATTTGATATTTGGTTTATAACATACTATTGTAAATTCAAATATTAAATAATTTTGTATTTTGCAGAAGCCTATAGAATACTGTTAGAGAATTTTTATAAAGCTAGCACCACCTGTATAAAGCTAGGTTTGGACAAAATTTATAGCCACTTGCCATAAGAAGTCAAATGTTTCAAAGGCCTTCATAAGTAGGATCACTATAATGCATGAGACTATACTATGCTCCCTTCCTGATTCTTATCAATGAAATTGTCAATGCTATATCACTATTGCAGATACCATGCTAGAAAGCAAGCTGCTCAAGAAGCAAGTCAATAAAAGTGTGCAAGGCTACCTAGGAGATGATTTAGGTACTTTAGACAATACAAAATGATTTGACAACTAAAGAAGACCAAAGCAATACTAAAGAGGCTCTGACTAAAGAATTGGAGCAAAGCAAAGACAGCAGCCCAGCAGATACAAAGACCAATTTTAGCTTTACTAGCATGTGAATATGCTATGGCATTTAGTCATTGCCTAACTTTTATCTTGCTTAGTTGTTACTTTCCTTTGCTTAAGTAGGAGCTTGTGGCACTAGGGGGAGGGGCACATGCTTCCTCCCAAAATCCCCCCCTAGAATTTTTCAGTTGGATATTTGAATGTTTAGTAATACTTAACATTCCCAAGCAGAATTTTTATTCAGCACAGTGGTCTTCAGGGTATATCATTTTAATGTACCATAAAAAAGTAAAAACCATTTAAAACTTAAAATTGTGAAATTTAATGATAAATTCTAGATTAAATAAACATGAATTTGTGCGCTGTCCCCCCCACTGTCTATTACATAAGTATAGAATAAACTTGAAATTGCCTGGTTACATTGGCAATCTTTTTAACATTATTACCACTATGTAACCATGATTTTGCAACAAATAAAAAAAATTTTAATAGTCTATATAGCTATCACAAAAAAACATCTTTTGTATCCTTTTATTACTTTTAAAAAGAGTAAAGGTCTCTAAGAAATAAAATTATGCTTAATATATGTTTATACCAATTTTAACAATAGAGGAAAGAGCCCCTGAGCCCCCTACCCTGGCCCTTGGGGTTTTTTTAAGCCATGTGGGACTGCTGTGGCCCAGCTACTCTGCCTAAAATTTACAAGCTCAATTTTTATTCAGTTTTATTTTCCCCCTTTTAAAGTAGCCACAGTTGTCTTTAAATTGCTTTTGTTCTAAGCTCATTGGAATATATTCAACCTATCATAGGGGCATGCTCCACCTTGGTTTGTCTCCCTTGCTAGTGTCATGCATTTTCATGCAGTCATGCAGTTTGAAACCTTAGACTTAGTGTAAGCTTTTAAATATAAAGTTAATCGGCTTAAATATCTCTTTGAAGTTTAAATAGCTTTTGCTTTCAATAAAAGAGACCTAGGTTAGGGGTTTGAGTCAATATTAATTGTAATTTTAACATGCTATAAGTATAAGTCAACTTTTTTCAATGTCATTGAAAATCTTGTAATGTAAGATTGTTTCTATAATTATTGATAGACATTAGTAATGCATCTTATCCTTTTTATCTTCTAATGTCATATTATAAGTTATAATAGCCTTTAAAATCTTAAAGAACTTAGCTTTGATTCTCAAAAACCTTTGTTTTTATACATATGAATATGATATGCCTAGTAATGTTTTGATGATCTTAGATTAATTTTTGTTTAAAACTACTCAAAATTTTAGTATAAATAGATGCGATCTGAGCCAAGGAGAGAGCAACTGGCTCCAGAGCAGTTCCTAAGAAAGAAGTAATAAGTGAGCATACTAAGAAAGGAGTGTTCCAGGCAAATATAAGTGAAGCTATTTTCTGAGATTATTCATTTGTAAAAGTAAGAGTGAAGTAGACTGAAGCATATACAGTATATACTACTGAGAAGTGGAAGTAGTAAGAGAATACAAAGTAGATCCTAAATTGATACATATAAGAATAACTGGAGGCTGTGACCCTCTGATCTTGGTAATGCCTAGGATTGGAAGTACATGCAGTACATATACCAGTAGACCAATATACCACTCAGGCCAAATTATTAGTAGAATGCAACCAGAACAATATACTCAGACAAATTCTCAAATATATACTCAGACAACTACTCAGATATATACTCAGACTAATTCTAAGAAACATTTCTCAGACTTATTCTAAGATTAATAAACTTATAATTTATTAATAGAATAGTCTTGGTGGCAGCTATCAACATTAGAACAATTTATAAAGACAGAAGTCAAGCCCTGTAACAACTTAGTGACAGAGATGGAATCATTTGTAAAGACAGAAGTATAACCCCTGTTACACTATAAAATGATCTTATATTATATACCTATATTCAAAATCTTATTTTAGAATT
Source organism: Macrostomum lignano (assembly GCA_002269645.1). NCBI lineage: Eukaryota > Metazoa > Platyhelminthes > Macrostomidae > Macrostomum > Macrostomum lignano. The sequence continues at coordinate 84,562 of NIVC01000409.1, read as the reverse complement.
AAATAAATATATTTTTTTTATTTTCTTTGCTTTGCAGATAATTTATTAAATTAGTTTATCAACTGATAGCTTGACCATAAAGTAACTATTTAACTGATGACATTCCTAGGTATTTTAATTTAGATAGCAATTACAATAGGCCTATGTTTCCTGATCTGATATACTAATAAAATAGTTTTTGGTATATTTAGTAATGATTAATTACCTATTTTCATTTTAAACAAAAGAACAAGAGATAAATTATTTTTTTGCTATTATGCTAGTTTGTTAGATGACTAAGGAACAACAAGTTATAAGCTGTGGTCATCTAGGGCAAGGCATTTGGAGGACAACAAACTAGTTAGAGATATCATGGAAGAATAATATGCCTTTTTATTTTTCCCTACCCTTTTCTATCTACCTGTTACTCCTATTTGCATTTCCTATTTTATCTCAAATATTTGCTTTTACTTTGTTCATTTTGTTCTAACCTTGCTTGACTTCTTCTATCATGCTAACACAAAAACTCATGGTCATTGATTTATTTGTTTTTGATTTAAGCCTACCTTATCGCCCTTTTTGCTTTATATAACTGCTAACAAATTTACCATTTTTTAAAAAGTGAATAAAAAAATAAGTAAATAAGTTATGAAAATAAAAAAGTTTCTATAATCTAGACTATTTTCTAGTCTTTAAGAGAAAAAGATAAGTGGAGACATTGCTTAAGAATTCCATTCCATAAAATGTATTAGTAACATTTTGTCTTACCTGGTATTTAGTTAGTTAAAATCATAATGCAATAAAAAAATAGACAGTACTATAAGATGAAAATAAGCTTTTATTTCTATTACTTACTAATATATTGTTTCAAAATATACATGAAACATAATAACTATTCATTACATAAATATCATTAAAACCTTTAGGATACGTCACATTTGGGATATTATATTACTATAAATAAAATAGGATACATAATGAGGACACAATAAGATATAAAAGTATTGCTTGAAATTTACATTAATTTTTTCATACATGTGCAATAGTTGACCAAGTCGGCCAATCCGGCCGACCAATTTGGTAGCAAACCAAGGTAAGTTGCAAAAATGCTTACCCAAATAAATATCTAAGTAGTACTAAGTAGATAATGAGGCATTTTTCCTTCATAAGACAGTCATAGTTACTCTTGGTATTTACTCAGTTGCATTAATTTTGCTTTAGGATTTCTTTTATATATAAGTTGCATTTTTAGCCAAAAACTGTCACATTTTTTGTTAAAACTAAGTTGCATGGCCAACCAAATTTTAGAGGTTGCACATGTATGCCTAATTTTAATCCTAATTAATAGCTTAAAAGAACCATCATGCCTGTTGCCTCTATGCCAGGGGTTGGCAAACTGCGGCCCGCGGGCCAGATCTGGCCCGCGACATCTTCAAGTCCGGCCCGCAGCACTCTTACTATCTAACAGTGTAAAAGTGGCCCGCGAACCAATTTTGTGTTAAAACATTTAACTTACAAGCAAAATTAGCTTTCACCTCGGCATTCCTGTCACAATCCTGTGTCAATTTCAATTGCGGTGTTGTTGATTGTATTTGTTCTATCATATAAAATTGTTGGCTATCCTATAGAATTGTTTGTTAAATTATTTTTTTGTTTCAATTCGATTCCTGTTTATTTTTAGAGTCCAAAAATATGAAACAAGTTAACAATCTAACAGTTTACATGTACTGGCAGCTAAATTGTTTGCTATAGTCAATTGCCATATCACGACACGAGGGTATTACTTTAACGTTGGTTAAGAGTGTTACTGGGTAATTTTATCTAGGACACATCTCTCTACAATACACTTGTATTTGAATTTGTGCGCTGATATCAGGAATTCTTAAAATAGTATCAGTTTTGCATGCACAAAGCATTAATATGCATGTCTATGGTCAAAAGGCGGGGCTGGGGGACTTTTAAAGGGAGATGCATTTGAGATTGAAAAATTAGCTGCCAAGCTGCCAATACACCTTTTCACGTCTAATTTTGAACAAAGTCCAGTTCTAAAAAACTAGCGGAAATTCAATTCAGACAACTGTTGGATCATTCACTTGTTTTATTTTTTACTTTAAAATTAGAAAGGAATTGAAAATAAGCAAAAAATAATTAAACGAACGATTCTATAGGATACCAAATTGTCATTTATAGCCTCAATTTGTTGCGCATTTTTTCTGGCCCACCACCTCAGCCAGTCATCCAATCCGGCCCGCACTGAAAAAAGTTTGCTGACCCCTGCTCTATGCCCTATGTCTATTGGCTATTGTCTGATCTAAAATATTAGGCTTTGCCACCCCTAGCTATAACAAATAAAACTAGTCCTATAACTGATATAAATTATGATTACTAAATGGAAGTTAAAATACTTTTGTTTATAAAAACTTTTTTCTTTGCAAGAAGCTTTTGTTTTGTGGCTTTAAAGTTGAACTAGCTAAAAATGCTGCTGTTTTACTTATGTGTAAAGATCTTTCCAGAGTCCAGTATGATATATAGAAGCAATTCATGAATGCATATAAAAAATAATATATAAAGGCCTATATGAATGATTAAGATGACTATAAAACATTTTGGCAAAATAATATTTCAGCAAATCACAAAAGTTATATTTTAGCAAAGTATGAATACTATACTATAACACATATAGAAGAATGACTGCTCAACTACAATATTTTTACAACCCTTTCAGAGACCCTTTAACATTTCTTAACAGTAATGTCCAGTTTCAATGTGCCTGCAAGTCTGCAACATTGGATAAGAATGTCTATATTGATATCTGACCAGAAAATTCTGGGACATTGAAGCAAGATGCTTGGAGAGACCATAGTATGAATTCCCTAGGACAGTTATTTGTTATCTGGGTAGCTTGGGCCCTTACTTGGGCCCTATGCCTATGCCGCCTATCCCATAGTTGGGAAGGTGGCATAGTGTGCGCCGGAACTATTTTGATGGCTTTTGAGCACTGTGCGCCATGCGCCCTGAAGAAAAGATTTTGTGCACCGCAGCGCGCCATGATAAGGTAAGTCTAAGGTAAGGTAAGGTAAGGTAAGGTAAAAGTGGCATTACATAAGTCATACACAATGGATGAGTAATACTCATTAGTCAATGTCCAAATCGCTGGATTCTTCACTGGCATTGGAGCTGTCATCAGAACAGGCATCATTGTAGTGTGCGCCGCCAGAGCATTTCCAATTTTTCCTTGTACGCCGTGTATGCCAAAAAAGGGCCAATTTGCGCTGGGAAATTCACTAAAAACTGCCACCTTCCCAGCTATGGCGCCTATCTAGTTTTGGTTCTGGCAAGTAGTCAGTTAGTATTGTAAATAGAAATAGAAAATGGCCTAGAATAAATATGTGGACATCCATATTTTTATATAAAGTTAATTTAAATTTAAATTTGATATATCATATATGGCCAGCAATAGGCCTAGCTAGTATAAATCTAGAATTAGTAATTCTTTTTTTAACAAAAAATCCTGGACCTATTTTTATTTTTTGAAAGCCAATTGTTTTAAGGGCCTATCTGGGCTAAAATCCAATATACAAGCTCTTTTCATATATGATTTTCAATCAGGAACACCCAGTGGCGCAACCAAGGGGGGCGGTCGCCCCCCCCCTTAGGTCGCTTTAGGCGGAGACTCAAAAATCAAAAGGGGGACCAAGCAAATTTTTGCCAAAAACAGAGCCACCCCTCCGCCCCCACCCCCCTCCCGGGACTTTACTCTCCAGAATCTGCCCTCCCCCTCAAAAAATTTCTGGTTGTGCTACTGAAATGGGAACCCTCTACCACCGTTTCATGCAATTAATGTCAGCCCACAAAAATTTAGTAGTAGTAGTAGTAGTAGGAAGTTGGCTCAGGCAAGAAGCCTGTTTGGCCAGTATATTTCTGTGTATTTAAGTTATTTTAGCATTAGTTGTTTAATTACGATTAAGTTCAAAAGGTTAAATTTGTTCAAAAGGTTAAATTTTTACACGAGTTACGATGCGAGTTACGATATTTGTAAAATTATTAAGGTATTTGAAAGAGCGTTTTTTGTAAAAAGATGTAGTATTTAAGATGTGTAAGATGTGTAGAGTGTGAATTTTAAAAGATGTGTAGAATTTTTATCTTGGTGAATCTATGTCAAACTTGCGCGATAATTTCACAGAAGCTCTCTTGGTAAAACAAACGGCATATTTTAAGAAATAGCTGTGCTACAGACAGTAATTGTCATACCAACGCATTTATTGGTTTAATGCTATTCCCAAAAATAGCTAATTATTTAAAGGCAAATACTTAATGTTTCTGCAATCAAGAAACGAGTTTTGAAATTACCGGAAAATTCAGAAAATATTTTAGAGGAACTTGTGCATCATATTTTTAACATTGTTCTAAAAAGCTTTTTACAATTACAATTTTACTCGTATAGCCACCCGCATAGCAAAATTACGTATCCAATACCAAATAAATATATTAAAATATATGGAATATTGGAATATATTGGAAAGTGGAATAAATAATAAATAAAATTACAAGCATTATCTGTTCACCATTTTTGTAGAAACGAGCTTCTTAAGAGGATCATAAAAATTGGATACGTATCAAGGACGTTCCTGCAACCAAAAAAGTTACGCATCGGAGACGTTCCACATTCTATTTGGATACGTAATTTTGCTATGCGGGCCAGCAACTTTGGGCCCTTAGGCGTTTCAGCAGCTTGCACCTGCTAAATAGAAACTACTATAATCTGTATGCACATGCATCATCTTCAAAACTCGATTTACGCCACAAAACCCATTATCCTAAAGTCCGGCCTTAACCATTGCCAGCTAGCTGTGCTGACTCGCCTACGTTGAAGCTGACGGGTCTGCGAAGTTTGCCTGCCGGCCCGTTTGCCTGCCAACGTTTGCCAGCCGACGTTTGCCTGCTGGACGTTTGCCAGCCGACGTTTGCCTGCTGGACGTTTGCCAGCCGACGTTTGCCTGCGGGACGTTGGCCAGCCGGACATTTGCAGCAGGCGGCTATTTTGGTTAAAGAAGTTGCCCTCTAGGCTTACATGTACTTGCGTTTGAAAACTGTGGATATAGCACTAATCTAATTCCAGCTCGCTCCCTACTACTACTGTTACATGTAAATATACTAGTTTACTAAAAAACTAATGTTTAGCCTTATTGAAGTTATTGCTCTTGTCTGCCTAAATATAAAGGTAAAAATACAAAATAGGAGTTTCCATCGTCACAGTTGGTGTTTATGTATGCCATATGGAATGGCCATTTCCATCAGTGTGGCCAAACAAGCTAAGTGTTTACAAGCTAAATGGGAAAAGACTGAGACATCCATAATGGTATTGGCTTAATTAGTCTCGCCTATACTTAACTCAAAAGCCAAGCAAACGTCCCGCAGGCAAACGTCGGCTGGCAAACGTCGGCTGGCAACGTCGGCTGGCAAACATCGGCTGGCAAACCTCGGCTGGAAAACTTCGGCTGGCAAACGTCGGCTGGCAAAACGTCCCGCAAGCTGCAAACGTCGGCTGGCAAACATCTGCTGGCAAACATCTGCTGGCAAACATCGGCTGGCAAACGTCTCGCAGGCAAACGTCGGCTGGCAAACGTCGGCTGGCAACGTCGGCTGGCAAACGTCGGCTGGCAAACCTCGGCTGGAAAACTTCGGCTGGCAAACGTCGGCTGGCAAAACGTCCCGCAAGCTGCAAACGTCGGCTGGCAAACATCGGCTGGCGAACATCGGCTGGCAAACGTCTCGCAGGCAAACGTCGGCCGGCTGGCAAACGTCCTGCAGGCAAACGTCGGCTGGCAAATATCGGCTGGCAAACATCGGCTGGCAAACTTCGGCTGGCAAAAATCGGCTGGCAAACGTCTCGCAGGCAAACGTCCATCGCTACAGGCATACATCGCTATCCCTAAAAAAGTAAATCCTTCATTCTCTTAAAAGTCCCTTTTTTTAATTCACTTATCAAGCAAAGCGCCAATGCAGAATTAGAAGAATATCAAGACTGACATCTCGACTTCCCTAAAAGAGTAGAAGCTGATCACCAGCCATGCCCCACAGCCCCCCCCTCTCCGCAGCACCCTATCGAGCACCAACACGAAAAGGTGCGTGTCGCGTCGCATCCCCGAGGTCGGGTTGAACAGGTCGGACAGTACGTCTGGTGTCATCACGGTGGCAAGGGTCTAGCTTCTGGTGTAGAAAAGATCGGTGCGAAGACATCGCGTACGACTTTGACAATTACTTGACTTAGCTGCAGGGGACATCGTCCGTCAAATACAGCGAGTAGGCCGTGACTGCCCATTTCGCTAGCCCCTGGCGACCAATGCCTTCCGTCGAAGTGATGTCGATCTGCAGCGATGGTCCGATCCTCACCGGCGGGGGGAAATAAACTGTGATAGGGCTCCTTGGACTACTAGTATACGTAATAATGTTAAAAGTACTAATGAGAGCTAGGATTACTAATGCGTGCAAATTTATTCACTGAAGTTCATGCACAAGCGCAGATTATTATTGTACGGGAATTGCGCGACGTTATGCCAATTATTTGTTTTAATGCACTGAACTTTCGGTATAAATACCGCGCGCACCAATTTGAAGTCCCCCCCCTGCCTTGCCCACCGCTTGATATTAGCTCTTTTGCCGTATCAGCCTGGTCTTAGTTAATAGTGGCTTGTGTAAGCCAGGCCTGGAATCTGGAATCCTAGAGAGACAGATAGCCCAGCGGAGATCTGGAATCCTAGAGAGACAGATAGCCCAGCGGAGATCTGGAATCCTAGAGAGACAGATAGCCCAGCGGAGATCTGGAATCCTAGAGAGACAGATAGCCCAGCGGAGATCTGGAATCCTAGAGAGACAGATAGCCCAGCGGAGATCTGGAATCCTAGAGAGACAGATAGCCCAGCGGAGATCTGGAATCCTAGAGAGACAGATAGCCCAGCGGAGATCTGGAATCCTAGAGAGACAGATAGCCCAGCGGAGATCTGGAATCCTAGAGAGACAGATAGCCCAGCGGAGATCTGGAATCCTAGAGAGACAGATAGCCCAGGGGAATTCTGGGACGGGCGGGATGATAAGCCCAATTCCGCATAGTACCAGATCGCGGGACCAGGATTTATTACTCACTAGTAATAAGACTGGAGCCGGACTTAACAAATAATTTAACCATTAACAGTGTCAAGTTATTTAATTTTACACGGCCTATTTCATTTGGTAGCATTGATGGGTTTCGACCTTGGGGCTCCTTGTTAGGGAAGCCTTCGGGCCTCATGCTCAGAAATAAATCAATTAGAGACCTGGCCCCCCACTCCTGTCAGATGGTCAGCCCCATGGTAGCTTGATCGTGTGGCGAGCAGTCTAGGTCCTATAGCTAAGAGAGGGACAGCGAGAGACAAGCAGGGAGAATTTAGAAGGTAGAAATTAGTTAATCCGCAGATCAACTAACTTGCTGCCACCAGCCCGTGCGCCCTGGCTCACCACACCGGGACTCTCGAAATCGGGCTTCCGACTAGAAGGGGCTTTGCACTTACCTGCCAACTAGTGTCTTATTGCTGTCAATCTCGAAGTCATAGCCGATGATAAGGGACACTGCTAGGACTAGATCGAATTGGCCATGCAGGTACAGAGGGGACTTGTGCAGGGGATTCTTGCGGTGGCGAGTCTATGGGGTAGCTGCATGTACTATTACATTGCTAAATACGAAGATATGTACTTTTGGCCTTCAACGCGCCAACTAGCCTCTCATAGCGCTGATGATAGACTAACTCGAACTTCAGAGACCGCATGATTCATTTACCCGAGCCGCTTGGCTACCCTAGAGTGCACAAAGTACATCTCTGGCGCCGATTCTGCACTTCTGGCAGTTTTGCTCACTGATTTGATAGATTGGTCGACTGAGAACTGCCTTGCCATTGGTCCACTGTGACCGGCGCCTACTAGCTTAGCTACTCATCTGAGCCATCGGCGAACAAAGAAATAAAACCGATAAAAATAACTGTTAGATTTAACCTTCTCCTTAGTTCACTTCACACTTCAGATTGAATTGGAGTCTTAGACTACTAGCAGTATTATTGAATGATTTCTGCCTCAGCGACAGCACTACTGAACAAAATGAGCAAAAGTGTGCGCCTAATTCAGCTACTGCAACAGGGGACAGAAAAGGGATCACCCAATCAAGCAAGTCTAGGTAGCCTCTCACCCAACCAATCAGAAACTCAACAGCCGGAGACCAGGTAATCCACAGTGACCGAATCGGCTCGATGCTCTGCAGCTGTAGACTCGGGATGATGCTGTCACAATATTCGCTGTTAGCTAGCAGGTGATGCTCTTAACTTGATGTTCGCTGCTGATGACCGGGGGACTCGTCCTTGATGATGATGGGGGAAGGTCGCAATCCGGGGATCAAGAAACGACGGTCAGTTCCGGGCCGGTGGAGTAGGAACCAGGCCAGAGTCGGAACAGGAACCGGGGGAGGAATGGTCCGAGCGGGCCAAAAACTCCGGTTTAAATAGCCGCCAACTGGACCGCAGTTTGTTATAATGGAACACGTCGATTCTGATTGGCTGAGCCGTTTTGTTAAAATGAGCGCCGAATTTTCTGATTGGCTAAGCTTGTTGCTACCCAGAATCACGTGACCGGGAGATCCTATCAGTTCCCACAGGGTCGTAAAAAGATGACAGGTGCGGCCATAAATCAATCAAAATCGCAACAAAATGATTTATGACCTTTCGCGTAGGATTGACAGAAATTAATGAAAAAATACACATTAGAAAGCTCTTATTAAATAGAAAGTGAAGATAATGAAGAGAAATCGCTAATCGCTAATCCCAAAGTACTTTTAGGGGTAAAACGCATAGCTGTCAAAGCTGTCACACGCTTGAGTGAACACGAACAATAGGCTCTGACCTCATAAATCTTGATGGCCTGTCAAAATGATGAGAAAAAAGCTACCGCCCGCATCCTCTCAGACCATCTGGCGCCCGCCTCAACACTGAGTGAGGCGCAGGTGGCTGTCAGATCAGCTTCGAAAGCGATGATTTATGACCCAAAAAGCTGCGCCTATGTTATTATGACTACTAGTATGACCAAACATTATATCTAGTATAGATTCTATGAAAATTCGCAGAAAAAGGATAAAAATGCCCATTGCCCACTGTTAGTAGGCAATTAAATTTAGAGCCCATGTGCTAGCGCGGGATTTGGGAAAAAGTGCGTCCTCATCAGCATCGAGTGTAGGATTAAAGCTAACCAAGTTAAGAAAAGTTTACATCCATTACAATTGGTATAGCAACGGTGGGATTCAGCAAATAATTCACGCGAAGCTTAATTAATTTTAGATCCGTTAAAAAATCAGCTCGTCGTCCCATGTTTTTGAGCTGCGAGCTACGGTTTGCTTTCGGGCCTGCAAACGTCGGAGAGAACCAGGTTTGGCCCGAGGTGAGTGAGCCGGCCCTGGTGAAAATTTTCACTGCCTGAGCGACTGCCTGAGCGACAGAAGGGGCACCGCTCCTCAGGTACTTGGCCCTGAAAGAAGCGGTGGCAAGAGAAGCAGCTATGCCCGGAGAGGGCCATGCTAACTGCTCTGAGGTCTCTGCGGTTGAGTCTGAGGAGGGTTCTGCTGTGTTGAGAAAGTCAGACTGATTTTGGGGTGCACACGAACTTAAAACCCCTTTGGCCTTCCGACTGGTATATTTATACTTTACCTGCGACAGTTCAATATCACTGTCGAAGAGAAGCAGCTATGCCCGGAGAGGGCCATGCTAACTGCTCTGAGGTCTCTGCGGTTGAGTCTGAGGAGGGTTCTGCTGTGTTGAGAAAGTCAGACTGATTTTGGGGTGCACACGAACTTAAAACCCCTTTGGCCTTCCGACTGGTATATTTATACTTTACCTGCGACAGTTCAATATCACCATAGAGATGTACATATCTGCAAACCAACTATACCACATTCACTCTTCCTCACGAATGAGTTGCCTCTTGACGAAGAAGAATTCGAAAATCAATTACATATTCATGAACAATAAAACAGACAGGAACAGTAGGATTAAAATATTTTTGACAGAGTTTTGACATCACCGGTAAATCCCAATCGCTCAGAGTTTGCTCCGCGGGTCTCGCCGGGGCGTCCCCGGTGGTAGCAGATGGTATGGCCGAAGACTGTTTCATCCACAGCCGGTAGTAGGTTGCTTTAGCTAGAAGCCCAAACCCCAAACCGAGCGGCAGGTCCCTAAAAAGCAAAATATCACCCTGGGGGATTTTCTAGGTAGTCTAGGCACATGGCATCACTTGGCTGTTAGGCACCGTTATTCAAGGAGAGTTCAAAGCCACTTCGTGCTCGTATCATGCCCGTGATTTTTAATAAAGGCAGGAGCTGTGTGCACCCTGGAGCACTTTAAGCGACATTGTCACACAACCGGCGAGAGGAACTACTGGAGCCGTTATCATTTCATTGTTTCTCTGAAGGTAAGAAAAAGCTATTTCTAAAGCAATAACTTGCCCCAAAGATTGCCCAGGAAAATGATTGATTTATCAGAGTCTAGCCAATGCATCAACCAATACCTTTATTGGGCCATTGCAGTTTCACGCAGTCGTCCAATCATGCGTCGACCCGTCGTCTTTTTCCTGATTCTTCCTGTCACAGCAGTTTTGGTTGGTCCCGCAGCCAATCGCTTTGACAAGAAAGAGTTTTCATAAGTCAATGAATAATGAAGATTGCTTGTCGGCTGGATTTCCACAGCTATCCGAGACAATAGCAGTTGCCCAAATCCAGCCTCCAGCATGTATTGCCAAACTGTTGAGCACTTTCTACCCCTGCTGCTGCTGCTGCTGACTGCCAGTCCACCAGCGGCTGGCTTTACCTTCGAAATCGTGGGATCCGAGAGCTCATCAGCCCCTGCCAGCATGAAGTGTGTGGCTGGCAGAAGCACCTTGGACTGCTCGGTGAAGTGTGTTCAAACACCCGGCTGCATCGGATTCTCCTGGCTGCAGAGTCTGTGCCAGCTGTTCGACTTGAGCGCCTTCGCTGGCACCTGGCTGAGCTCGCCACCCTGCGAGGTGTTCAAGCTGATAGAAGAGCCGGCAGCTGCTGCCAGTAAGGAACGAAACGTCACATGCGCGTACAGTTTTATTTTAGTCTGGTAAACCTTGAAGCTCATTCACAACTCTGGCTACTCGTTCCCGCAGGTTCTTCGCCCGCCAACATAAAAAAGTTGAACATTTCCAGCTGCCAGCACAGCAATACCTACGCTAGCTATTACTGCACAATCTCTATGGACGGCAACAGGGACCAGACCGTCTACAGCGCCACTGTCCAAGGCATCGGCGAATGGTGGGAGGCGCGGCTGGCCGCTCCAGCTTTCGTGGCCTACCTCACCATCTACAACCGGCTCACGCTTTCCGATTGGCTCAACAAGTTCAACCTGCTGGTTGATGGCGTTGAGTGCAACCGAGTGGACCTGACAGAGTCGTTCTCCATCGCCAACTTCACCTGCAATGCTTTCGGCAGCGCTGTCCGAGTTGTCAACCAGCTGAGCAATCATCTCGTTATCTGCGAAGTTGAGATCTACGGTTACTGAGACGTCAAGCTCGTGTCAAATAAATAACGGATCTACTTTATCCCGAAGCTGCAAAGTCTTATTTATCCAACTATAAAACTGACATAAATTAGATTTTCACTCTTAAACAACTCTTTGAGGATAAATTTGAAATTTTGGACTTGTAGAAACTCCTAATTAAGTAGAAATTGCTAGCGACTCAGAAAAAATAAACGAGCTGGTAATACCTTTTTTGTTGAACCGCATCAAATCAATCAGTTTTGAGTAATTAATGCTGTGTTGTAAACCCACCGCCGAGCCACAAAGACTCCACGGCTACTGCTACCCAGAACTGGCTCTCCAGTTTCCAGTAAAAATTGGAAATCTATTCACGACAACAAAAAAAGTTTCCCGAGTCGGGAAATTTCCGTCTCTTGCCTGGTCGGGTCCCTGTTGCTAGAGCCTAACTTTTGAGGAAAGAATCACAATGAAGCGCAGAAAAAATGAATTGAAGTAATATATTGCAGAGGCCCGGCCTCAAATATGTCAGAATTTTCTATAAGCCCCTAAGACGGGAGATTTTTTGGGTCTGCTTTTGTTTGAGTCCACAGCAACTTAGTTGCTTTTAGAGCTATTAGCTCGGCGAGACTGGGGTCCTAGTCATGAGCAGCCTTCCCCTAACCAGTTCTGACCTGGGAGCTCCCCATCCTTTGGTTGCCTGTGCCTTCTGTCTCCGTCTCCCGTATTGTTGCTCCATCTGCTCCTTGCTCTCGACATTCATTTGTATTTTTCCCTCACATGACCAGATCAGGCTTGTCCTGTTTGCAAGTGCAATAAAACATGTTTACAGCACTTCCTCGGTCGTGTGCATTATTTACATGTCTGTGCCAAGGACCTAAGTATCGTTTCTTCAGTGGTTCTTTGTCTAGAGCATGTTACTCAGCGCGAGTTGAATTGACGCCAGTTTCTATGGTAAGAATGAAACAAGCTCACGACTTCTTGCTTCTGGCTCAATTGAATCCAAAAAACACCAGGTGTGTCAACTCTAGCATGTCGGTTTCGCGTGAAGATTGTTCCACACTCGACTGACTTAAGTTTTGTCTCTGCTCTGGCTGGATGGAGCTGCTCTCTCATCACAAAGTAGCTAAAGCTCCAAAGCTTCTTCATTTCAAACAGAACCTCAATCCTCCTAACTCGCTGTTCAGAGACTATAGCAGCGTTCTGCTTAACCACCTTGAGACCTTGAGAGGATCTGCTGACTACATGTAGCTACATATGGCAGATTATTAAGGTGACATGCTTCCATCCGTTTAATTTAGATGACATTTCATACCCTGTTTACGCGTCTTGCATAAGTTTGCTTAATTAAGGCTTCTAAAACTACTAACAGTAGCGAATCTGAGGCTTCAGCTGACTGCGGGATCTGTTTTGTCGGCTGTTCAACTTGACGGCTCCCTACAAATCTGATGACTGGGAGAGCGTGGAGCCGGAGTTTACACAAGACAGCTTGGTAAGGTTGCCAAAAGGTCGTACGCTAATATTTTGTATAAAGGTGCAAATCTGTCATAATTACTGGATGCAAACAAAGTCCAACGTTTGCAACCTTGGACGCGGCAACCATGCACGGGTCTAAGAGAGACAGGCACCCCACCCAGAGACAGGGGCGCCAACCAAGAGACAGGGGCGCCCACCAAGAGATAGGGGCGCCAACCAAGAGACAGGGGCGTCTATATACTAAGAGATACATGCATGGGGCGCCAAGAGACAGGGGGTGCCAATTCCAAGAGATCGAGGTAGTGTAGCTTTATAGGGCGCCCAGCAAGAGACAGCGATACTACATAACGCGTAGATTCTGCCGGGTTTTCAGAATTCTGACGCAAAAAACGCAAATTATACTACTATTCGAAAATGAAGTAAGTAGTATACAAAAACGCTATCCTAAGCGTGATATACGGTAATATGTAATTGTAATAATCCATGTGCTCATATTAATTCCATGTACATTAATCCCTATCTATCTCAAAATGTACATTAATCCCATGTACATTAATCCCTATCCCAAATGTCTATCCCCAATTCTATATGTACACTCATATTAATCTACAGTGTCATCCCCAGACGGTCTGAGCGCGCACCAAAATTACAACTCGAAACCCTACTACATGTACAATCTCATACAAATGAGTCAACACCCAAGTTTTACAAACCACGTTATATACATATTCCTATTTATATGTCAATTATTCAAAATCTACATGTAGCTGATTACACTACTACCTTTAGTAGAGTTACAAATCAAGATTCTATTGAAAAAGACTGTATTCATATAGTTTTCACATTGGAAAAGCGTATATTTTCATTTCAATAATTGAAAAAGAGAGCAAAAACAGTAAGGAGACAACAGCAAGTTGAGACTTAATTATAGCCTGTACTACCAAACCCTCCTGCACCGCGAATTGAGTGGCTGCCAGCGGCCTCCTCATCGCCATTCCCTCTAGTATATCCTCACCCCTCGAAGCCCCTATACTGAATGTTGAATCACCCTTTAACTCGGACCATAGTCAAATTCAACCCTGTTCGAAAACAGCCACCCCTCCGATGTTTACCAGACACAGCGCAGACCCCATAACAAATCGAGCTAAATTTTAACACTCGCCCCTGTTTTCTCTGTCCCCCCTTCTAAATGCCAAGGAATTTCGACCCTCTCTCCATTTTCAGTGTACAGACAGATCTTTCCACAGCACAGATCCTATATTAAACTTCAAAACCCCTCTCTTCTCCGATTACGTCATCCATGCCGCCCCAGTTAGCAAGATACCAACTTTTAATGCACACATCAACCCCGCGAGCAAATCCGAGTCAACCTCTACCTGCATTGACAAACCCCAACTGCATTTGTAAATGTACACAGCCTATGAATCAGTGTCTCCTCCGCATACAATTCCGAGACTGAATTCTATGTATGTTCAAATAAATACTTTGACACTATAACCCATGCGGTATACTAGAAGTAGTGAAGTCCACCCGCCCAAAAACGTGCTGCTATGCCAATTCTATCGCCTCCCCTACCTTCTCACTTCAAGCTTTCAGACTCGGTCTTTGAGACGGTCGGTTTAATCTGTTAGAAGCAGGAATGAATCATGCACTGACCTCTCCATACAAAGTAAAGTTGGAATTTCAGACAAAAAATTTGGTTATTTTAAAAGCTAAATGACTAGAAATGCACATTTTTTCATTAAAATGCAGCTTTTTACAGTTTTTTTTACGATTTTAACCTTAAAATGCAGACTTTGTTGATCAAAATCAGTAGTTTCATCACTAGAAACCATACTTTCAACAGCTAATTTGTCCAAATGTCGCTTTCAACTTGACCTTAGACTGCTTTTAAGCAGGAATGAACCCCACACAAACATCCACAAGCCAGCCCAAAATCATCCAAAGACATGGCTATTGAAGCCTAAATTGCTAGAAATGCGCATTTTTTTTCATAAGAAAATACAAATTTTCACAGTTTTTATGTATTTTTACGTTAAAATGCAGACTTTATTGATCAAAATCAGTAGTTTCATCACTAGAAACCATACTTTCAGCAACTAATTTGTCCAAATATCGCTTTCAACTTGACCTTAGACAGCTTTTAAGCAGGAATGAACCCCCCACGAACATACACAAGCTAGCCCAAAATCATCCAAAGACGGCTGTTGAAGACTAAATTGCTAGAAATGAGCATTTTTTCATAAGAAAACACAAATTTTCACAGTTTTTACGCATTTTTTCGTTAAAATGCAGACTTTATTGATCAAAATCAGTAATTCATCACTAAAAACCACAATTTTAACACAAAATTATCACAAATGCTACTTCTGGAACTCTGAGACAGCTTTGAGCAGGAATTATAATCGCACACGGATTTTACGGTTTTTACGGTTTTTAGTGATGAATTACTGATTTTGATCAATAAAGTCTGCATTTTAACGTAAAAATGCATAAAAACTGTGAAAATTTGTATTTTCTTATGAAAAAAAATGCGCATTTCTAGCAATTTAGGCTTCAATAGCCATGTCTTTGGATGATTTTGGGCTGGCTTGTGGATGTTTGTGTGGGGTTCATTCCTGCTTAAAAGCAGTCTAAGGTCAAGTTGAAAGCGACATTTGGACAAATTAGCTGTTGAAAGTATGGTTTCTAGTGATGAAACTACTGATTTTGATCAACAAAGTCTGCATTTTAAGGTTAAAATCGTAAAAAAAACTGTAAAAAGCTGCATTTTAATGAAAAAATGTGCATTTCTAGTCATTTAGCTTTTAAAATAACCAAATTTTTTGTCTGAAATTCCAACTTTACTTTGTATGGAGAGGTCAGTGCATGATTCATTCCTGCTTCTAACAGATTAAACCGACCGTCTCAAAGACCGAGTCTGAAAGCTTGAAGTGAGAAGGTAGGGGAGGCGATAGAATTGGCATAGCAGCACGTTTTTGGGCGGGTGGACTTCACTACTTCTAGTATACCGCATGGGTTATAGTGTCAAAGTATTTATTTGAACATACATAGAATTCAGTCTCGGAATTGTATGCGGAGGAGACACTGATTCATAGGCTGTGTACATTTACAAATGCAGCTGGGGTTTGTCAATGCAGGTAGAGGTTGACTCGGATTTGCTCGCGGGGTTGATGTGTGCATTAAAAGTTGGTATCTTGCTAACTGGGGCGGCATGGATGACGTAATCGGAGAAGAGAGGGGTTTTGAAGTTTAATATAGGATCTGTGCTGTGGAAAGATCTGTCTGTACACTGAAAATGGAGAGAGGGTCGAAATTCCTTGGCATTTAGAAGGGGGGACAGAGAAAACAGGGGCGAGTGTTAAAATTTAGCTCGATTTGTTATGGGGTCTGCGCTGTGTCTGGTAAACATCGGAGGGGTGGCTGTTTTCGAACAGGGTTGAATTTGACTATGGTCCGAGTTAAAGGGTGATTCAACATTCAGTATAGGGGCTTCGAGGGGTGAGGATATACTAGAGGGAATGGCGATGAGGAGGCCGCTGGCAGCCACTCAATTCGCGGTGCAGGAGGGTTTGGTAGTACAGGCTATAATTAAGTCTCAACTTGCTGTTGTCTCCTTACTGTTTTTGCTCTCTTTTTCAATTATTGAAATGAAAATATACGCTTTTCCAATGTGAAAACTATATGAATACAGTCTTTTTCAATAGAATCTTGATTTGTAACTCTACTAAAGGTAGTAGTGTAATCAGCTACATGTAGATTTTGAATAATTGACATATAAATAGGAATATGTATATAACGTGGTTTGTAAAACTTGGGTGTTGACTCATTTGTATGAGATTGTACATGTAGTAGGGTTTCGAGTTGTAATTTTGGTGCGCGCTCAGACCGTCTGGGGATGACACTGTAGATTAATATGAGTGTACATATAGAATTGGGGATAGACATTTGGGATAGGGATTAATGTACATGGGATTAATGTACATTTTGAGATAGATAGGGATTAATGTACATGGAATTAATATGAGCACATGGATTATTACAATTACATATTACCGTATATCACGCTTAGGATAGCGTTTTTGTATACTACTTACTTCATTTTCGAATAGTAGTATAATTTGCGTTTTTTGCGTCAGAATTCTGAAAACCCGGCAGAATCTACGCGTTATGTAGTAGCGATGCCCACACCAAAAGAGAGCTACAGTAGGCCAGGGGCTCCCACTAAGAGACAGGGGCGCCCTGCACCTAGTCAGGTGCAAATATTGCCATTGTTGCGGCCCCTTCAATAGAATCATAAATGAATACAATTCATGCATGCAGTTATCAATCGCAAAAATTTAGTTCAGTTCGTTAATTGCTCTTCTCTCGGCCAGCCACCAGCGCCTTCTAAAATTCTTAGGTACGTCACCGCCCTCCGCTTTCACCCACTTGTAGCCCCTGCCGTAGCAGCCGATTTCGGAGCGGACCAACTCCAAACACGTAAAATGTCATGCACTACATGTTATTTAGTATAAATAAAATAAACAAAAATTGTTGCTCTTAAAACTTTTTTTAACTAATCGTCGTCATTATGCAAGTAAATTTAAGATAAAAATATAGGAGAGCTTCTTTGTTGCATGTTTTCGCATAATTTTACTTCTTTTTTACTGTTACGAAGAATTGAACATGCAATTACATGGAACTGGTGGATTTCCTCCTCATACTTTTACTTTCTCGTGGTTTAAAAAAGAGGTTTAATTTTAATTTAACAATTGTGCTATTGATTTTTGTAGAAGAAAATTTATTAAAAAAGTTTTTTATCAACAAAAAATCAAGATCTTGCCTTGAAAGCGAGTCGAACGACCCTCAATGCGGCAATGCCGTGACTTCCATAACAAATAATCATAAGGAGGTGGGGGTGAAGTGTCGGAATTGTTGACATCCTACTTGTACTTTTATAGTTCTTGGCTTGAAATTTCTTAAGAGCCATATAACGAGATGATTTCGGTATATACAATACAGTTTATAAAAAGGTAGGCTTTGTTATATGTAAATTTGGATTTAAAACAAATAAACCAGAGCGTCTCCTGGAAATTAATTAATTAAGGAATAAACAATTCAAGAGGATCCTGGTGATTGCGTCCATTGACATGCTGCAGTGTATTCAACTGCGACCTAGTGTGCTAATGTCATACTACTTTAGATTGGCATGTAATTGATTTTTTTTCAGAAATGCTGTATATCTGTTTCTGTTCTGTACTAGCTAGGCCTAGCCCTAAGTCAGCGTCATGTTAAAATTCTAGCTCCAGTAGCTAGGTCCTAGCGCTGGCGCTCTAGCGATAGTGGCAGTAGCCTGTAGCTGTAGCTGTGGCCTTAGGCCTATGCTATAATCCTTACAGAAGATAAGTTTAAGTTAGGCAGGCCAGAAGAGATAGAAGTAAAACTTTATAAATTGATCTATAAGAATCTAAGAATAAAATGTCATTTTTCTTAACAAAAAATGTGTAGGCCTAGGCTAGGGCCTAATATAATGTTTTATAGATAGGCCTAGCTATATTAAAAATTTAAAAAATAACTTTTATTTCCTCAGAAAATGTTTATTAGGCCTAGGGTCTAACTCTAATTTAAAAGTAAACTGTTTTTAGTAGAATTTAATTTTTTAAGTTTAAAGTTTTGTTATTTATATTATAATAGGCCTTATAATATAGTCAAAATTGTAAAGGCCTAACCTAAAAAGAACCAGTTACTTTAAAGAGAGTTTGGTGACAATGATATTGATAATCATTTTGATTTTTAATTTTGAGATCTTCATTTTTGATAGATTGGGCCTTTGCCTTTATTGTGGTGCCAAATATGAATTAGGCCTAAGTATATGATATCTAATATTTCTAGCAGTTGTTATTTGCATAGTACAGTAGGATATAGATATTGCTAGTATTATTTACACAGTAAGTTGGTAACTGAGAAAAAACTTTAGAAGTATTTATTCTATTAAGGACTACTTGATAATATTCATCTCTAACTCTGTATATTTTAGTTTCATAATGAGTTTTAACTAACTAAAGTCAATAGATAAAGTTTAGGCATGATTACATATTTATAGCTTTCACATTTTTATTAGCTTATTGTAGGCTACTCATCTTATTAATAATACAAAATACAAAAATACAAAGGGTGCTTCAAAAGAATTAAATAAGAATTCAACTCTATTTACCTTCAAAATGATATATTTGTAATCAAATACCCTAGGCCTAGATAGTCAAAAAGATGGCCCTTTTCATAGAAAATTCTAGTATACAAAGGTTTATATATGCACTATGCCAATGCATTCTAATGGGTGTAAGACCAAGACCGCCACACACCAAGACCGCCACACTTGGGGGAGCTAGGAGGGAGGAATTTGGCTCGCCATGTTATTGGATGGGGCTGAGGAGGGGTGAGATGGGGGGAGCCAGCAAGACAAGGCCACAAGAGGAACTGGTGAGCAGGCTAGCCTGGCTAGGTAGGTGAGTGAGCCAGGCTCCTTGTTTTTTTCATTTAATTTGAATTGTTAAAATTGCCCTGGTTGACTTGCAATCATTTTGGGCCACTTATTCATCTTATTAGTGACCAATCTTAGGACACTTCCTCTTCATCTAACTCCACAACCCATCATGACCAATAGCAATACTGGAAGATTGGTAGCTTCCCCTCAATTCCAATAGTCAGTAAGAGCTATGGCGGTCTTGGTATGTGGCGGTCTTGGTCATGCGCCTTCTAATGCAACAATAGGCAAAAGAGAAAAATCTAGTGTAGTAGCCTATAGTGCAAGATAAAAAATTGGCATAATTTGGTACAAGATGAAAACTTGACAAAACACTATTTCTTTGATAAAAAATAAGCATAGAACTTCTTTTTATTAGCACTTTTTGTTTGTCAGTAGTAAGGGCCTATATTGGGCCTTTTAGCTTTAAAAGAATTAATTTTTGGTAGTATTGGATTTTCTTTAAAGTAGATTTAAATACTATAAGTTTTACTAATATTTTATTTTTCAAAGTAAGTTAAATAACTAATGTTTTTTTCAAAAAGTTGTAATACATGGTACAAACAAACTTTTTTGATAAGATTTGTTCTGGCACAGGCATGCCATGATTCTGACTATGGATCAAATATAATTGGACCATAGCTATAAGTACTATACAATATATAAAACTAGTTTATATACTAGTCTATTTTAGTTACTATATAAATAACAGCAGTACTATTTACACATTTCTGTATAAATATTGAATGCCAATATTTATAAATAGTTTTCTTTTTTTCCCATAGTCTCAAATATATACTGTGCAAATGAGAATTTGTTTACTCTATACATTGCATATAAGAAAGTTGGATCAAATCCATCAAGTGTATTCCAATAGACTAAGAGGAAGGTCATGGGTTGGGGTATTACAAAATTAAAGAACCTTTTTGCCCATAGTCTACTTTGGAAAGCATATGTACATCATGCCAGAAAAATGTGGCATGCATCTAGTTTGGCAAAAAATGGCATATATTTAGTTTAGTTAAAAATTGACATATATCAGTGTGCATACATGCACAACCTCCAACATTCGGTCAGCCATGCAACTTAGTTTTAACAAAAATGTGATGTAGTTTTTGGCCAAAAATGTGACTTACATGTAAAAAAACCCTAAAGCAAAATCAATGCAACTTTGGGTAAATGGCAGGAGTAACTATGAATTTCTTATTAAGTCAAAATGCCTCATCAGATACTTAGTACTACTACCTTGGTATTTTTCAGGTAGGAATTTTTGCAACTTCCTTGATTGGCCGCCAAATCAATCAACTGACTCAGCTGACTGTTGCGCATGTATGTCAGTGTGCATTTGGGTTTGTGGCATAGTGGTATGCTATGCCATAGAATAGCTTGATAGTATAAAATGTAGTATGGTATGATTGTAGTAGGGCAGTCTTTTTGAATTTTTGAAAATACCTGCAAATCAACTTTATCTTGCTTATTTTTACTAGAAAAAAGAAACATATTGTTGTGCCAAAAATTATTTGTAATATAATTTAATGTTTATGCCTATTGTTATAATTTTTTAAAGCTTTGTATTTTTCATGTACATTTTTTGAAACAATGTTTGTATACATTTTTCTGCTTTTGCTTGTATGCCTATTATTAATTATTGACAATGGCGTGCACAGTGTGTAGTTGGCAAGCATGGTGTATAATATGCATGCAAACAAAAAAACTCCCTGGTATTCATTCTGGCATGCATCCAACATGATCCAGAGTATGGCTTTTTGCCTTTCAAATTTTTGTGAGACTACAGATAAACAAAGTTTTGGAAATGCTTCCTTTTTTGCAACCTAAATACATGTCTTTGCTATGAATAAAGTAGCTTATATAAAAACTTTTTCAAAATAATTTTAATTATATAATAATCTAGGATATATACTACATACACTCAAAATTTATACTAGAACATACATGCCCAACAACTATCCAACCCATCCAAACCAGATGGGTGAAATGGCTACTTAGCCAAAGTAAGTCGCAAAATCAAAAATGCAAAAAACAAAGTGGGAAAAGAAAAAAAGAAGAGAAAGAGAAAAGGAAGAGAAAAAAAGAGAAAAAAGAGAGGGGAAAGAGGAAAGAGACAGCGAAAAAAAGAGAAAAAAGAGAGGGGAAAGAGGAAAGAGACAGAGAAAAAAAGAGAAAAAAGAGAGGGGAAAGAGGAAAGAGACAGCAAAAAAAAGAGAAAAAAGAGAGGGGAAAGAGGAAAGAGACAGAGAAAAAAAGAGAAAAAAGAGAGGGGAAAGAGGAAAGAGACAGAGAAAAAAGAGAAAAGGGCAAGAAAAGTCATACAAAGTAAAAATTAAGTTGCAATCAGGGAAACTAACTCGCAATCAAGAGGAACTAGGTTGCAAACACAAAAGGGAAGAACTAAGCCGCAAATCTGGACAAAACTAAGTTGTATCAGAGGGGTGAAATTTTGAAGTTGGGCATGTATATATTAGAAACTTTAGTTTCTAACTTCCCACCTATATTAAGCATAGGTCAAGATCAAATAACAGTTGTCTTTCAATTTTGAAGGATAATTCATTTGCAAAAATATAGCATTCTTGGAAGCTAGTAACTTTAAATCAAATTATATTAATTTACCATAGTGTAATGATTTTTAATTGTTGATATCTTTAAAGAAACAGATTCCAATGTTATAAAAATATTTAATGTAATAAAAAATAGCTGATAGTTGATTTCTAGAACTAGAAGTTTTAGCCTAATTAGATACCTAGATATATAGAAAATTGTAGCATCTCATATTATAATGGTCTTTTTAGTAGTTTATATATATGAGTTTTTAATTAGGGTTTTCTCAAATTTGAAACAAAAATAAAATTATCAAGGCCAATTTTTATATAAAAAATTTAACAAATCTAAATTTACACAAAATTTAATGTTTTTATTTTGTCTATTGCTATTTATACTTTTTGAACAGTTAATCAACCTTACTTTTGATAAAGATACAATTAAAACAATTCTAGTATTAAATAAAGCTTTTAGTTAAATA
Source organism: Macrostomum lignano (assembly GCA_002269645.1). Taxonomy (NCBI): domain Eukaryota; kingdom Metazoa; phylum Platyhelminthes; family Macrostomidae; genus Macrostomum; species Macrostomum lignano. The sequence goes on along the minus strand of NIVC01000409.1, from coordinate 61,998 downwards.
TTTTTTGTCCTAAAAATATACTTTTATTTTATGAGAATATCACTATTGAATGTCAGTAAAATTTAACATATATTTAATATCATTTACTTATTGAAGTTTAAGAAAACTATTGGCACAAACTTATACAATGTGAAAATAGTTTATAAATTGTAAGTAATAAATCATTTTTTGTAATCATCATGCTTTTGAAATCTAAGTATTATACACTTGAAATTATGAATGTATATTGGCTCCAATAAATCATTTCTGTCGCAGTCAAATACTACTCAAAAGACCACTACCAGCACCCTCTACCTGAATCCTTACTGTGCCTGTCAGAAATGTGATACAGGCTTTGATTTTTACAATTATTGCTACACAAGCTTGACTCAGGCTAATAAACAAATTAATTAATTGATTGATTGATAACAGAGAGAAATTTAGACTTATCATCAGGCCATTTTTGGCTTCTTTATAACTTCCACAAATTGGCCTGTAAGCCATGTCCCTTGAAGCTGATGATGAGGATTCTGCTGCAGTCGCTTCTTCAACTGACGACTGCGGCGACGGTACTGCAACTAGTGCTTTGACTGTGTCCAAGTCCGAATATCCTACTGATAGTAGTGAAATTGCATCTGTTAAAGCCGAGACAGCCGAAACGGTTCGTAATAACGTTCAAATTCGTAAAGATATTAGCAACAAAGAAGAAGAGCCTGGTGAGAAAACTTCTGCTGGTGCTGCTGCTGCAACTGTGTCAGCTTTAAATGAATCAGTAAATTTGGCTACTCATAGTTCAACAGCTGCGCAATCAACCACTAATTTACTATCAGCTGGTAGATCTTCATCTGCACAGCTAAATCATGCTCAACTATTGGGCTCACTCATTCTCGATGTAAGCTTTGAAAATATGCTTTAACCTTTCAATATAGTTTGACTCATTAGAGCATTGCGCAAAGTGAACGTGCGCAGTGAATGGAGGTGGAGATGTGCAGTGAAGGGAGGTGGAGATGTGCAGTGAAGGGAGGTGGAAATGTGCAGTGAATGGAGGTGGAGATGTGCAGTGAATGGAGGTGGAGATGTGCAGTGAATGGAGGTGGAGATGTGCAGTGAAGGAAGGTGGAGATGTGCAGTGAAGGGAGGTGGAGATGTGCAGTGAAGGGAGGTGGAGATGTGCAGTGAAGGGAGGTGGAGATGTGCAGTGAAGGGAGGTGGAAATGTGCAGTGAATGGAGGTGGAGATGTGCAGTGAATGGAGGTGGAGATGTGCAGTGAATGGAGGTGGAGATGTGCAGTGAAGGAAGGTGGAGATGTGCAGTGAAGGGAGGTGGAGATGTGCAGTGAAGGGAGGTGGAGATGTGCAGTGAAGGGAGGTGGAGATGTGCAGTGAAGGGAGGTGGAGGTGCACACTAACAAAGTGGTACTCGTATTCAGAGTGGATCCGAAGTTTAGCCACTAAAAATAGATCAAATTAGTTTCATAGCAAACCAATATTAGTGTTTTTCTAGTACTGATAGTAGCATACTAAGCAAATACTTTTTGCTAATGTAAGATCCGGTCACATAAATTCATATATTCTAGCTATGCGTCAGTTACTACTGCTGCAAGCCAACTTTTTTTGGTGTGGACATTGTCAGTATAATTTATTTTACTGTCGTTTTGATCTGTTCAAACTGTTACAAGCTAATTCCTTTTGCAGCCATGCTACAACAATTGTTTTTTTACTGATTAAAAAGTTATCGAGTGTTTTTTAGTTATAAATGTGTTTTATACTGTTAAAACAGCAGCTGACGATATTAATATGTCTTAAAACGTGTTACTTATGCAGGTAATCGAGGGATTTTTAATTGTGGTGACTCAATCAGCCGATATATACTACGTGTCGCCCAATATCTGCAACTATGTTGACTATTCTGTTGAGGATTTGATGAAAACCTCATTTTGTTCGATTGTTCACCCAGACGATATACCGCTGATCAGGCCCTATATTGAAGCTTTGAAAGGTTTGTTGGTTTCATTTGTTTAATTTCATTTCCATTTCAAACCATAGAATCCCTATCCCCATTTCCAACCATAGAGTCCCCATTTCCAACCATAGAGTCCCCATTTCCAAGCATAGAGTCCCCATTTCCAACCATAGAGTCCCCATTTCCAACCATAGAGTCCCCATTTCCAACCATAGAGTCCCCATTTCCAAGCATAGAGTCCCCATTTCCAAGCATAGAGTCCCCATTTCCAACCATAGAGTCCCCATTTCCAACCATAGAGTCCCCATTTCCAACCATAGAGTCCCCATTTCCAACCATAGAGTCCCCATTTCCAACCATAGAGTCTCCATTTCCAACCATAGAGTCTCCATTTCCAACCATAGAGTCCCCATTTCCAACCATAGAGTCCCCATTTCCAACCATAGAGTCCCCATTTCCAACCATAGAGTCCCCATTTCCAACCATAGAGTCCCCATTTCCAACCATAGAGTCCCCATTTTCAACCATAGAGTCCCCATTTCCAACCATAGAGTCCCCATTTCCAACCATAGAGTCCCCATTTTCAACCATAGAGTCCCCATTTCCAACCATAGAGTCCCCATTTCCAACCATAGAGTCCCCATTTTCAACCATAGAGTCCCCATTTCCAACCATAGAGTCCCCATTTCCAACCATCGAGTCCCCATTTCCAAGCATAGAATCCCCATTTCCAACCATAGAGTCCCCATTTCCAACCATCGAGTCCCCATTTCCAACCATAGAGTCCCCATTTCCAACCATAGATTCCCCATTTCCAACCATCGAGTCCCCATTTCCAACCATAGAGTCCCCATTTCCAACCATCGAGTCCCCATTTCCAACCATAGAGTCTCCATTTCGAACCTTTTTGTACCTAAAAAATCCCATATAATAAATAGTTCCCCGAATCGCACGCGCAGGCCAACCTGGCGCAGGCTCAGCCCTGCTAGCCAGCCAGCTGACACTCCGTCTGCTGTCGCCGAAACCGGGCGACAGTCCAATTCCAGTAGACGTCACCATTAAAGTGCAACCACTGCCAGCTTCAGGCAGTTCATGTGAGTATTAATTAATGGTTTGCTTGTGGGTGGGCAGAGCAACTTAGGGGTAAAAACTCGTTTTGTCAGTTCATCGGTGAGCGCCACAGATCACAGAGAGTCTGTAAATGCCTGGCGATTAGGTCTAGTCAGGGTAATGCGATGTACACTCTGTGTGAGCGTGTGTACGACTGCGTGCCAGCGTACAGTATGTATTGGCGTGCTTGTATGTTGCTCAGGATGTCAGCGGGCTGTAGCCTAGTAGGGGGTTGTAGCCTAGTAAGGGGTTGTAGCCTAGTAAATGGTTGTAGCCTAGTGGGGGGTTGTAGCCTAGTGGAGGGTTGTAGCCTAGTGGGGTTTGTAGCCTTGTGGGGGTTGTAGCCTAGTGGGGGGTTGTAGCCTAGTGGGGGGTTGTAGCCTAGTGGAGGGTTGTAGCCTAGTGGGGTTTGTAGCCTTGTGGGGGTTGTAGCCTAGTGGGGGGTTGTAGCCTAGTGGGGGTTGTAGCCTAGTGGAGGGTTGTAGCCTAGTGGGGTTTGTAGCCTTGTGGGGGTTGTAGCCTAGTGGGGTTTGTAGCCTTGTGGGGGCTGTAGCCTAGTGGGGGGTTGTAGCCTAGTGGGGGGTTGTAGCCTTGTGGGGTTGTAACCTAGTGGGGGGTTGTAGCCTAGTGGGGGTTGTAACCTAGTGGGGGGTTGTAGCCTAGTGGGGGTTTGTAGCCTTGTGGGGGGTTGTAGCCTAGTAGGGGGTTGTGGCCTAGTAGGGGGTTGTGGCCTAGTAGGGGTTGTAACCTAGTGGGGGTTGTGGCCTAGTGGTCAGAGCGTCGGACTCACGACTTGAAGGTCGGGGGTTCGATTCCTGAACCAATCGGAACAATTTGTGTCCTTGAGCAAGACACTTAACTCTGCATTGCTTCAGTTCACCCAGCTGTAAAATGGGTGCCAGCATTGAAGGTGTGTGCGGTGACTCTAGAATCCTTGGACTGAACAGCCGTACGCAGCTTTCAGGTGCTCCGCGCAATAGTCTACGGCCCCAGAATCATATTAAAAGCGCCCACCAGAGTCGCAGATAATAAAAGATCTCAAATTATCGCTGTAATTATTTATTAATCGCTCTATCCAGGTGCTCCCCAGTCGTCTCTGGTCTGCCTGCTGAAACCAAAGACGGTGGTTGCCGTATCGACGCCAAGTTCTTTAGCGTCTTCTAGTCAGCAACAGCAGCAGCAACAGTGTGGCATTGTTGCTGCCACAACGGCACAAGCGGAAACGCCGACTACTAGCCTTCATTCGCCTTCCGTTCCTAATCCTATGTCGGTTAAAAGTGAACCGACAGACTCTGTTCTGACTGCGGTGATCCGTCCGTCATCTGCTTCACCGCAGCAGCAGCAGCAGCAGCCTCAATCGTTGCCGCACAATGCTCCCCTATCTATAGGCGAATCTTCCATTAAAAGCGAGGATTTGCACCAGCTGCACCAGTCCGCTCCACAATCCGTGTCTCCTGTTAGTAGCGTTCGAAGTTCGTCTGGTGTGGCCGGACTGGAGCACCCATTTCCTGGAACTGTCTGCGGCAATTATATCAATAGAAACAACAATAATAATAATAATACTGCTACTAAAAGAGGAGGCGGCAGCGGAGCATTGAACGAGACAGTGATGGACCATATCACCTGTAGGCATTCCTATTCGTTAACGGAGCAGTGCGTACTGTCCGCTTCTTGCAGGTGCGTTCTTAAAATTTAACTGGAAATATTTTTTTGTAATTAGACACTGCATCAACTAATGCAGTCATCCAGTCTGAATAATCCAGTCAGAAATAAACAGTAGATAGAGGGGTAGAATAGTGAGACATGGAAGACAGTAGATAAAGGGGTAGAATAGTGAGACATGGTAGACAGTAGATAGAGGGGTAGAATAGTGAGACATGGTAGACAGTAGATAGAGGAGTAGAATAGTGAGACATAGCAGACAGTAGATAGAGGGGTAGAATAGTGAGACATGGTAGACAGTAGATAAAGGGGTAGAATAGTGAGACATGGTAGACAGTAGATAGAGGAGTAGAATAGTGAGACATGGTAGACAGTAGATAGAGGGGTAGAATAGTGAAACATGGTAGACAGTAGATAAAGGGGTAGAATAGTGAAAAATAGCAGACAGTAGATAGAGGGGTAGAATAGTGAGACATAGCAGACAGTAGATAGAGGGGTAGAATAGTAAAAAATAGACAGTAGAAAGAGGGGTAGAATAGTAAGAAATAGATAGTAGATAGAGGGATAGAATAGTAAGAAATATACAGTAGATAGAGGGGTAGAATAGTGAGAAATAGACAGTAGATAGAGGGGTAGAATAGTGAAAAATAGCAGACAGTAGATAGAGGGGTAGAATAGTGAAAAATAGCAGACAGTAGATAGAGGGGTAGAATAGTAAGAAATAGACAGTAGATAGAGGGGTAAAATAGTGAGAAATAGACAGTAGATAGAGGGGTAGAATAGTAAGAAATAGACAGTAGATAGAGGGATAGAATAGTAAGAAATAGACAGTAGATAGAGGGGTAGAATAGTGAAAAATAGCAGACAGTAGATAGAGGGGTAGAATAGTAAGAAATAGACAGTAGATAGAGGGGTAGAATAGTGAAAAATAGCAGACAGTAGACAGAGGGGTAGAATAGTAAGAAATAGACAGTAGATAGAGGGGTAGAATAGTAAGAAATAGACAGTAGATAGAGGGGTAGAATAGTGAAAAATAGCAGACAGTAGATAGAGGGGTAGAATAGTAAGAAATAGACAGTAGAAAGAGGGGTAGAATAGTAAGAAATAGACAGTAGATAGAGGGATAGAATAGTAAGAAATATACAGTAGATAGAGGGGTAGAATAGTGAGAAATAGACAGTAGATAGAGGGGTAGAATAGTGAAAAATAGCAGACAGTAGATAGAGGGGTAGAATAGTGAAAAATAGCAGACAGTAGATAGAGGGGTAGAATAGTAAGAAATAGACAGTAGATAGAGGGGTAAAATAGTGAGAAATAGACAGTAGATAGAGGGGTAGAATAGTAAGAAATAGACAGTAGATAGAGGGATAGAATAGTAAGAAATAGACAGTAGATAGAGGGGTAGAATAGTGAAAAATAGCAGACAGTAGATAGAGGGGTAGAATAGTAAGAAATAGACAGTAGATAGAGGGGTAGAATAGTAAGAAATAGACAGTAGATAGAGGGGTAGAATAGTGAGAAATAGACAGTAGATAGAGGGGTAGAATAGTAAGAAATAGACAGTAGATAGAGGGGTAGAATAGTAAGAAATAGACAGTAGATAGAGGGGTAGAATAGTAAGAAATAGACAGTAGATAGAGGGGTAGAATAGTAAGAAATAGACAGTAGATAGAGGGGTAGAATAGTGAAAAATAGCAGACAGTAGATAGAGGGGTAGAATAGTAAGAAATAGACAGTAGATAGAGGGGTAGAATAGTGAAAAATAGCAGACAGTAGATAGAGGGGTAGAATAGTAAGAAATAGACAGTAGATAGAGGGGTAGAATAGTAAGAAATAGACAGTAGATAGAGGGGTAGAATAGTGAAAAATAGCAGACAGTAGATATAGGGGTAGAATAGTAAGAAATATACAGTAGATAGAGGGGTAGAATAGTGAGAAATAGACAGTAGATAGAGGGGTAGAATAGTGAGAAATAGACAGTAGATATAGGGGTAGAATATGGAGACATGGACAGTGGATTTGGCCTCCTATATTGTATTAGTAAGACTACTATGCATGCATACACTGATATTGCTAATATCCTCGATGCAAAGTATAAAAGTTTTTTATTGTTTTGGTTGCATGCAGGAATGAATAATGCAACAATGAATACCACTAGAGTATATATACCGCCGTGCTGACCATAACTAATCTCATGGTTCATAGTCAAAATGAATTGACTATTAGGGCTGTAAGGTTGGGTAGCGTTCTGTATATTTGCTAGACCAGCAGAAATTATGTTTATAAAATGACGGTGCCCCCTGCAAACCAAAATTAATATTTGCAATTTTTATGCCCGTTCGCCAAATTGTATGTGACCTGGACTGGGCAGAGCTAGAGCCGTATGGAGTGTGTGCAACTTGTTTGACAACTTATATACCAAGTTAGCGTGCTCAGCTCATTTAGAGAAGTAAATGCTCTAGTGTTTTTTAAAAGGTCTGGCTGCTCTCAATAACCCTTCGTAAAGTTTTTTTTCTAGAAAATAATGAAAATTTAAACATCCACTTCGAAGTCACGTGCGTCTAGGATAGGATGGCTTCGTTCATAGCGGTATCTCGCTCAATGCTCATGAACTCACTCATGGGCTCACTCGTGAACTCACAGATTCACTCATGATCTCACTCATGAACTCACTCATAATCTCACTCATGATCTCACTCATGATCTCACTCATGAACTCACTCATGATCTCACTCGTGATCTCACTCATGATCTCACTCATGAACTCACTCATGATCTCACTCGTGATCTCACTCATGATCTCACTCATGATCTCACTCATGATCTCACTCATAAACTCACTCATGAACTCACTCATGAACTCACTCATGAACTCACCCATGATCTCACTCATGAACTCACTCATGATCTCACTCATGATCTCACTCATGATCTCACTCATGAACTCACTCATGAACTCACTCATGAACTCACTCATGAACTCACCCATGATCTCACTCATGATCTCACTCATGAACTCACTCATGAACTCACTCTAAAGCTCACTCATAAAGTCAGTCATCAACTCAGTCATCAACTCAGTCATCAACTCACTCATAAACTCACTCATAAACTCACTTATGAACTCACACATGAACACATTTTCAATTAAGTGTATTTTAAACTTTTGAGCCACATCGGAATTAAATCTTAGTGTGCCTCGTATTAGCCTTGATATCTCATTTAGAGACTGGAGTATATTCTCTACTTACTGAGTCCATTTGCCTTTCATTTGCTACATCTGCTTTTTTATTGCTGGCAAACCTTAATGTACGTTGAGTATTAAACTACTGTTTTCTTTACCCATTAGCCTGTGTGTTAGCCACTTTTTTCAATTCATATTTGTGTTCCTATTTCTGCCAGTCTATTCTGTCCCTGTCATTTTAGACACTAAGTTCTCAACTCTCCTCTCTGACTAGCTATATCTCCGCAGGTTTCTTATTTGCTACACAGCATGGGCGTACAGGGAAACTACAATTTCGTAGAGAGGGAGGGAGAGAGGGGGCTTAGTGCAGTGCAGCGGCAGTAGCGGGAAATGTATGTCTTGCGGACGGGGGGGGGGCTTCTTCTGTCCTTCCCGCTTACCCCATGGCAGAGTTCTATCTAATACTTACTGTATATGTACGACTCTCGCCCCTCCTCTCTCTCTTCTTCTCTCCCTCTCGCGTGTCGTGTCCTTAAAATTGGCGTCGCCAACCTCTCTCTTTACCCCTCTCTCTTACCCTCTCTACCCTCGTCGCCTAGGCCTCGCCTTGCCTCTCAGTTGCCTAAGTAGTTTTTAGAGGCAAATATGTCTGTGTCTGTCTGTCTGTCTGTCTGCCTGCCTCTGTCTAAACGCAGAAGCGGCAGCAGCAGTGTATAATAGCCAAAAAAAGGGGTTGGGTTGTTGGGTTGTTGCAGCACGTCGTGTTTCGCTTGTGCTAAAAGTCTGCAACAGCCAGAGGCGGCGTGGGGCTCTGTTTTTTGGTTGGGCGGGGGCGGGGGGTTGGCGCGATGTGGGGTGTGGGGGAGGCCAGGATGAGGGAGGCCTGGGGTTTGCGGCTTGGCCAAAGCCAGTGCTAGCAATAGGCAGCTTACATAGTAGTCTAGTCAGGCCTAGCATGCACGCACACAAGGCACGCATTGCATGCAATGCAAGCCAGCTAGGCCAGCCCATTTGCTTTTCTGCTTTTGCGCCCAACCACCTCACCCCGTAGCGTGTCTTTGCCGTTGGCGGAGGGTAAGGGTTGTGACGGTGGGGGTGGGGGGAGGCGGAGAGGGAGAGCTTTATGCGCCAATCTTTTGCTTTTAGAACGTGAAAGCTAGAAAGAAAAGATAGATATTATATATATATATATCTGAGTTGTATTTGCTAGTTTGTGTGCATATCAAATATTTCAGCGTTTGTTATAGTTTAGGTTTATTCTTGTTAGCTTATAAAAGCTCGGATCATTAATAATAATATTAGTATTAGTAGTAATTATAAATTAGTAAATGTAAACAAACAAAACAATATTTATAATAATTTTCCAGCGCGAATTTGTCCAGTCAGCGAGGCATAACATCGAGTTTCTTTGTCAATAAGAATTGGTCGGATTTGGTGCTTGCCACTGATCGGCATATTTGGCTGAGTCATGTTGACGAGATTGGTGAGTTATTGCCTTTTTTGGTGTTATAAATAATTATTATTCATTTGTTTGTATCGCATCTGGGAGTCTGCAGGTTTTAAAGGATACGTTTGACAATATTAGACGAAGATTAGATGC
>NIVC01000409.1:30000-47500 GCA_002269645.1 Macrostomum lignano | reverse complement strand
GTTGCTAGGCCAGCTTCCAAGATCCTCATGTGCTGGGCCAGCCTCCCAGATCCCCAGTTGCTAGGCCAGCCTCTCAGATCCCCAGTTGCTAGGCCAGCCTCCCAGATCTCCTGTTGCTGGGCCGCCAGACTCTTAGATCCCCAGTTGCTGGGCCAGCCTCCCAGATCCCCAGTTGCTGGGCCAGCCTCCCAGATCCCCAGTTGCTAGGCCAGCTTCCAAGATCCTCATGTGCTGGGCCAGCCTCCCAGATCCCCAGTTGCTAGGCCAGCCTCTCAGATCCTCAGTTGCTAGGCCAGCCTCCCAGATCTCCTGTTGCTGGGCCGCCAGACTCTTAGATCCCCAGTTGCTGGGCCAGCCTCCCAGATCCCCAGTTGCTAGGCCAGCCTCCCAAATCCCCAGTTGCTAGGCCAGCCTCTCAGATCCCCAGTTGCTAGGCCAGCCTCCCAAATCCTCCACTGCTGGGCCAGCCTCCCATATTTTCAGTTGCGATGTCAATTGAGATGTCATTGAGATGCCGCAGATCATTACGTTAATAAGCATACAGAGAAATTAGTAGATCTATGAAACACGTGCACTATGACTATATTTCAATTTTCTAATTCTCAACACGCAGGCCATGCTCCGGAGCAAGGAGTCGCAGAGCAAAACCGAACAGGTGACGTCCACTACACCGGGCGTTGCATCCACGGCTGGCGGAGGTGGCGGAACTGTCGGCTTGAGCAACTCCGTTGGCGGATTCGGCGGCAGTCTGGTGGGCCAAGCCCTTTCTCAAGTTGATGACGATCCATTAAATTCCTACTTTAGCGAGCCGTCGGTTAGCGGCTGCGGCGATCCGCCATCAAATAGTTCAACTTCGTCTCAGCAGCATCTGTTGAATCAGCAGCAGCAGCAGCAGCAGCAGCAGCAGTTGATGCATCAACAGAGGAAGCGCCAGCCGTCCGACCGCGGCAATCCAGACAGCAGCACGGACGGCCGGCCGCCGCCTAGGAAGTCAATTAAACACGAGCCCGGCTCGTCTTCTACTAGAGTGCCGTCAGTTGGTCAGGACATCCTGAAGTCTAATATGCTGCTAGCTAATTTATTGAATGGGCCTAGTACAGTTGGCGGAACAACTCCGACTAGTGCCCCTTCCGGTTTGAGCAGACCAGCTCCTCAATCGACATCGTCGCATTCCGAGACGCGGCATCAGCTGCAACAACAACAACAGCAACAGCAGCAAGCTAAGCCTAATTTAGCCACCCAATCAAGCAATTCGGACAGCAACGAATTAGAGATAATTAGCGAATTCTTGGCTAGCATTAGCGGTGAAAATAATAGTAATAAACAGAATCAATCGATTCCAGCTTCCTCCTCTTCTTCATCGGTCGCACCTGGGAGTTTAGCTAATTCGCTTGGTACTAGCCGCGATTTAATTGGCGCAGACGATTATGTTATGGCCCAGTTGAGCAGTACTTTCCTTTCCACAAGCTCTGCTCAGCCTTACAGCAGCAGCTCAGGCATACGGCAGCATCATCAATCGCAGCCGCAATCTACAACTGCTATTAGCGGCAACAATAATAACAACAATAATAATAAAAATAATAATAGTAGTTGGTCTGTTAATCCTGAGGCTGTTAAAAAATTGGCTGATCAGTTTAAAACTGAAGCAGAGATCACGCATCAGCAGCAGCAACAGCAGCAACAGCAGTTTCAACAGCATCGTCAGTTTGCTCCTGCATCACCAATGACATCTCGTCCGCAGCAGCAGCAACAGCCACAGCTTAGCTGCCGATCAAACATGCCATTCTCTGCACAGATGCGAGAATTCGCTGTGCCGCCTAATGTTAAACTGCAGCAGCAGCAGCAGCAGCAGCAGCAGCAGCTTATCCAGCAAATGCAGCAAACTGCGCCACCTCCGCCACCCTATCCGCAGCAAACTCAGCAACAGCAATTGCGATGGCAGCAACAGCAACCACAGATGCAACAACAGCAGCAACAACAGGTAGTATCCAGCGCTCCTCCATCAATTGTATTTAGCAGTGCGGCTACATCTTCTGTCTCATCTGGCTCTATAGGCATGCCACAGCAGCAGCCAATCAATAGCAGCATTAGCATTAAAAATGAGCTCAGACAGAAGATTGTGAATCGGTCACCTGGCGAGCATCACCAGCTGCAGCAACAGCAGATGTTAGCCAGATCTGCTGCTTCAAGCGCTGCGTCTGCTTCTGCGGCTGCTTCAAACGCTACGACATCCACTGCGTCTAGTGTTGGCCTCCAGCTGCCGCTGAATCTGTTCCCGCCGCAGCATTCTCATTCCATGGCTCCCATTAGTCAGCATCAGCAGCACCAATTTTCTCAGCATCACCAGCATCAGCATCAGATGCAGCAGCAGCAGCAGCAGCCGCAGCTCAACAATTCTCAGGTTTCTATGTCGATGATATCACCTCAGCAACAGCAATTGACTCCGCCGCTTCAGCAGCAGCAGAAGCAGCAGCAGCAGCAGCAGAAACTGCAACAGGCTCACATGCTGCATCAGCAACAGCAACAGCAGCAGCAGCCGCCGCCTCCGCCACATTCGCAGCCGTCAGCTGTATCTGCAGCAACTACTGCAGCCCCGTCACCATCGAATGCCGGCCCAGTGCTGCCGCAGGATGTTCTCGACATCATCTTGGATATGGAAGCTCAGCATCCGCTGCAGGCACTGCCGCAGGCTCAGCCTCCGCCTCCGCAATTGCCGCCTCCGCCGTTGCCGCCTCCGTCGCAGATGCCCCCACTGTCTCAGCGTCTTCAACAACAGCATCAGCAACAGCAGCAGTACTCTACAGCTTCCTCCTCGCGTTCTCGTCAACAGATTCAACCGCAGTCGCCTCTGTCGGTAATCGCCGATTCTCCTGGTTCGGCGGCTTCAACGAACCGGCGCAGTGGCTCCCAGCAGCAGCCGATGTCGTCGCCATTCGTTTCGCCGGCTGCTTTCGCTGCGGGCTCCCCAATGGACGCCATGCTGAGCAGTCGGCAGCAGCAGCAGCAGCAGCACCAACAACCGAGTCCCGCTCTGTCTGGCGGCAATCCATCCACGCCTACAACTCCTCAGCATCATCATCATCACCATCATCATCATGTACATCCGCATCAGCATCAGCATCATCACCACCATCAGCAGCAACAGCTAATGCTTCATAATCGGCATCAGAGTGCTCCGGACTCGACCACTCCTGCTAGAACACCAGACGACGGCTCAGTGCTGATGCAGCATCAGCACCAGCATCAGCACCATCACCATCATCAGCATCAGCATCACCTGCATCAGCATCAGCACCAGCAACCGTCGCCCCAGATTCAACCACAACTACAACAACACCAACAACAACAACAGAATCAGGCTCAGCAGACGCAACCGCCTTCTGTTGGTCGATCATCATCGGCATCTGGTGGCAGCGGCAGTGGCAGCGGCGGAGGGCTACTAGAGCGACTGTTGAGCACCTGACAGAAGTCCTGCCATTGAATATCTGTTGGGTGTTTTGTCGAATATTGCTGCTTTTCATTATTAGTCTCTGCTTGTGTTTTTCTCTCCATTTATGTTTGTCTCTCTGTGTATGCGTGTTACGATTATAGTGCCACAAGATGTCCGTTCATTCCTTTTTGTGTTTTTGTAGCCTAAAAGAGAAGAAGTTATTTATAACAAAGCACGAAGAAATTAAAAAAACAGTCTTGCTTAAAAGACCTGCCCCGTCTACTTTCATTTTGTATTGCGCTGTTTGATATAATTGATTAATTATTTTTTTCTCTGTTAATAAATTATTTAACTTGTGGGTCTCATTAATCTACAAGCGTATTGAGCTTGCGTTTCTCCAGTCTACTGAAATTTTACTAATAAACTATTTCTTTATATCACAGATACTAGAATAACTAGGTGGGCCACTCAGCACATTTGCGTGTAAACTACTTTCAGTTCAGTAGTAGGCTAGACCGAAGCATTTTAATGTATTTTTAAAGCCAAGGCTTATTCATTAGCTCTCACTTTAGCTTCAACCCTCTAAGCGCGCCTTTCCACACTACCCCCTCCTCGCCCCGAATTTCATTGCCTTTCTCGGAATTCCAGTCTAAAGCTGCAATGTACATTTCAGTGGACTGGCCAATGTACAGTATTGCTGAACCAATTAGCAAGTTGTTTACGCCTGCAAGCTTGGGCTTCTAAACTTATCAAAGAGCTGTCTTTATTTTTATAAAATAGGTTCTGTATTATTATTTGCTACTAAATGTACCTGATAAGCCTGAGTGGCCCAGCTAGTTATTTTATAATCTGTGGTTTATAATTGATGCACCTGACCTTCTATTCTCTATAATGCTTGTCGCGATTTTTCTTACTATCTATGATGCTTATTTATATTGTCTGATTTGTTTGTCAGGTAAACCTCAAATGCGCTTGCCAGATTGTTACCTACAAGTCATATATTATTGTCACTATTGTCATATATCATCTAGCCCAGAAAGTAAGATCACTATATAGTTAAAAGTAAAATAATTGAAAAATAATGAGAGTCCAAAATTCAATTTTTTTAATTATCTTTTGTTTTCATTAACAATTTAGTTGGCTGTAAAGACAACTGTGTTCAATATGTAATTAATTGTGTCATTATTTTTTCAAGAATATATACAATCTTTAAAAATTATGAAACGCCGTCCACTTGAGTTCACTGTATAATTAAAAAACAGTATATGAATTATCAATAAATGAAGATTAATAAATTAAGTTTATAGGCTTTTAATTACTTTGAATATATTTTCAAAAATTTATAGAACATCTGGTGGACCATGCATATATTATAATATTCTATAACGACTAAAACACAATATTTTTGTTTGTTATTCCTACTCCCTCTGTTTTCCTGTAACACATAAATTGTCAGTGACTGTGTAAATGTGCTAACCTATTTTTGTAATAACGCATATTTCTATTTCTGTCGCTTCAGAACTATTCGATGTTGAATAATAAAACAAATAATTGATTTACTAACTAATATTGCCAATCTGCTTTTTCAACAAGTATATTTGTGTCATATATACGTATATTTGTTTGCTTAACAAACTTATAATTTGAACAGTTTTAATAATTTGAAAATACAATAAAACGCTTAGCATACTACTTGTTTTGGCGCTTGATTATTGTCGTTGGCTATTTGCATTTTATTTTTTATATTTTCAAAGGTTTCTTTATTCCTATAATTAATATATTCTTGCTCGAGAATTTATTTAATGATGGATGGCAGGAATTATATTATTTTAATTAATGAAATAATTATCATTTAAGGATTTATAGTTATATATATATATGCTATTTGTTTTTGTTTTTGTAGTTTTCATCTTTGAGCCTAGAGAGCAAGAGAGTGAAATCGGAATTATAAGTTTGAAAATGATTTTTTATTATTTTTCTCTGCTGTATATTTTATATAAATACTAGCTATGACTTGTTTTTTTTCTAGACCTGCGCCCCTTTGAGAATTTTTATAGTTATAAATCATTATATTATAATCCATGGTTTCTCTCTATCTGAGAATGACCAAAATAATCTTAAGATTTCTCTTTTAGTGGGCACTATATTTTATCATTGTCAACGAACTTTGTTTTTTACTTTTTTATTATACAGAAATAAATATTCAAAAACCGATTCTGTACAGTTCTTGTCTATAAACATATTGTGTGCGCAATGTTCAGGGTGTCCTCTACAACTTGCTTGTGTAAAAATGTTCTTTTTCCCCAATGCAATGTAACTCTCTTCATTAGGCGTTTTTTGTAAAACAATTTTTTAATGTACTTTTTGCAATGTAACAATTTGTAACTGTGTAATATAATGTGAGTTATAATGTACTTATAAAACAGTTTAACTAATATAATGGATAATTTCTGTCTGCGAAAAAAGCCTGCCTAATAAATTATAATTTGTTAATAAATATATCTCTGTAACTTTGTCTATTATTAGTGAAATCCCGTACTATTAAGATTGTGAATCAATTTATATATATGCATATGCATTGATACAAACTATGAATAAAGTATACTTCAGTTGTTATATAGTCACGACTTGTCCAGCTTTTGTCTTGTGCTTCGCGTTATGCCCTATGATGCGGTTCATTGCACACTATGTCAGTGTTTTCATTTCATTCATATTACTTATAGGCAACAGTTTAGTATCTAGGTCCTGTAAATTCTAGTTATATAGATGTTGTCACAGATTTCAGTACTTCTCGAATAAATACCAAATTTTCAAAAAAATCATCACATCATCACTGAGCATCCGTGTTGCTCAATAATGTAATAATTAAAAAGCACCGTTAATCATTAAATCATCAATCATCGTTGCAACAATCGTAAAGTTATCAATAAGCATTGCAGCAATTATCAAATCATCGATTATTATTTCAGCAATCATCAAATCATCAATAATCATTGCAGCAATTATCAAATCATCAATAATCATTTCAGCAATCGTCAAATCATCAATAATCATTGCAGCAATTATCAAATCATCAATAATCATTGCAGCAATCATCAAATCATCAATAATCATTGCAGCAATCATCAAATCATCAATAATCATTGCAGCAATCATCAAATCATCGATAATCATTGCAGCAATCATCAAATCATCAATAATCATTGCAGCAATCATCAAATCATCAATAATCATTGCAGCAATCATCAAATCATCAATAATCATTGTAGCATTCATCAAATCATCAATCATCGTTGCAACAATCGCAAAGTTACCAATAATCATTGCAGCAATCATCAAATCATTGATTATTATTTCAGCAATCATCAAATCATCAATAATCATTGCAGCAATCATCAAATCATCAATAATCATTGCAGCAATCATCAAATCATCAATAATCATTGCAGCAATCATCAAATCATCAATAATCATTGCAGCAATCATCAAATCATCAATAATCATTGCAGCAATCATCAAATCATCAATAATCATTGCAGCAATCATCAAATCATCAATAATCATTGCAGCAATCATCAAATCATCAATAATCATTGTAGCATTCATCAAATCATCAATCATCGTTGCAACAATCGCAAAGTTACCAATAATCATTGCAGCAATCATCAAATCATTGATTATTATTTCAGCAATCATCAAATCATCAATAATCATTGCAGCAATCATCAAATCATCAATAATTATTGCAGCAATCATCAAATCATCAATAATCATTGCAGCAATCATCAAATCATCAATAATATCTGCAGCAATAATCAAATCATCGATAATCATTGTAGCCATCATCAAATCATCAATAATCATTGCAGCAATCATCAAATCATTGATTATTATTTCAGCAATCATCAAATCATCAATAATTATTGCAGCAATCATCAAATCATCAATAATTATTGCAGCAATCATCAAATCATCAATAATCATTGCAGCAATCATCAAATCATCAATAATATCTGCAGCAATAATCAAATCATCGATAATCATTGTAGCCATCATCAAATCATCAATAATCATTGCAGCAATCATCAAATCATTGATTATTATTTCAGCAATCATCAAATCATCAATAATCATTGCAGCAATCATCAAATCATCAATAATTATTGCAGCAATCATCAAATCATCAATAATCATTGCAGCAATCATCAAATCATCAATAATATCTGCAGCAATAATCAAATCATCGATAATCATTGTAGCCATCATCAAATCATCAATAATCATTGCAGCAATCATCAAATCATTGATTATTATTTCAGCAATCATCAAATCATCAATAATTATTGCAGATATCATCAACTCATCAATAATCATTGCAGATATCATGAAATCATCAATAATATCTGCAGCAATAATCAAATCATCGATAATCATTGTAGCCATCATCAAATCATCAATAATCATTGCAGCAATCATCAATTCATCGATAATAATTGCAGCAATCATGATAATCTATTATCGAATCATCAATAATAATCATTATTCATCATCACACAGTTGTACAATTAGCAGGCAGTCAGACTAGCATTTAATTGAACTATTTCGGAAATATAATATCAGTTTTATATTTCAATTTTCATTTTGGATATTTCAGCCTTTTAAAAACCAAAGCTATTAAAGCTTCACTTTAAAGTAAGTCAAGGCTATTAAAGCTACACCATATCAACATTAGCCAAGCTGTTGCGGCCCCAGTTAACAGCAAAATTTCTTCGCCGTAGCTTTGTCTCGGCTACTCGGCTGATGACAGCACAGCCATCGCCACCAATAGTGATTGTTGCTGGGCCTACAGGCGTTGGCAAATCTTTATTAGCTATTGAATTGGCTAAAAAATTCAATGGGGAAGTGCTGAATGCCGACTCTATGCAGCTGTATAGTGGCTTGGATATTGTTACTAATAAGGTTTGTCATATACTACTGTTGCGTGTGCAATTACTACTGAATATTCATTTACTATTTTTCGTGAAATACTATTGAACTTTGGCTTGTTAACAATCTCCCATGTAGCTTTGGTTTCTTTAGTTTCTTAGAAATCCCTAGATTGAGTCTTGGTTTCTTAGAAATTCCCACGTTTAGTCTCGGTTTCTTAGAAATTCCCACGTTTAGTCTCGGTTTCTTAGAAATTCCCACGTTAAGTCTCGGTTTCTTAGAAATTCAACACATAGAGTCTTGGTTTCTTAGAAATTCCCCACATTGAGTCTTGATTTCTTAGAAATTCCCCACATTGAGTCTTGGTTTCTTAGAAATTCCCCACATTGAGTCTTGGTTTCTTAGAAATTCCTCACATTGAGTCTTGGTTTCTTAGAAATTCCTCACATTGAGTCTTGGTTTCTTAGAAATTCCCCACATTGAGTCTTGGTTTCTTAGAAATTCCCCACATTGAGTCTTGGTTTCTTAGAAATTCCTCACATTGAGTCTTGGTTTCTTAGAAATTCCTCACATTGAGTCTTGGTTTCTTAGAAATTCCCCACATTGAGTCTTGGTTTCTTAGAAATTCCTCACATTGAGTCTTGGTTTCTTAGAAATTCCCCACATTGAGTCTTGGTTTCTTAGAAATTCCTCACATTGAGTCTTGGTTTCTTAGAAATTCCCCACATTGAGTCTTGGTTTCTTAGAAATTCCCCACATTGAGTCTTGGTTTCTTAGAAATTCCCCACATTGAGTCTTGGTTTCTTAGAAATTCCCCACATTGAGTCTTGGTTTCTTAGAAATTCCTCACATTGAGTCTTGGTTTCTTAGAAATTCCTCACATTGAGTCTTGGTTTCTTAGAAATTCCCCACATTGAGTCTTGGTTTCTTAGAAATTCCTCACATTGAGTCTTGGTTTCTTAGAAATTCCCCACAATGAGTCTTGGTTTCTTAGAAATTCCTCACATTGAGTCTTGGTTTCTTAGAAATTCCCCACATTGAGTCTTGGTTTCTTAGAAATTCCCCACATTGAGTCTTGGTTTCTTAGAAATTCCCCACATTGAGTCTTGGTTTCTTAGAAATTCCCCATATTGAGTCTTGGTTTCTTAGAAATTCCCCATATTGAGTCTTGGTTTCTTAAAAAAATCCTAGATTAGATTTGGTTTCTTAGAAATTTCCCACATTGAAATTCCAGAAATTCCCGCAACTTCCACATTGAGTATTGGTTTCTTAATAGCCCCGCTTGTACAGTAGCTTAGACTTCTGTATCGACCTAAAATAGTTTAATTTTGCCTTTTCCACTTTGAATTCACAGGTTACATCGGAAGAGCTGTCCCAAGCGCCTCATCATTTAATTGGTTGTTTATCGCCCCTAACAACAGACAGCACTGTTGGCGCCTATAGACAGCTTGCTCAGCCTCTGTTAGATCGATTGCTCAAGGAGAATCGCCTGCCAATAATTTGCGGCGGCACCTGTTACTATATAGAAGCATTGCTTTGGAATATTCTCCTAGAAGACGGCGGCAATTTTACTAATGACGATGATGATATTGAGTCTGAATTGAGGTAATATTTTATTTATTGTTAACGACTGTTTAAACTTATTGAGATGACACATTTTAGTGACCGAGTGATGCATTGACACTTAAGGTGAATAGGGTGATACTTTGTAGTGACACTTTGAAGTGACCGTGAGTGACAAGTTAAAGTGACGTGAATGACAATTCAAAGTGACGTGAGTGACACTTCGAAGTGACGTGAGTGACACCTTAAAGAGACTTGACTGACACTTCGAAGTGACTGAGTGACACCTCAAATAGACGTGAGTGACACTTCGAAGTGACGGAGTGACACTCCAAATAGACGTGAGTGACACTTCGAAGTGACGTGAGTGACACCTTAAAGAGACTTGACTGACACTTCGAAGTGACTAAGTGACACCTCAAATAGACGTGAGTGACACTTCGAAGTGACGGAGTGACACTCCAAATAGACGTGAATGACACTTCGAAGTGACGGAGTGACACTAGATTGGTTCAGTGGCAGCTTAACAACTGAAAAATTAAAAATGAGCAAATTTCTGCCAACAAATCAATCGGTTTTTAGGGACGATCCTGCTGAAAAATCCGATCCCCAGGAATTGCACAATCGGCTGAGAGCTGTAGATCCCGAAGCTGCAATTCGGTTGCATCCCAACGATCGACGCAAAGTAGCTCGAGCTCTGCAGGTGAATCTGCGTCGTGGCGACGGGGCTTATAGCGCTATGCTTCGGGAGCAGCACCGGGTGAGTTGGACAGCAAATAGAATGAAATCTAATAGGTTGTTGCTTGAGAGTGACAGAGTGACGGGGTGACAGTTCAGAGTGATAGTTTGACAGTTTAGAGTGACAGTGTGACAGTTTAGAGTGACACGGTGACAGTTAAGAGTGACAGGGTGACTGTTTATAGTGACAGTGTGACGGTTTAGGGTAACACGGTGACAGTTAAGAGTGACAGGGTGACTGTTTATACTGACAGGGTGACAGTTTAGTGATAGAGTGACACTTTAGAGTGACAGGGTGACAGTTTATAATGACAGGGTGACACTTTAGAGTGACGGTGTGACAGTTTAGAGTGACGGTGTGACAGTTTAGATTGACGGTGTGACAGTTTAGAGTGACAGGGTGACAGTTTAGATTAACGGTGTGACACTTTAGAGTGACAGGGTAGCAGTTTAAAGTGACAATAGAGTGACAGGGTAGCAGTTTAAAGTGACAATAGAGTGACAAGGTAGCAGTTTCAAGTGACAATAGAGTGACAGGGTAGCAGTTTCAAGTGACAATAGAGTGACAGGGTAGCAGTTTAAAGTGACGATAGAGTGACAGGGTAGCAGTTTCAAGTGACAATAGAGTGACAGGGTAGCAGTTTCAAGTGAAAATAGAGTGACAGGGTAGCAGTTTAAAGTGACGATAGAGTGACAGGGTAGCAGTTTAAAGTGACAATAGAGTGACAGGGTAGCAGTTTCAAGTGATTAGAATGATTATTTTCGAACAATATTCATTATCGCCATTTAACTGATAGCAGACGTTATTAACTGTTAGTAATCGGCCTAGCTAATGATTGACTCGTTTCAATTTTGAATTGAAACCCATCATCATCGCCATCATTTCCACCAGCTGGGCGACCATTTCTCTGGCCCGTTGCGCTATCCGCCTGACCGCCTGGCCATTCTGTGGCTCGCCTGCCGCCGCGACCATCTAGAACGCCGTCTAGACTGTCGGGTTGATAAAATGATCCAATCGGGCCTGTTAGCGGAGCTGGAAGCATTCCACTCGGAGTTCAATGCTAGTAGAGTCGGTACAGGCGCTAGTAAAGACTATACTAGAGGCATATTTCAGAGCATCGGATTTAAGGAGTTTCATTCTTACCTGCTAATGTCGCCAGAGCAGCGCGATAGCGCCGAAGGCCAATTAGCTCTCAAATCTGGTATTGAACTGATGAAACAGCGCACTAAACGATACGCAGTGCAACAGGAGAAATGGTTGCGCAACAGATTCCTGCGTCATTCCGACGATAATTACGCGCCAGTGTATCTGTTGAATGCCGATAGTTTAGTTGAATCGGACTGGACTACCGGAGTACGTCAGCCCGCCTTTGAAATTGTTGAAGCTCTGTTAAAATCAGATGAAAATATTCTACTCAAGCATTCGACTCGATTAGCAACAGAACCGCGCGGGCTAGTGGGTTCTTCAAGTAGCCTTGATGACAGCGAATCTGATAGTGTAAGGATTGGTAGAAGCTTAGAGCTGCGTTGCGACCACTGCGGCGTCACTTTTGCTCAACGGGATCAGTACAAGGAGCATATGAGCAGTAGGAGACACGCCAAACGGATGGCCGGTTTAAGAAGATTGGCCGCTAGAATTGCTGCTGGTCATTCCGACCCGAATGCCGTTGTGGTTATCGACCGGAATGCTGAAGCTGCTGACGGTAGCGAAGAATCAGCAGTTGACAATAATGACTCAGGGCGTTCTTCTTCGCGGGCTGTTACTGGATGAATAGTAAATTGACTGACTTTCAAGCATAGTTGAGTTTGTTTTGTCTAATAGATGTTGATCATGTCAAAGTTGACCCATTTAGCTCCAAGTGCCAGCTAGTTGAGTTGTTGACCCATCTAGCTCCAAGTTCCAGCTAGTTGAGTTGTTGACCCATCTAGCTCCAAGTTCCAGCTAATTGAGTTGTTGACCCATCTAGCTCCAAGTTCCAGCTAGTTGAGTTGTTGACCCATCTAGCTCCAAGTTCCAGCTAGTTGAGTTGTTGACCCATCTAGCTCCAAGTTCCAGCTAGTTGAGTTGTTGACCCATCTAGCTCCAAGTGCCAGCTAATTGAGTTGTTGACCCATCTAGCTCCAAGTTCCAGCTAGTTGAGTTGTTGACCCATCTAGCTCCAAGTGCCAGCTAATTGAGTTGTTGACCCATCTAGCTCCAAGTCCCAGCTAGTTGAGTTGTTGACCCATCTAGCTCCAAGTTCCAGCTAATTGAGTTGTTGACCCATCTAGCTCCAAGTTCCAGCTAGTTGAGTTGTTGACCCATCTAGCTCCAAGTTCCAGCTAGTTGAGTTGTTGACCCATCTAGCTCCAAGTTCCAGCTAATTGAGTTGTTGACCCATCTAGCTCCAAGTTCCAGCTAGTTGAGTTGTTGACCCATCTAGCTCCAAGTTCCAGCTAATTGAGTTGTTGACCCATTTAGCTCCAAGTGCCAGCTAGTTGAGTTGTTGACACATCTAGCTCCAAGTTCCAGCTAGTTGAGTTGTTGACCCATCTAGCTCCAAGTTCCAGCTAGTTGAGTTGTTGACCCATCTAGCTCCAAGTTCCAGCTAATTGAGTTGTTGACCCATCTAGCTCCAAGTTCCAGCTAGTTGAGTTGTTGACCCATCTAGCTCCAAGTTCCAGCTAATTGAGTTGTTGACCCATCTAGCTCCAAGTTCCAGCTAGTTGAGTTGTTGACCCATCTAGCTCCAAGTTCCAGCTAATTGAGTTGTTGACCCATCTAGCTCCAAGTTCCAGCTAGTTGAGTTGTTGACCCATCTAGCTCCAAGTTCCAGCTAGTTGAGTTGTTGACCCATCTAGCTCCAAGTTCCAGCTAGTTGAGTTGTTGACCCATCTAGCTCCAAGTTCCAGCTAGTTGAGTTGTTGACCCATCTAGCTCCAAGTTCCAGCTAGTTGAGTTGTTGACCCATCTAGCTCCAAGTGCCAGCTAGTTGAGTTGTTGACCCATTTAGCTCCAAGTTCCAGCTAATTGAGTTGTTGACCCATCTAGCTCCAAGTTCCAGCTAGTTGAGTTGTTGACCCATCTAGCTCCAAGTTCCAGCTAATTGAGTTGTTGACCCATCTAGCTCCAAGTTCCAGCTAGTTGAGTTGTTGACCCATCTAGCTCCAAGTTCCAGCTAATTGAGTTGTTGACCCATCTAGCTCCAAGTTCCAGCTAATTGAGTTGTTGACCCATCTAGCTCCAAGTTCCAGCTAGTTGAGTTGTTGACCCATCTAGCTCCAAGTGCCAGCTAGTTGAGTTGTTGACCCATCTAGCTCCAAGTTCCAGCTAGTTGAGTTGTTGACCCATCTAGCTCCAAGTTCCAGCTAGTTGAGTTGTTGACCCATCTAGCTCCAAGTTCCAGCTAGTTGAGTTGTTGACCCATCTAGCTCCAAGTTCCAGCTAGTTGAGTTGTTGACCCATTTGGCTCCAAGTTCCAGCTAGTTGAGTTGTTGACCCATCTAGCTCCAAGTTCCAGCTAGTTGAGTTGTTGACCCATCTAGCTCCAAGTTCCAGCTAGTTGAGTTGTTGACCCATCTAGCTCCAAGTTCCAGCTAGTTGAGTTGTTGACCCATCTAGCTCCAAGTTCCAGCTAGTTGAGTTGTTGACCCATCTAGCTCCAAGTTCCAGCTAGTTGAGTTGTTGACCCATCTAGCTCCAAGTTCCAGCTAGTTGAGTTGTTGACCCATCTAGCTCCAAGTTCCAGCTAGTTGAGTTGTTGATCCATCTAGCTCCAAGTTCCAGCTAGTTGAGTTGTTGACCCATCTAGCTCCAAGTGCCAGCTAGTTGAGTTGTTGACCCATCTAGCTCCAAGTGCCAGCTAGTTGAGTTGTTGATCCATCTAGCTCCAAGTGCCAGCTAGTTGAGTTGTTGACCCATCTAGCTCCAAGTTCCAGCTAATTGAGTTGTTGACCCATCTAGCTCCAAGTTCCAGCTAGTTGAGTTGTTGACCCGTCTAGCTCCAAGCGCCAGCTAATTAAAGTTGTTGATCCATGATCTTCAATATCGTTGCTCATTCATTACAGGATCGGCCATTCTCACGGCCATTTATGTTAGATTAAATATGCATTTTAATTGTTATATTGTTAAATAAAATGACTAACTAAATGAAGTGATTTAATATTTCACCCTTTTTTAATGTACGTTTGTCTGCGTTTTTGTTATTTTTAGTTGATTGAATAAAGTTTGAAGAATTTGCCAATATGTATATCTAGTAATCTATCTTATCATTTGTTTCTGTTCGACTTATTGGTTGGCCAACAAACAACTGGGTTGTTGGCTAAGCAAGCCATCAAAAAATAGTCTGCTCTTAGGGTAGCAGAGAGACAACCAGAAAGATCAGGCCTAACTGCTTAGCCATGGTCGAGGACACAACAGTCTTGAGCATATTGCGGCACGGCGTTTGGTCCGCCCTCACTGGCGGCTGGTACTACGACGTTAATCGGTCAGATTTTGGCAACATCTTTCACCTGTACTTGTGGCTAATATTCCTACTGTTTCCTTTTATTGTACACCTGACAGTGAACAGTCTGGGCCTAGCTATTCTTGTCTACTCTGCTCCGATTGCTTTTATCTTTCTGGTATTGAAGCTGATTAACTATCGGTTGCATCACCTGTTTGATAAGCATGCTCCGATAGTTGATGAAGCTGCTGCTGCTGCTGGTGCTGCGGATTCCTCGTCAGCCGAAGCTGGCGACAGTCAGCAACCAGGAGTTGGCGATGTGGACGATATCGAGTTGCGGGAGATTCGAATCGACAATGGCGGTCAGCAGCAATCGGCATCGGCGAATTCCAACGCAGACTCGCAAGCAGCTGCCGCTGCCACAAATTCAAACGCTAACGTGGACGCCTCCAGTAGCAGCTTTCATCGGATAGCAACGGATCCGATATTGGAGTGCAGCGAACTCGAAGAACGCTCGGGTAGTTCAAATCAGCGACCTATTGCTCAACAGCAGCAAAGACTTCAACGTCCGCGCAATCGTCACGGCATCGACCGAAGTCTTAGTGCTAGGAAAGCAACGCCGGCTTCTCAGCTTCCGAATCAGCAGCATCAGCAAGCTAATTCGTCTGCTGACGTTTCTGGTAGTTGCGGTCTATCGAGGAAGCTCTCGCTACCAAATAGAATTCACAGTCAACAACAGCAGCAACTGCAGCAGCAAAATCTGCAGCCACAGCAGCAACAAACCTCAGCTGCATCGTCCACATCGGGAAGTCGTCGGCAAGCCTACACTCAGTGCCTGGAGTCGCTAGCTCGGGAGGTGAATCAACTGCCACTGCACAGCATCAACGGTATGGATAATTTTGTACCGTCGGCTAAAGATTTAGAACTTTTGGATCTGCATCCAACGTCTAGAAGCTTTTCGCAGCCGTTTCAACGCAGTAGAAACGGCTCACAACGGCATCGGGACAGTCTTAGACGGTATTCTAGTAGTCAGCAGCAGCAGCAACAATCGTCGCAGGCAAGCTCCGATGGTGCACCTCCGCCTCCGCCAACTCGTCGAGTGACTGGCCCAGGAGTTGGTCGCTCGCAGAGCCTTCGTGCGGCTGCCGTTGCTGCTGCCGCGGGTCGTCGCGCTGCTGCCGCCGCCGCTGCAGCCTCTGCCGCTACAACAACTTCGTCCACCGCAACCTCAGCCTCGAATAATGTCTCAGCATCCACCGTGGCCACCGCTGTTGTACACTGTCGCCGGAGTTACAGCTTGCGCGAGCATCTGCCATCAGCTCCGGCGGTGACCGCCGAAACTCTCCCGTTGCCTTTACCGACGGCGCGAACTCCGCCGCAAGCGCCGCCTCCGTCTTCGACTACGGCCGTTGATCGATCTGAGAAATCGTCAACATCTACGGTATCTCTGCACTCGTGGATTTTTCATTCAAGTGGAACAGACGCTTCGGAAACTTTGACTGCTGGACATTCGCGAGCTTCAGTCAGGCTGAAGCAGCAGCCTTCGACGGCGGAAGAACGGGCTCAACTGTTGCCTACGGGTGCCACGGCTTGCGTTGATAGCGGCGACGACTTGACGGACGTCCCCGAAGCCAACGCTGCGGATGCTGACGATCGTCGGTCGCGGAAGAGCAATAGCGAAGACGACACTGCAACTAACGAGCATGGCGAGCAGCATCGAGTCAGTGACTCGGACGAGGCGCCGTCGCAGAAGAGAGCGTCGTCAGCCTCGGTCGCTCCCAACGTGAGACAGCGTCTAGCTGCTACAAGGCGTCGCCGGCTACCGAGTCATCAGCAACGAGTCGGCGCTAGCGGAAGAGACGACTCAATGCCTTCAACGTCTGCAGCAGCGGCCGCGTCGAGCGATGCCGCGTCAGCCCAGGACTCGTCAGCGTCCGCAGCTCCTCCCTGGACTGTCCACGTTGCCGAATCCTATGACGATACCTCGGTAGGCGCCGTGCACTATTACCACGACGAGGCTGGCAATTTAATGAGCTACACGTTTGGCGGCGAGCAGAGCATCGTGCAGCGCCATCAGCCGTTGCATCATCCCGACCCTGATATTGTTCAAGCTTCATCTTCAGGTTCCGGCGCCGCCGCCGCCGTTTCAACTGGCGCTGGAGCCGCTGCGCAGCTGTCTCTGGATCCTATCCAAGAACTAGAGCTCAGAGCCTTCGGCACCTACAACAGAACCGGTCTACAAGCCGAAGTGCCTGACTTTTTCGCCTTCTCCAGTCAGCCAACAATTGAAGCAGGCGGCGGAAACGATAACAACCATCCGCATCATCGCTATCGAGATCGATCGTCGGAACGGCGCACTAAAGTTGATTATAGATTCCGATTGTTGCCGTGTATCAAGTCCACAGTGCGCGTACGATTC